>CP025649.1:8782261-9152212 GCA_003576665.1 Ipomoea trifida | reverse complement strand
ATATATATATATATATATATATATATATATATATATATATATGTATATATGTTCAAATGTGGCCGCGCCTTCTCATGCAATCGATGCGGTTCGCACCACTCACTGCTAGAAAATGCACTACTCAATGTTAAAAATCGCAACACAATAAAAATACACAAAAATATCATAAAACACACCACACAGGCAAAATAATGCACCATAACTCCCCTGCCCCAAATGGTACATTTGCTAACACTGTGTGGTGCATATTTGCATACCTAGTGGTGTGTTTTTTGGTGATGCGTACCTAATGATGCATATTTGTGTGGTGTATTTTCTAACATTGAGTGGTGTATATTTGTATACATAGTGGTGCGGTCGCACTGACAACACGTGGCCATACCTTATTATAACCCTATATATATATATATATATATATATATATATATATATATATATATATATATATATATATATATATATATATATATATATATATATCCAAAGATTGAGATGAGAATAAGAGGTGGAGAGCAGCCAAACAAGTAGTGTTTTATTTACAGCGGCAAAATAGTCTTCACAACACCTTATTTTCTCCCATTGACCACCGAATTGTAATTCTTTGGGGAAGGCATGAATTGTAAATCAGCACAAGGAGGGAATTGCAATTCGACCGAATTGTAATTCCCAACCAAACACCGTAATTATACATTTCATTGAATTCAAATTCAATTACACCATAATTACGCCTAACCAAACGGGTCGTAAAATATGTTGTCAAAAGATTTTCTTTTATAGTTATATTATTATTGACCAAAGTGCAGGTTGCTACAGTACCCAAGGGCATTTAGATTTTTTCTCCTTCAATTTTTTCAACTTAAATTTATTTTTTCTATTTTTCTTTTTTTGTTTAGATAATATTAATGTATAAAAATATATCATTAAAAAGTTATAAATGAGATCTTTTAAATGACACCCATATTAACTTTTTTTAATATTTGTAAAAATAAATCTACAAGCACATAAAGTCTACTTTAGGTTAACCAATTTCAACATTACTATTAGTTAATAATATCACAACTCTAGATACATAAATTCAATAGAGAAGATTCGTAAAGTTACCATTACAGGTTTAGAAACTCACTATTACAAGTTCATAGAGTTACCGTTGCAGGTCCATAAAATCATTACTCTAAATTTAATTATTAACTTATTATTGCAAATTCATAAAGCTACTAATATTGGTTCATTAATTAAATAACCGTTGCATGTTCATAAAATCACTACATGTTTATTAAATTAGTAAATTACTATTTCTACAAGTTTGCACAAATTTTTAAAATGATATATTGAAGAGAGTTTATTACCGAAATGGTCCCTCGACTATTGCGAAATTACCAATTTGGTCCTCGACAATTTTTCGTACACAATTAAGTCCCTCGACTTTAAAAATTTTAACCAATTTGGTCCTCCGTTTATTTTGCCGTTAAACATCCGTTAAATCAGGACCAAATTGCTAATTTTGCTATAGTCAAGAGACCATTTCAGTGAAAATTAATTACCAATTTGGTCCCTTGACTATAGCAAAATTACCAATTTGGTCCCGATTTAACGGATGTTTAACAGAAAAATAAATAGAAGACCAAATTGGTTAAATTTTTCAAAGTCGAGGGACTTAATTGGTCACGAAAAATTGTTAAGGACCAAATTGGTAATTTCGTAATAGTCGAGGGACCATTTTGGTAATAAACTCTATTGAAGAAATATAGCAACATATGTGTCATTTTGAGGAATTATTCTTTTAATTGGGGTCTACTATCAGTTTGGGTTGTGTCAAAGAAGATTCAGATTCTCTTAAGTGAGGAGATAAATTTCGTATATTTATATCCTCAAAATGGATAATATGTCTGAATGAAAAATTAATTATCAAAGTATATCAATAAAGATGAAAAAGTTTAAATTAGAAAGTCTTGAAAAAAGCATTTAACCCACATTAAAAATAAATGTAGGTTTAGGTTGGTATAAATATATTTCAACTTTTAAAGAAATTTAAGATATGTTGTTAGAAGATTTGCTTCTATAGTTATAATCATAGATCAGGGTGCATGGAGCTATTCGGAATTTATGTATTTGAGTCAAATTATTACTCTCTATCCTAGTCTTATGTGATTTTTCAATTCTAATTTCTCTGTGATTCTCTCATTATATCCTGTAATCTGTATCTTCCAATCAATCTTATTCAATAACCAATACAATTTATACCATTCTCATATAGTCTCAGTTAACTAGATTTCACGACCATAATAATAATTATTATTGATCCAATTATGAGTCCACTGTTGAATAGTTTTCCAGTACGTATTGTAATTCATCAATCCCGAAGCCAATACTGCATCGAAAATGATCCATCTTAGGATTAGTTTTCAACCTTTCTGGGTTCATGTTGCGTACTGTCCAAATTGGATGCATTCATAGCTACCATATAATATGCAAATAATCAGTGTACCCCAAATGCCGCAAGTAATCAGGTTGAATTAATGCATGTACCATCTGATAGCGTTTCTATGGCAAAGAATTAGAAGCGGATCGGATGGCATCGAACCAAATGACGCAACACCACCATCAGCGTAGCAGACGGGCTTTCATGTTCAATGTCAAATTTGTACTGTGATGGCTTCGGTCACATGACATTCAATTGTTTTTTACGCTTTGAACAATAGTGTCTTATTTGTTATAGTTTTGGTCACATGTCAGTCAATTATTTTCATCGCTTTGATGTTCAGTGTTAAATTTGTAATGACTTAGGTCACATGGCAACCAATTGCTTTTGGTGTCGTTCAGGGACTTCGAGACCTCAGGCTAATTTGGTGTTTCCGGATGGTTTGGGTCGGTGCTTATGCCTTATCAAGTTCTTAGACTTGGTTGTGTTCAGGAAGATGAACACTTTGGACATTGTTGGGTACTCTGACGCGGACTTTGCCGGTTGCATTGATTCTGGGAAATCAACTTCGGGAAACATTTTCCTTATGGCCGGTGGAGCTATTTCATGGAGAAGTACGTTAAACAAACTCTTGTCACCACTTCAACCATGGAAGCCGAGTTCGTTTCTTGTTTTGAGGCTACATCTCAAGGTGTATGGCTTAAGAATTTCATTTTAGGGCTTAGAATTATAGATTCTATTTCTAAGCCGTTAAAGGTTTATTGTGACAACTCAGCTGCGGTCTTCCTGGCTAAGAACAATAAGAGTGGGAGTCGAAGCAAGCATATCGACACCAAGTACTTAGCCGTAAGGGAGCGTGTTAAAGATACAAAAGTGGTCATTGAGCACATAAGCACTGAGTTGATGATTGCTGATCCCCTGACTAAAGGCATGCCACCATTCAAGTTTAGGGATTTTGTTGAGAAAATGGGACTTGTGCCCACGTTGTAAAATTTGTATACATACAGTTATTGTTATATGAAATTCTTAAAGCATTCAGATATTTTCTGGTTATTGTATTGTGCACATATTTTGTTGAGAAAATATATTTGGACCTGGAATAAACATAAGGTTTATCTATTAAGTTTTGTTTACCACAAAAATGCTTAGAGAACAAGTTTCATTGTGATTATAGTAGATGCTACTCACATTAAGAGAACATATCTCTATAGTTCATGTTTCTTTGTTTTCTTTGAATTTGTACTTGGACCAAGTGGGAGAATGTAATATTTCTATTTTGAATGGTGCAAGTAATGATGGCTTTCAATAGCCATTATGTGGTGCCATGTAACGGAAATCGTTACATGACCTATATTGATGGTTCTATAGGTATAAAAGGGATAGGTCTCCCACTGCTCAGGTTACAGACTACATACATACACCATCTATTTTGAACCTGAGAGCAAGTGGGAGACACTCTGCAGAAATACACAAACAATCAAAGGCATCAACAAGGGCAATCTAAAGGACACTATGGCTGGAGGTTAGTACAGTTATATGTATTATTAGTCTTACAAACTATATATATATATATATATATATATATATATAGGGTCATGTTCAAGTGTGGCCGTGCTCTTAGGTGTGAACAGTGCGGCCTCACCACTATGTATACAGATATACACCACTCAGTGTTAGAAAATGCACCACACAAATATGCATCGTTAGGGACGCATCACCCAAAAACACACCACTAGGTATGCAAATATACACCACACAGTATTAGCAAATGCACCATTAGGGACATGGGAGTTATGGTGCATTATTTTGGGTGTGTGGTGTGTTTTATGGTGTTTTGTATATTTTCATTGTGGTGTGTTTCTTAACATTGAGTGGTGTATTTCGTAACATTGAGTGGTGTGTGACCGCACGGCCACACCTAAGAGCACGGCCACATTTGATTAATATTCTATATATATATATATATATATATATATATATATATATATATATATATATATTTGAAAACCAAAAAAAAAGGACTGTGTATGCGAACTGTTCGTGCTACACATTAGACATGAAATGATAAGATTAGGCCTATTATGGACTATAATAACTAGGAGTATATATTATATACGATAATCTTGTAACTAAAAATTCAATTCTATTCAAATTTTAATCTTGTAATCATTTCATTAATGCATAACCTCGTTGTAACTTTATTATCGTTGTTAACAAATACGGAGTATCATTTATCATTTCGAACTAACACAAAAAACAAAACACACAAAAAATGTGGAGTGGATTGGATGAGAGAAGAGATAGCTTGCCGGCCAGTCATTCAATCAAACATCTTGGTTTTAATAATTGAAGCTAGGTAGGGAAATTTCCTAGGAAATGGAAGTTTGTGACTATAATATGGTTGTCCGATCCCCATGAAAAATGAGTTGCTCACAAATTAAAGGAACACCACCGAGGTTGTCGTCGTCTATCATGAGCCGCGTGCATGGATATGATATGCTTTAATTTTAGTTTTCACAAAAAACACACAGATGTAATGTTGACAACTGATTGATTTTATACACATGTTGTTTGCTTGTAATTATATTTATTTGTCGTGGTCACCCATATATACTAGCAATCATTATTGTATGTGGACCACGGTCCAAAAATACATAAAAATATATTATTTTAATTCATAAAATACATTATTCTAACTCATAAAATACATTATCTTATTTCAAAAATTTCATTATCTAACATATAAAATACATTATACATTATTCTAACTCATAAAATACATTATCTTACTCTAGAAATTTCATTTTTCTAACATATGAAGTACATCATACATTATTCTAATTAATAAAATATATTATTCTAACAGATAAAGTACATTATTCTACCTCATAAAATACATTATCTTATCCCAAAAATTTCATTATTCTAACTCATAAAATACATTATTTTACCCAAAATATTTATTATTCTAACATGCGCGTAGAGCAAGGATTTTTTTTTTTTACATCAAAACTATTTAGACCGTGGTCCACACAACTTTTTGGACCACGACCCAAGCACACAATAATGGCAAATTATTGTGTGGATCATAGTTCACATAGTGTTGTGTGGACCATAACAAAAAGTATATTTTTAATATACAAAATGTACATTATTTGTGTACTGAATGTATATTATATAATATAATGTACATTTATTATACAAATAATGTACATCCCTGAATATAATGTACATTTTTAATATATTAAAAGTACATTATTTTTATATTGAATGTATATTATTAGACAGTATGATGTATACAGCTGTAATGATTGCACAATAATTTGCCATATAGTAGCATCCATCGGAAGTTGAAGATCAGATGCACTGCCACAAGATAGATTCCAAAAACATCATTCATCCGGTGCATATGCACCGTTAAATTAAAGGTATACATCACTATACTTTCTAGCTAATCCATCTAATTTCTCAAAGCAATCGACCAAAACCGTACCATCAAATATTAAGAGCAATCAACCAGAAAAATTCATTCAATTAAAACATATATTAAACTTAAATCACTAGTACGTACTACACAAAATGACAAGTTAAAAAAAAAGAAACTTTTTCAAAAAAAAAACAAGAGAAATCATCGGAATTATTCCCTTCACGAATCTAATATTTGAACTTCTCCTATTCAAGTCTTCAATCCTTAGCTTTCAACAAAAAATAAATAGATAAAACATTGCAAACACAAAATTTTAAATATTACAAACACATAAAATAATAACTTTAGAGCATAAAACTAAGTCTCTTACATGTTAAGATATTTCAACTTTTCATCTAATTTTTTTTAAAAAATGAACAAAAATAGAAAGAAATGTACGTGAATGGTGTTCAGATCCAGATGAAACAACGTCACCTCATTCGTATAATGTGATTTGTATGCTTAAGATTTGTGAGTTGTTTTTTTTTTTTTTTTTTTTTTTTTTTTTTTTGAAAAAGTGAGTTGTTGAAACTTAAGGTGCGCTATTTTAAAACTTTAGGTGCGTGGTTTGTATACTTAAGGTGCACCATTTTAATGCTTAAGGTGCGTCTTTTTTAGTTAACCGCACAGGAGCAAGTTCCTGCACCTGAACTCATCCACACACACACAAACACACACACACACACACACACACATATAATCCTAATCATATGAGAATCATTCCTCATGTGTAAATTCGTTGCATATTTTTAAATGGACTTTATGCGTCTATTTTATTTAATTATAGACGTGTAAAATTGTTTAAAATTTACAAAATTACCACCCACATTTTTAGATGACTTTTAACAATTTTTTTAAATTACATATATCCTCACATTTTTTTTCTTTAATTTATTGTCCAACCTTGATCAATTCAGATGGATAGCTTAAATATTATTTTACATTTTTTACTGGATGTGTTGTTCTCATATGGTCCTAATTATATATATATATACACTATCACATAGATGTATTGCATGCCTTGGCAATTGAGTACCAAATTTTCACTACTACCTAAATCCATGATGAGTATCATTTTATATACTTGAACTCAACATATTAGCATTCAAGAGAGTTAATTACCCGATTGTTACCATCGATCCCTAATACAATATATTATATTTGTTAAGTTGTACATGAGTACTTAATTAGGTGAGTTGGGACAACGGTGTACTTAGGAATTGGTCGTTAAATTGTCGGAGTCTGGTCTGCATGGCTTGGTAAACACCTGAATAAACAAGACTTTTACCAAGTATTACATATATACATCATTATCATATGATGATGAACTTGGTTTACAAAGTTGTCCGTTCGAGACCGGCCAGCATACACTTGATTTGCAAGGAAGAAAACCAATAGAGAAACTCCCACATTTGGACGATATATATATTGCTACCTTTCTTACATCTTACTTCTACCACTCAATTGGTGATGTTAAGTATAAAATAATAAGGGACTATCTTTATTAAAATTTTAATTTATTAATTAATGTGAAACACATATTCTAATATAATTAATATTATAACATATAAATAAGAATGCATTCTAAATGGGTACACGATTAATTTTTTAGGCTGAAAAAAGGTTTGAGAAAAATATAAAATAAATACTACATTGTAAAGAATTATAAGTATTTAAAAAAAAAGGTATGCATGAGTATTGTCAATAGTTTCATTTGTTCTCCATTTGGTACAACTTGAAACTCTCATATATAATTTTAAAACTATTTTGGTTCTAATTGGTTTTTAGATGGTGATGGAGAGTAGATCGAAATTACACTATAAGAAAAAAGTAAAATACTTACAGATTTAATATGGATTAAATAGTTACAATTTAAATATGTATGAATTTCAATGTTTTACCTACAAATTTGTTACTAAATTAAATACCTATAAATTTCAATAATTTACCTACAAAACATGATAGTTGTGTACTTGTCTTCCGTCTATACATAGACCATAGTCTCTCTTTAGGAAACATGGAAGTTTGAATATTTGAGTTTGACTTTGATATTAAATTGAAAAATGCTCAAAAATTATAACGTGCTACCATAAAACATTTTGAAAAAATAGTTAATGCAACGCCGTTGTATAGATGTTATATACCAGCGGTGAACAAGAAGATGCCACCTCATTAAAAAAAGTCAATATTAAATAGACCCTTTTTTTAAAAAAATAAAATATACTACTTCCTAAATTATTATATTAAACGTTACTTAATTTAATTACAACTAATTAAATTGAAGAGAGCAGATTGCTCAGTTTAATGAAATGATTGTTACCCATGAAATTAGGTCATCAAGAGTAATTTTAATTGTATATCATAATTTCTATTTATAGACTATTAATTGATTATAATAAATTGTATATTTATATCATAAAAAATTAATTGTTCAACTGCAATGTTCAGCAGCTGAACATGCAACAACTCCTGGAACAATCACTATACTGTGGACCATAGTTCACCTTACGGGTGCATCCTTAACATAAGGTTCATTTTTAGTATATTAAATTTTTATTTTTAGTGAACTAAAAGTTCATTATTTGATAATTTGAAAATAGACATTTAGTATATTAATAATGAATATTTAATATATTAAAAATGAACATTTATCGTAATGTGGACCATGGTTATAAGTTGCCCTTCCAAAAGGCAAAATTTTCTATAGATGAAATACAATGTACATTTTTAATATACTAAAAATACATTATTTATATACTGAATGTATATTATTTGATAATATACAAAGTAATGTACTTTTAATGCTGAAATAATGTTCTTTTTATAAATACAAGTTACATTTTTAGTATACTAAAAATACATTATTTGTATATTGAATGTACATTTTTAATAATATACAAAATAATATACTTTCCCTAATTTGAATAATGTATTTTTTATTTGTGATCCATACAACTATTTGGACAATGGTCCATAGAATAATGACTCAAATCCGGAAATTATGGGCCACAAACCAACAAACCTCTGTTTTTGGGCCGCTGGAGTTTTGGGCTTTTGAAAAGAATTCAAAAGCTATGGCCTATCGAGCCGAGATGAAAAACGGGTCGGTTTGTTCCATTACCAATTTACCTTTACCATCACGCTGTGAATTAGCCACCCCACTGATCGTCTGTTCTTCCGGAGCTCTGAAACACGGAATTGCCGAATCGGATTCTCCAGCTCTTCGATGCGTCTATCAGGTTAGTTTATCTCTCTCTCTCTCTATGTATGCACACGATTAAATGTATATGTATTTGTGTACTTTCTTTTACTTCAGCATTCATCATTTCATAATGTAAATTTACTCCTTCAGAACCTTTCGTAAGGTTTGGAGCTTCATTGATTCATAGGTTTGGTTAGGCACCTGGAAATTGTAAATTTTACTACGTCGGACACTCCATGGACCATGAGGCTTCATCACAAGCTAAGAATTTAGAGTTTCATAGTTTATTTATTACAACCACAGGAAATACGGTATATAACATTGAAAGGAGAACTTGCAAGGCTTAAAAGTTACACACTGACTGACAGACAACACTTATATAAAGTTATATATTATATATATGTGACCTTTATTCGCCCCATTGTTGGTTCTATATCGCAACATTGCTTATTACTTCCAGACTGGTAGTGTTCAACAGCTTAGCATTACCATCTGTCTTCTTACTGCCCCATAGTGTCTGGTAGCCTGAATATCTAGTTGGGGATGAATATTCCAACATTGCTGACTCCGACTGCGATAAAGGCTGCTCCTTGCATGAATAGGAATGCGTAGAAGTGCTGGTTACCGTACATCAGGTCATAGACAGCAGTATGCATAAGATTCAGTCCCATCAAAAACTCGGGCAGGTGGATCCTGTTTGTCAAATAGCAGTTTCATGGTCATTCTATAAGGTTTGGTATATGAGCAATTTACTGGTCTTGTAGCAGCCTTTTGCAATTGTATTAATGGTTGAGACAAATTGGAAGCATCTATATTCAAAATGTTACCTGTCTATCATAAACTGCCACTCTTGTGTCCTTGGTATTCTGAGACGATTCAATGCATATCCTAGCTTCTCTGTTACGACCCACTCATTAACACCACTGCCTCCTAAGAGTCCTACTAGTACAGCGTTAGCTCGACGGAGACACATGGCGTTGTTAAAGAGTATCCAAGGTAGTATAAGATGGATAGACCTGTGTGGGAAGAAGGGAAATTATATGTAGCTTGATTCTGGTTTAATAATTATGAAAACCAATACGAAGAGTTGACTGCTCTATGTTTAGGCTTGCGTACCTCCATCTACAAGCAGCATTAAGAATAGTAACTGTAGCAGGAAGATATAGTGCCAAGGGTTTCACAAGATGTATTTCAGGATGTACGACTATGACAGGGATCACAAGGCAGTAAAAGAAAAGGGTGACCCAATGTGCGATAATCTTTCTCACAAAGAATACATAGATCACTTGAAATTTCTTGTAGAGAGAAGCATGCTGCATCATATAGGAAAGAAACACAGTAATTTCTATGAATTCTTATTCATATTATGAAAAGGGAATGGAATTTTATCACCTCAGAAAGGAGGATTTCTTTGAACATCTTACTGAAGAGGTTAGCTGGGCCACATGACCACCGTTTTTGCTGAATCCTGTAAGCCTTGAAGGTGCTAGGAAGTTCATTTTGCACCTAAATGGACTACGTTATCTCTCTGGTAGTAGGACTTCAAGGCATTGCCATATATAAATTTAGTAGTAGTTAAAGCAAGTAAGCAACTCACTTCTAAGTCACCAACATAAAGAAACTTCCAACCCCTGAGGTTAGCTCTGATTGCAAGATCCATGTCTTCCACTGTGGTTCGATCTTTCCAACCTCCAGCATCATTCAATGCTTGAATCCTCCAAACTCCAGCACTCCCTAAGTTGTAATCAAAATAATTATTATCCTTCACATGAAGTAATTCTTTTCAGGCAGGGATGTTTATAAGAAATAGTAATTCACGGTTTACCATTGAACCCAAAAAATGAGCATGTTGATGAACCCACTTCTTGCTCTACACTGAAATGATAGTCTAATGACATCTCTTGTAGGCGAGTCATCATACATTCATCTGCATTTACTATGGAAAAATATACACTCGCATTAAGCAACTGAAAAATAGAGCTAAAATGTTGTATGGTGGGACAGACGAGAATTATAACCTTTTCCTTTTTACTCTATACATACACACACACAGTATGAAAGAGAGGGTGATCTACTCATAAGTCATAACTGAAGTTAATGGATCAATATTAATTCTTGGTCCATTAACTTCAGTCACATTCTCTCTTTGAAATTGTGCATGGTCATTAATGAAGTATTTTCAAATTTGCGGTGCTATCTTTTGCCTTACCAAATTTCCATTTGGCTTGAACCAAACCCAATTCCGGGTTTTCGAGAAGATAAGGGATGGTCCTCAAAAGAAAGTCTGCATCAGGCTGGAAGTCGGCGTCAAAGATGGCAACAAATTCACAATCTTTGACATAATTCTTATTTAGACCTTCATGAAGTGCACCTGCCTTGTAGCCATTCCTGTTATTCCTTGTCTCATATTTCACATTTACCCCTTTTCCTTTCCATTTTTCACATTCGTTGACCACTAATCTCTGCATATGTACAATTTAAGAATCATTACACCTTCAGGAAACTGTAGTAGCATATCTGTTTATTTAATATTTAGTTGAAAGAGATACCCTTATGAATCTAGTTGTGGAGTCATCAAGAACTTGCACAATGAGCCTATCTGCTGGCCATGAAAGCCCACATACAGCTCCAATAGAAAGCTTGTAAACCTAGTGAAGAAGATGAAAATGAAAATTTTAAGTCTGGTCCATTTCCTTCTAGGGTGAGTTCACTTGTGTTTAAAAGTTTCTTACTGCTAATTCATAGCAGCACTGGAGCTTGCTTTTATATTGTCTAAAGATATATCCTAAATTTACAGTTTATCTTGAAAATACATGCATTCAAGTCCTTTCCTACCTTTGGCATCTTTCAGCACAAACCAACCCACACCTCTTCCCCCTCCAAAACAAAATAAATAAATAAAATTTGACTCATAGAACTACTTGATTGATAATATTCTGCATGTTGGTGTGTCAGTTTGCTTTATCTGTCGATCATCAAGTTGCTTTCTTTATTTCCAGCATAAATGAAGGGTAAATTTTATTTACTTCATACAAGAGTGCTTTATCTTCTTACAGGCGAGGCTTCCTAATTAAGGCACACTTTTTGATAGTAATTCATGGTAATTAGTGTTGTAGAAGGCACTAGGCGCCCATCGGGTAGTTGATGGGCGCCTAGGTACGTAAAAAAAAATTGTTTTTGCCTTTCACCTACTTTAGGCTTCAATACCAAAGCATAAAAGGCCTTTAATCTACTTTATATATATATAGTAATAATCAAATGAGACCACCTCTTCCTGTGAGTCCTGTGAGACCTTTTATAAATGACACAAGCTACTACACGAATGCACACATACTAGATTGTGTGCAACTCGCCCAACATGAATGCACACAAGCTACCCTGTTGCATTCGTGTAGTAGCTTGTGTACATTTACTAAGGGTCTCACGGGAACACACACACACACACATATGTATGTATATATTGCTTCTTTTTTTTTTGGTTTTGTTTTGTTTTTGCTTTTTATTTACTTCAAGGCTACCAAAGCAAAAAAAAAAAAAAACCCCAGTACCCCAGCTCTAGCTCGGAGAAGACAGACTCATCTTTGCTGGCGACCTCAGTCTTGCAATGGGAGCAACAAGTGGTGAAGGTGAGGTGAGCTTGACCTTCGAGATAGAGTTTGAATCAATGAGTGCTGACAAGCGATGATAGATAGTGGTGGCGAGCAACAAGCGGCAATTGGTGGAAATGGCATCTTCGACTTATTCCTTTTTTCTTTTGTGTTGTCTTGTCTACTCTTCAAGTATTCATTTTTTGCTTCTTCATCTTCATTTATTCTTCTTCCCTTCGAGTCTTCATTTTTCCCTTTTCCCTTTTTTTTAAGGGTTGTTTCGCTCAAAGTGATGTAGTTTTGAGCGAAGCAACTTTTTTTTTTTTTAAACCAGCCGAGATGGTCATCTGTTTGATTAGTCGGCTGATTGACCGAGTAATCAGATAGTCGAATAAAATGCGGCCGCCTAGGCCGAGTTTTAGTAATTGTGCATTTTGCGAAGTTTTATGCTTATAATTTCAGTATGCATGCACTAAGATTACAAATAAATGCAATTAATGCATAATATATAATAACATAAATGAAAATAGTGAATATTACCTCCTTTTCATTATACATAGGGATTTGGACCAGCACCATGGGATAGTTTCTGTTTTGCTCAAGGTCTTCTTTCATTGCATCGGACTTATGTTTCATATATCTCTTCTTCTCAAAGCACTTCGCACATGTGATTACAATTGCCATGTAAACCCGTTCAATAAAGAGCATAATAGACATAGCTGTGCATAAATGTATTGCAATAGTTAGAATCTTCAGACGTATGTGCAAGTCGATACTTTCGAGACTGATGTGTTCTCCAATTCCTAGTTCTTGGAAGACTGGGAAGAGTATATTGCTCATTGTCATTGGATCAAGTTATTAATGGAACAAACACCTATATTTTGAGGCAAATGAGATTTGAGAGAGCACTTAAAATGAAGGCAATGAGTCTAGAGACTAGGAAGCACCCAGTGCCCTCATTGTATTTAAGAGTGTGAGTATGCTGCTCTATGAAGAGTAAGCTTGATGAAGATGTAGATGAAACTATGGATTGAGCTGAGGTAGAAGAGGGTTGTATATTGAGTGTTCTTGAAAATGAAGTTCTTCCATGTGAAAGACACGTGTTTTACAGATGGTGCATTGGTGTTGCAACAACTCATATGGTAGCTGGAGTTTTGGCTTTTCCTGCCGACATTTCAGTGGGCTTCAAAGAAGTTTTGTACTTTTGTTTTACTCCACCTATGTTCATTAAAAGAGGTAGTCCTAAACTTGGATAGTGGAAGGTTGTGCTGGCACTAGGTTGACTAGTTGACAGCTAGCGTAAAACTATGTAAAACCGTTGGATTCACCTTTCTAGTGTATATGTATCATATCTGATAAGATCTCTTAAGTGTGCTTGGGTAAGAATAGTATTAGATTGGGTAACCTCTTGTGGTGTAGTAGTATTCCAATACTTTAATGGATTTATGCATAGTTCATTTTTGATATATTCTTTAACTTGAGTATACTAAGAGGTCAAGCAATGAAAAACCTATTGTAGTTTGCCTATATCATATTTACTTTAGAGAACCACCTCTTAGTAGGTTGATGCCAACAAAAGTCTTTCATCTCAAATTTGCTAAATACATCTTATTTTGCATTTCTCTTTGCTTCCTTGGTCTTACAAATCGTTACGTTTTCATATTTCTTCAACTTGAGTATACTAGTGATATAGGTAATTAAAGGCGTGTCATGGTTTGCCTATATTATATTACGTGTGATTTTTGGACTCATTACAACTGGCAATTTCTTCAACTTGAGTATACTAGTGATATAGGTAATTAAAGGCATATCGTGGTTTACCTATATCATATTACCCGAATGATTTTTGGGCTCATTACCATTGGCAATTTCATACTCTTTTTATTTTAGAGAAATGAACCCATGCCCTCATAAGGATCTCATATATGAATGCACATGTTTTGGAATTATTTGATTTTGAAACATTGAGTTTTTGTGTGCATCCTAGTTCATTGTTGCCGAAGTCCTAATTATTTCCTAAATGGGAAAATGAAACATTTTATCCCTTAGTTATGGGAATTGTTAAGAGTCCCACATTGAAAAAATAAGAATGAGTTTATAAGGACATGGGTTAGATTAACTAATTGATTGGATTTCAATCTTTTAGTGTGGTTTGGCCCATGTGTATCATAGCCCAATTGATTGATCTTGACCCAATCTTAAATTATAACATGGTATTAGAGCTTGTTCGGTCCACTTTCTGTTCATCCTTTGTCTACCTGTGGTATTGGGGGTGGCGTCTAGAGCTTATCTTTTAGTGTGGTTTGGCCCATTGAGTGATCTTGGCCCAATTTTAGGTTATAACAAGAATGTAGTGCACTCAATCCCCTAGTTGTTGATGCCTCCACTTTTAGTCCTTTTGTTGACACTGAAGTTATGTTTTTGGTCCTCGGATATAAAAAATGTATAGTGAAAAACTTACCACTTGGAGTCTCCTTGAGTTCAAGTGCCCTTCTACTCGCTATTGATGCTATCTTCTCACTCTAATTCCATTGCAAATTATTCATTTTGAGTACCAAAACCACCACTTCGATTTTTGGTGCCAACCATGAACGAATAGTGGAGACGACAAGAAGTGAAAGATTGAGTGCTGTATACCCCTATAACTAAGACACCAAAATGTCCAAAAGTGCAAATTTTCCTTTCTAATTGTTGATTGTTGATTCTAGCAGCATGCTTACTACCTGAATTATAATGATCCCTTTTTAGGTGGTTTGTGTACTTATAATATCAACTTATTATTATTATTATTTTAATAATTTAAACAATGAGTCAAATAGTCCATTGCCAAACAAATGAATTTGGCAAAATCATGTTGTCATGTAATGTTATCTGTTTAGAAAAGGCAAGTGATAAATTTAATACTAATTTTGCTGTCAGCATATTTTATTGGTTTTTATCTTTGTAATTTTTAGCATCATGTTCTGATTTGGAAGTATTGTTTGGATTCTTTTAATGAAGTGATTCTCAGTAATTTGTTAAAAGCTAGTTTTCGACTAGCTGATTGTCTCATTGTAGGGTGAACTAATTTTTGCAATTTTTTTAAAAAAACATGTGCATCATTGTGTTAAACCAATAATCAGTTTTCACCACAGTCCATTGATTTTTTAACACAGTCAGTGGATGATTATTAAAGTTGTCATTACTTTGCTAAATCTAGTCCTATCCTCCTTGATCTTTCAAGTGAATGCAATGGTTGGAATAGTTATTTATTACCTCTGTGAATTAATTGCAAGCTGATTTAATGATCAATTATCTATGTCACAGGTGAAGCTCAATTAGCAGCAAAAAGCATTTACCTTTTACCCTTTGACTTCCACAATCACCTAGATATCACACACTGAGTGAGTTATTTGAGCTCCACGCCCTTTTTCCTTTGAATCAAAATTCTGCAATAAAGTTTCACGGTGTCTTTCCATGTGTTTGCCTTGGTATCGTGTTCATACCTTTGTATGAATGATGAGGATGACAGCAAGTCATCATGCCCCTTATGCCTAGGGCGACACGCGTGCTACAATGGCCGGAATGAAGGGTCATACTCATTTCAAGTTCGAAGTACCATTTGTACAAATAAGAATTCCCTTCATTACATAATTTCTTCTTCTTCAGATAGATAGATATAGGATCTATGGGACAATTACTTAGAAGTACATTTTGTGCTACAACTCTTCCTGTCTGATAGAAAAGGATCCCATGATCCTGAACTGATCTTAGAAATTATGATCAAAGATTCCTTTCTCAACCATCTACTTCATCGATCCCTACTGAAACGGAAACACTTTTCACATACCAAAGTTCAGTCTCTTCCCACAAATTAGTGATCTTTATGAGTTGTTTCCCTAGACTCTGAAATTTCAAGAACTAAATGAATGGGAAAATAAGTGCAGATCAATAACAATACACAAGTAGATTAACCTTAAAATTTGCATGTACCTATTAAGAAATAAATGATTAGAAAGATCGGCATACCGATACTTAGTTTGGAAAACCTTCCCAATATGTAAGGAGTAAAACCCATTCTGAATGACAAATATTTTTGACTGTTCAAGTATATAGTTATATGATGTGATGTCATATCCTGTATAATGTTACTTCTCTAAAACATGTTATACTCTGTACCTTATAATATTATATTACATGATTATTTTACTAGCTTTTGCAGTTAGTAATAATGTCTCCAATCTGTTATGTCTCATAGGTTAGGCTTTGAAGCATGTTATCCACTTAATAATCACTTCGTTCTTAATTTACACTAAGGGTGTATTTGGTTCGCACATGGGAATCGGAATCGGAATCGGAGTAGGAATCAAATATTTGGTAATGGTAATGAGTTTTGGTGGAAATATTTTGCATGTTTGGTAGTAGGGTGAAATTGGAATGATTACCAATATTGTTGTTTGGTTATGTATTATCCTATAATGAGAATAAAGGTTTTTAAAATACAAGAATAAAAAATCAAGACAATTTATTCTAATGTAAAGACATCCAAAGAATCAATATGAAAAAAAAAAAATCAAAACACAAATCTAATAGCACTAATCCAAACTTAAAATTACTAATTACGAGGTGAATAATGGAATGAAACCCGGGAATGGGTTTCTAATGAAGGGGGTAATCAAATCTCATAGTAGTGTTCTAGAAACTTGTCAACTAAACAAACAATAACAATGACTTTGATTCTCATTCTTGATAGCTAAACCCATGAACCAAACACACCCTAAATAATATAATATGAAGAGCATTCATTTTTTTGCTTCTCTTATTCTTATTCTTGTTCCACTTTGCCATCACATAGCTTAATAGCTGTCAGTAGGTGGTGGTTCTTTGCGTCCAACTAGACCACGACTCACGACTCGCTATGATTTCTAACATTGGCAAAAAAATAACAATATGAACAAAAGGTTAGGAAACAGAAAACCAAAGTCTAGGGATACAACTCATCCTTAATCATCATGTATGAGTTCTTTTCTTAACCAATCCTACTCCTAGTAGGAGTTACTCCTAGTAGGAGTGGGCTTAGTTTCCCATTCCTAGTAGGATTTGTTTTGCGCCAATGTTCCTACAAATATAAGATCTTTATATAGTTTAATATACATAGCAACATATAGAGTACATAGAGGGACAATCTATTGTAATATTTCATTATAATTGTTGAATATTAGGAAACCTTTTCTGAATATTAGGAAATTCCTAGTAGGAGTGGGCTTAGTTTCCTATTCCTATTAGGCTTGATTAAGTCCCCATGTTCCTATAAATATAGGATCCTTATATAGATAGAAGTATAGAGTACACAGAGAGACAATTTTTTGTAATCTTTCATTATAATATATTCTTTCTATTCTCTTCTTCTTTGGTTTTTCACATATTTTGCTTCTGCCTAACTGGCGGATGGTTGTTATTCTTCATACGCCAGGCCTTTCAATCCCTCAATTTCAAAATGGTATCAAAGCCTAATTTTTTTTTCCAATTTTTCTGGCAACACCTATTTTTTGTAGTAAACAAGAATTTGCGATTGTCTCTTGGATTCCGACGTGTCTATAATGGTTTACTTCAAGATCTACCACCACAGTCACACTCAGAATCACGTCGCGACCTTGCCCAAGAAACGCCGGTGTCATCCGCCGCCTTGCCCAAGAAACACCGGTGTTATCAGCCGTAGCACGCACCATCACAATTGCCTGATCTCCGTTTGGCTTTTCTCAAATCTCCTCTACATCGATGATTTTGTGATCTCACCTCCTACACCATTAGATTCCTTTCCTCTTTGTGACCTTGTCATCCTGCACTGTCTCTGGCATCATGTGCCGCCGCATTGGTTTTCCTATGATGTATTTTTCCGATGAAATTTTTCTAGATTTTGGTTTTGCCCTTCTTTGGACCCTTTTTGCGAAATTTGAAGGCTTTTTGGGTTTGTTGCCGAACTTCTTTCCAGTGTGTTGGCATAACCGTGTTTGTTTCTTTATCTTCGGTATGCCATATTTATCCCAAGGGTGTTTAATTTCAGCACTACTATATTTTATTTCTTGTTACTATCTATAATCAATCGGTGTTTCAGTTTTCTATTTTACTTATTTTACTTTGTTTGCCTGGTGTTTTACTTTACTCTTATTCTTGTCGATGTCAATCGGTGTGTTATCTTCATCATGTTGCTTTGGGTTTATCTTCATTACTATGGGCCCTACTGCATCTTTTGTTATTCTTTGCTCCTTTTGCTTCTACCACTCTTGATGAAGGTTTTTTTCGCATATCCTAGAGCGTTTATGCTGTGTTATCTTGAGGCTGCTCCTGTTCACCTCATCCTTGGTGCATTCATCTTCATTCCCAAGGATCGTGTTCAACTCTGTCCTTGTGTTCATCTTCATTCCCAAGATCGTGTTCAGCTTCATCCTTGGTGTATTCATCTTCATTTCCAAGATCATGTTCAACTCCGTTGGTGTGTCGTCTTCATACCCAAGGAAGGGTCAGACATAGCGCCATCTCTTTTGAAGCTGTGAAGAATAAAGGGATTCATTGTATTCTTTGATAAAAACTGTACAGATAACTCCTATTTATACAAGAATAGAATATTAGACTAATGGGCCTAATCCTAAAAGGGTTTAGGGTTTCAACACTCCCCCTCAAGCTGGAGAGTATAAATCATATGCTCCAAGCTTGTTACAAATATACTCAACTTTAGGAGCTCTAAGAGATTTTGTTAGGACATCAGCTAATTGATTTGTAGAATTGACAAAGCTGGTTTTAATGCACCCTGACACAATCTTCTCCCTGATGAAGTGACAATCAACCTCGATGTGTTTAGTCCTCTCATGAAAAACAGGATTTGAGGCGATGTGTAGAGCTGTTTGGTTGTCACATATTAGTGTCATTTGAGCAATATTGCCACATTGCAATTCTTGTAGTAAATGCTTTAGCCATATGAGCTCACATGTGGCAAGGGCCATTGCCCGATATTCAACTTCAGCACTGGACCTGGCAACAACATCTTGCTTCTTACTTTTTCAAGAGATGAGATTACCACCAATGAGAACACAATAACCTGAAGTAGAACGCCTATCAAATGGACAACCAGCCCGATCTGCATCAGAATATCCAACAACCTGAGCATGTCCTCTATCTTCATATAACAAACCTTGCCCTGGTGATTTCTTGATATACCTTAGAACCCGAACAGCAGCATCCCAATGGGTATCACAAGGGTTCCCAAGAAACTGACTCAAAACACTCACTGCAATAGAATTGAAGTGGAATTGGGAGAGAATTTCAACCTAATTCTAGAGAGAGAAATTTTAGACTAGACTAATCTGGAAAAAAAGAATGGGATCCTCTGGAAAAATGCCCCAAATCTCTATTTAAATCGCTCCAAACCGCTAAAATAATACGAAGTGGACGCCCGACTGGACGCGCGTCCGATGCGCGTCCAGCGGGATTCTGCTGCGCGGCTTCGAAACTTCTGCAAGGTGATAGTCGGACGCGGACGTCCGACCCGCTTCCGACCCGCGTCCACAGCAGACGTACCCAACTTTAGAGAGCTGTTTTTCGGACGCGGGCGTCCGGGCTGCGTCCACCAGGCGTCCGCTACTGACTGCTTCGAACTTCACTGGTGTGGGACGTGGACGCCTGGGCGGACGCGCGTCCAAGGCGCGTCCGGGCCTTTCCTTTGCTTCAAATTTCGCTCGTGAATTAATCTTTGAAATCCATGCCTTTTCCACCTTTTTGCACAACGTTTTTCCTGCAAAATGGTTAATCAAGTGTGGACTAGGGTCCAATAGCACTAACAAGCATTTTAACGCAATTCATGCTCAAATCAATCATAAAAGCTAGCGATTATGTGCAATGCGACCCGAGAATGACCCTATAAGTGTAGCATCTTTTGCACTTATCACCCACCCTACACCTTCGGGAGAGCAAAAACAAAGAAAATTAGGTTCATTTCCGGGCTTAGTAAACATTATATTACTAGGGTTGATAGGTGCACACTCCCACTTCGTTACCTCCTTGACTATGGTCCGGGTTAAATGAGAGGTGAACATCATACAATCATGCAACAATTCAACACTTTAAACAAAAGTGTAAGAATTTTCTTCCACGGGATAGTCCTAATTGAGAATCAAGTGTCCCTTCAAAACACACATTTTTCACGATAGATTAAGCATTGCATTCATTTCAAATATATCCACCGTTCTAAGCTAAGCATTACTTTTGCAATTCAAAGTCTTTCAAGCACCAAGGTGCTGTCCTTTCCACACTTTAAAACGAACATCGTCCTCGATGTTCACACTAAGCATAAGGTGGGAAAGTTACAAAGGTCTCAACATAAAATGCCCCTTTCCACACTTTAGAAGTGTGCTATGGGCTATTGGGTCACACAACATGCTTTTATGAATGATTTAAAACAAGCAAATGCAAAACTCATGCCATCAACACCCGGTTTTCACACTTTATAACAAAAGCATATAGGTAAAAGAAAGGGTAAGGGAGGTAAAGAGACTCCCCTACGTCATTAAAGATCTACATGAGTGTGCTCATATTATCTCTCTTCCAATACTTGTTTACAACGCCTTTCGTTTTAGTGTTTGAGCTATTCTTAGAATGACATACACAACCCTTTTGTTAGGACTAGCTTTTGAAACATAGGAGCTCTTGTGTCTAATTCCTTGTCTACCAAATCCTTTCTTACCGTTCCTTGAGACGATACTCGGGAACTTCTTCCCGTTTTATTCACCTACACTCTTTCCACCTCCGCGAAAACTACAACTCTTCACACTGCTAGACTGGGCCACTTCAATTCCGAGAAAATACTTTAGCTTGCCCAAATCCTTGGTCTGGAATCAACTGAAGAGATACTCTTTCAATTGAGATATGCCCTCTTGATCACTCCTTGTAATAACAATGTCATCCACATACACTACGAGGTATATGCATTTCCCATTAGAATGACGATAGAAAACAGAATGATCAACTTCACTTCTAGTCATACCAAACTCACACACCACAGAGCTAAATCTCCCAAACCAAGCCCGTGAAGATTGTTTTAAGCCATATAAGGAGTGACGAAGTTTACATACCATACCAGACTCCCCTTGAGCAACAAACCCATGTGGTTGCTCCATATAAACCTCCTCTTGAAGATCGCCATGTAGAAAAACATTCTTGATATCCAACTGATGTAAGGCCCAATGATTTATGGCTGCCAAAGATAGAAGTAACCGAACTGATGCAATTTTAGCTACAGGAGAAAAAGTATCAGTGTAATCCAAACCAAAAATTTGAGTGTAGCCTTTTGCCACTAGCCGAGCCTTAAGTCGATCAATCTTACCATCAGGGCCCACCTTCACAGTATAAATCCACCTACAACCAACAACAGTTTTACCAGGAGGGAGGGGAACCAACTCCTATGTGCCACTAGACTGTAGGGCCTCCATTTCTGCTAGCATGGCTTGGCGCCAACCCGGGTCAGAGAGGGCCTCATGAGTGGATTTAGGTATAGACACAGAAGAAAGGTGAGAAAGAAAGGCAAAGTAAGGGGAAGATACACCCCCTTCACTTTGAATATTTCAAATGCCTTCTGTCAACAACTGGACGATTAATTAAATTACACTACTGATTTGTTTGCCTCGTGAATAATTCTTTCAACATAGAAAACAATGTGATTGTTAGTTCTTGTCCATTAGTTAAAAATATATAATACTCTAAATATACTTTTATCTTTCAACCTAGCTTGATCATATCTTTTCACTGTGACTCAACTGTTTGATTAAACAAAGTTGGTGTCTAGCACATAATTCTTCATTTCTTTGTCTCAGATGACAGACTATTCTTGAGATGGCGTATTAGTTGGATTATAGTTACATGCAGCTCAAGGCTGTATGATATTGCCTCAAGTTGCAGTTTGAAAGGTTATATTTGTAGTCGTGTGGCTCTTATTAAGCTACTACACCTATAAACCATTCTTGTCAAGTCTATTTGTGTGACAAAACTGTGTAAAATATAAATACGAATTCTAATTCTCTGATCATCTAAGCATATTCATGATGCTAATTCATCACTGTAATATTCAGAACCTCTAGCTTCAACTTTTGTTGTTGCTATTTTGGAATTAGGTTAGATCTTGACAGCGTTTTGATGTCTGGAGCTTACATGTTGGATGGTCCTGATTCAGGTTGGAAATCCTCAGTTCTTGCTAAAAGGATGAGAAACTAGCCTGCTTGATTGAAGTGAATGAATGAACTTGAAAGCAGAAGGCAGCATTTCTAATAGCAGTTGCAGGCTTCAGAGCTTCCAGATTATCCAAGGCTTCAGAACAGAGTAAAATCCCAGACTCAGACTTTATTTATTTATTTCTTTTATTTTTCTGACATTAATTCTATTTCTGTTGTTTTGGGACATTAACATTCTGTTGACTTAGATTATAGGTTGGCATGTTAAATTAAAGTCTTAAAGTAAAGAAGGGTTTTTTATTCCAAATACTGCTGTTCCCATTAGAGAAATAGAGACCTCACCAATGAAATTATAAAGCATTAACTTTTCAATAAAATTTCATCAGTTCTACAGCTTTGATTGAATCCTTTGTATGAGCTCCCTTCTAAGAATCTTCCCTGCAGCTGATTTTGGTATATTTTCTGTGAAAATCACTTTTTGTAATCTTTTGTAAAAAACAACCTACAAACATACATTTACCCAAATTAACAAAATTGTAAATGTTTCTGAAAAAAATTTCACTCCAAAGTAACTTTGATTTTGGATAATGATATATACCTGTCCAGCAATGAAACTTTTAACTTCTTCCTCAGTAATTGAGCTACCACATGAACGAACTACGTATGCGATAGGAACCTCACCAGCTTCCCTGTCTGGAAAACTGTAAAAGGAAATACCAAATAGAGTTGGAGCTTAAAGAGAGCTGAAAGGAGAAATAAATGTTTAGCTGACTGTCTAGATTGCAGTTGAGTCTTAGTTTTAGTTGAGAAATTTTTATTTTTTATTTTTTATTTTTATTTTTTTTTTATCACGTACGGAATTACAGCAGCATCTGATATTTCAGGGTGAGTGACTAGCAGATCTTCGAGTTCAGCTGGAGCCACCTGACAACCAACAACATTAACTTATCAGATTGAGATTAGAGTGGAATAGTCTGATAAGAGTGATTACCTGAAATCCTTTACACTTGATCAGTTCTTTTAGCCGGTCAACAACGTGTAATTGCCCCTCATCATCAAAATAACCAAGATCCCCAGTGTGTACCCACCCTTCTCCATCTAAGGTTTCATCTGTGGCTGTTTGATTATTGAAATAACCTGCAAAATTCCACTCGGTGTTACTATGCTTATTATCATGGAATTGTATTAGGAAGAAATGAAGAGTGAAGATACGGACCTAACATCATATTTGGACCGCGAACCCAGATTTCACCTTTCTGTAAAGGTGGGAGAGGTTTCATGGTATCCATGTCTACTATTTTTGATTCAAGTCCTGCAACTAGCATACCAGTGGATCCAGAATGTCGGCGTGCTGTCCTTGTATTCTCCATGGAAATAATTCCACAAGTTTCTGTCATACCATATCCCTGTCAGAGTATCATATTGTTTAGCCTATAAAATCAGAGTGAACTGCATGAAACTATTTCCCCAGGAAATGGAAGTAGGAATCATCATTTGATTATTGGTTGATTCAGAATTCTAATATCTGATCACCTGAAAAATTCCAGCTTTCGGAAAACACTTGGCACATTCCTCCATTACATCCTTTCCCAATGGTGCAGCCCCTGATCCAATCTCCCTCAATGAAGAAACATCGTACCTCTCCACTGTCTCTCTGTGCTTCGCGAATGCTAAAATAACTGGTGGCACAACTGACAGATGTGTCACTCTATACTTCTCAATAGACTGCAGAACCTTTTCCAGTGAGTAATTTGCCATCAACACCACTGTATCCCCTCTTTGCAGCTGTGCGTACATTATTGACGCAAGGCCATATATGTGAAAGAGAGGAAGAAAGCACAGGTACACACTGTTGTGTGCTCCATAGAAATCTTGGTCTGAGGTAACCATTAAGGCAGTGGCAATGAAGTTTTTATGTGTTAGAACCACCCCTTTGCTTTTTCCAGTCGTCCCAGATGAATATAATAAGGCTGCTACATCATTTTGTCCTGTTTCTGGCATTGGAACAGTAACATAGGGTGATGAGACTAGATCTGAATAGTAAAAAGTCGAACTTTTTGAAGGTAATCTATCATGAGATGAAGAAGTCTTGGAACTCAGAAAAATGCAGGGGAGATTAAAATTCTTGACTTTGTGGTAGAGATCATCGACGGTAATGATTAATTTCGGGTTCGAATCTTTGACTTGGTTGGTGAGCTCAGAGATGGTGTACAGCGGGTTGACAGTGGTGACAATGGCGCCAACGGAGACGACTGCCAGGAAAGAGACAGGAAAAAGAATGGAGTTCGGGGAGAAGATCAAGACAACGTCGGATTTGGAGATGTTAAGGTTGAGTAGAGCTTGGGAGAGCTTGAAAACTTGGGTTTTGAGCTGTGAGAATGTTAAGGTTTGCCCTGTTTCAGAATCAATGAGTGCTGTGGTTTGGGAAAGGGATGGGAGGTGTCTGAAGAAGAATGAGACTATAGAGGTTTTGGGGTGTTCCGGCAGGTTGATGGGTGGCCGTGGTGATCTGTAGATTCCATCTCCGCCATAGACCGGTGGAGGAGCAGCAGGAGTTGGAGACATTGAAGCTGAAAGTTCACAGGTGAGTTTCCTGGTTAATAGAAGCAAATTATACTTGCACCTGCATGAGTTGGAAACAGGTAAATATTAACCTTGTTTGAGAGTAATGCAATTCAATTACAATTGTTTAATTGATGAATAGTAAATAGTTAACAATGTAATTTGTAAAGCCAAGTAATCCTATTTCCCCCTCTTGGTTTTACTTATTAATATTCACTACTATGAATTGTCTGGGCTGATTTCATGTCATGTTAAAAAATAAATCTATTTATTAATCAAATATAAAAGGAACTGTCTCACAAGGAGTGTTTGAGTGGGTGAAGTATGATTTTTCTACTAGAAAATCATGAATTTGATTATTACCAACACTATTTTGGTCATAGGGTCATGTAATTACTTTTGTAAAGCCATTTTTTAGCCATTAATTTAGAGTTAGCATGTTGAAGTTGAGTGAAACCATTTTGGTTAAATATTAGAATTTTTAGATTACATAGAAATGCTTGTTTTCTTTTGATTTACGGAGAGCTCGCATATGCTATCCGAAGGTGCTTTCTTGGTGAAGCTTCTTGTCTCTCAGAACTGATTGGTTTAAATTAAGAAAACCAATAGACAGTATTCGTGGGGAGTGGAATTTAGAATCTTGTGATTACAAGTCAATAGTTCGATTAATTTGGTTAGAAGTTGTCCAGAAATGTTTGTTTTCTATTCACTATACAGTTTTTGTGCAATTTCCTATGCAAATGTATAATGCTTAACAAACTATTTATGAAAAAAAAAAAAAAAAAAAGCAAAATAAAGATGGATACCAGGTTACAACCCATTCATAATTAATTAATTACCATTTGGCGAGTAATATAATTGAATAATTGACGAAGAACACTAGGAAATGCTCCAATGTCATCTTGATTTTAACGAACCAAAAATTGTCACTTACTCAAAGAGACATGTCAACAGAACAGTTGAGTGAAGATTATGTTTGGCGTAACTGAATTGTAAGTTACTGTAATGCATTGTTAGTATCTATTACGTTTACGGAGTACTAAGTATAAGGTTATTGGAAGTTAGCTGACTGAACTATAAATGGATTAATTTTAGATGAAAACAATAAATTGAAAGGATAATATTTTATTTTTATAATAATAACTTAATATGGACTATTTTATTTATAAATGAAGCGAAGAAAAAAGTGGGAAAAAGAAACATAACTTCTACAGCGGAGATGTTTAAAAAAAAAAAAAAAGAAACTTCTACGCCGGAGAATAGAAGGAAAAAGTAAAAAAATTATAATATATATAATTAAAAAAAAAGTGTAACAGCATATTAAACTATTAGAAACTAAAACTTTTCAAACGTTACTTTAAATAGTTTCTCATAATTAACATGTGATTTATGTGGAATGAGGTTGATTCTGTTTAAATAAAGTCTCAAGTTTGAATCTTATGAATGGAGTAACAGGAAACTTGAAAAAGCTCTCATGAGTCCGATTGGAACGACAAAAACTTGTGTGAGACCGTCTCACCATGAGACTAGTCGGGTCGGGTCGGGTCA
Source organism: Ipomoea trifida (assembly GCA_003576665.1). Taxonomy (NCBI): domain Eukaryota; kingdom Viridiplantae; phylum Streptophyta; class Magnoliopsida; order Solanales; family Convolvulaceae; genus Ipomoea; species Ipomoea trifida. The sequence continues at coordinate 9,125,232 of CP025649.1, read as the reverse complement.
AGATGCAAATGTAACACTTATATGCACAAATGTCATACTTATATGCTCAAATGTAATACTAATCATGAATAAAAATTTTGTTACTTATAAGGGTAAATGTAATACTTTTAAAGGAAAATACAATACTTTTACATTTCGATTTAAAAGTATTACTTTTTTCTTCAAAAGTATTATATTTGCCCTTATAAGTAAAGGGGCACCTGTCAACATTACTTATTATGAAAAATGTATTACTTTTTCTCTTATAAGTAACAAAAATTGTATTCTTGGTTAGTGTTATATTTGAGAATATAAGTATGACATTTGCATGGTGCTTTAACCCGACCCGACCCGTCTCACGAATAAGGATCCGTGAGACGGTCTCACACAAGTGTGACCGAATTGGAACTCAACTCTGGAAAGCACTAAGCAAATAATAGCTTCTCATAAGTTATTGATTTAAATCTCGTAAGGATTAACCTAGTTTTTGATGCTTGCCAATTGCCAAACACACATATAGTAGCTTTGTTGGGTACAATTGTTCCGTATATATAAATGTTCTTCTAATTGGCATTTTCCTTTTTGAATCTTATAATGCTTATTTCATTCAAATTTGGAAATTTTTCTTCGGAGATTTTGATGGTATGTGAAGATATCTACTCTTGCTATCAACGGTTTACACATCAAGTCAATATTACTTATACTTCTCAAGGTGCACAATATTCTATTATTTGAATACCTATTTTGTTTTGTTTGATTGCAGATTATTTATTTTGGATTGAGATAATGAATTATTCTATGTACTAAATTTAAATATCTTAAACATTTTCAATTAAACTTTAAAACTAATATAATATAAAGTTTTGTTTGATTGCAGATTATTTAATTTGGATTGAGATAATGAATTATTCTATACAAATATCTTTGATAGGGCCATGTGCCAGAGGCCCATTGGATTGGCAAAGTTTTGCGCAACTGAAATAAATGTGGGGGTGGGGGTGAGGGCGCAAATTATACCGTGGTGGACGTAGCAGTGTGCACCAAGAATCAAAACGACGCCGTTTTGTCCATTAGCCAGTAAGTGGGCGTTATTTTGGGATTGACGTCCGTTTCCTCCGTTAACTTCCTAATATATATATAAAAAAAAACAATGAATTTGAATTGTTTGTAGTTTGGCGGTTATCGCGATCTTCTTTTCCGATCGTAGCTATTGGATTCTCAAGCATTAGGATATGGAAGGCGTCAATTCGCAGAAGGAGGTGGTTGCGACTGAAGAACTCGATGATGCGGTTGGATTGGCTATTTCAGGCGATGATCCGGTTGGATTGGATATTTCAGGCGATCGTAATCCAGGTTTTTTATGTTTGATTTTGCGATTTTGTTTGTGTTTATGAAAATCATTAAATTCGCATGCTTTGATTCGTGTGTTTTGATTATTTGATTCTGGTTTTAGGATTGTTCTATGATATAACTATGCGATTGGAAGGGTAGAATATGAGTTTTCTGTATTATGTGTATTCTTTTAATGAACTGTGAGTATTTCAGGCAATGTTTCTGTGTATTCATTGTAGTTGTATGTAAAAACAGATGGTGTATTGTGTTTTGTTTATCGAATGTAATTGTGGTGGGTTTTTGTGAATATTCTGTGTATTCTTTGAATTCAATATGTGTATTGTGGTAAGAGAGTTTGTGTATTCATGTTAGCTGTAATGTAAACACAAGGTGATGTGTGTTTTGTATTTTGGGGTTCCAATATTCTGTGTATTATAGTTATACACTATGTGTATTATAGGCATGTATTCTGTGTATTGACTGTAGGGGTACTTAAACACTGTATTTTTGCAGCTGATCAGGACTTGTTAGGGGTGTCAGTGAGTTCTATTGATGAAGCATATGAGGTTTATAATGATTATGCTTTCAGGCTAGGTTTTAGTGTGAGGAAGGGTAAGTAAAGATATAGTGCTGGTACAAAACAATTGAAGATGAAGGAGTTTAATTGTTCAAAGTCTGGGTTTAAAAGGGTTTTAAGAAATGAAAGTTATTTAAAAGTTGATGTACGGACAGGTTGTTGTGCATCTGTTCAATTTGATTTAGATGGGAATGGGATGTGAACTGTGACAAAGCACCAGAAGCTTCATAATCATGAGTTTGTTCCAACGACCAAGAGTTATCTTCTACGGTCACATAGATCAGTGTCTAGAAATCATCTTTCCTACCTAAAGGATTTGAAGAAAAGCGGTGCTTGTGTGGCTGATGGTTTACGGTTTCTTAAAACACAATCAGGGGGGTCACCACTGGTTGGTTTTACAAGCAGGGATGCATATAACTCGCTGTGCACTGATGTATTGAACAATTTGGATGGAACCGACTCAAACACATTAATTGAAATATTTAGACAAAGGTAGTCAAGTGAAAAGGATTTTTACTTTGATTTCGAAGTGGATGATGAGTCAAGGTTGTGCAGCTTTTTTTGGAGAGATGGGAAAATGATGAGAGACTATGAATTGTTTGGAGATTTGTTAGTTCACGATACGACGCATAGTACTAACAAATATGATATGATTTGTGGTTCATTCGTTGGTATGAACCATCACTGTATGAACGTCATGTTTGGATGTGGTTTTTTGTTGAACGAGAGGATTGAGTCGTTCGTATGGTTGTTTAGGTCATTTTTAAGATCAATGAATGGGAAAAGTCCCCAAAGTATAATGACGGATCAATGCGCTGCCATGGCTGCTGCTGTTTGCCAAGTTTTTCCAACCTCAAGACATCGCCTATGTATATGGCATATCGGTGAAAATTCAAAGAAACACATCAAGGGACTAAGAAATCAAAAAGATTTTCTAGACATATTCAATTGTCTGTTGAAACATACAGATACGGAGGCAGAGTTTGAGCTTTACTGGACAAGGTATGCTTTCATTAAAAATTCTGTGTATTGGTGATAGTATTTATGTTTATTTAGTTATAGTATTCTGTGTATTATATGTTTCCCAATTGCTTGCATTAGTATACAGAGTTGGCAATTCTCACCCAGATTATGTGTATTTACTTGATATATTCTGAGTATTGTAGTGTTAGAGTATGTGTATTCTATTGATTCTGTGCTTTAATCCCCATGCCTTCATATATGATAATACTCCCCTTATATTCTGTGCATTCAACTGAATGATCATGTGTATTTGTATAAGAGAGTCTGTGTACGCCTGATAGTATATGAATAGGTGTAGTTAATATATATGTTATGATATTCCAGGATGGTCACAACATACAAATGCCACAATATGTATTTATCGAAGACTGCTGGGCTATGTGATTTCTATAGCTCATTTGTTGGCGTTGTTTCGGAGTGGAGGAGTAGAGAGAACGGGGAAGATGTGCGGTGTTCCCAAGGTGTACCCACAATGGCTATGGATCACATTAAGATTCTTTCACACGCTAGGGATATCTATACGATTGAGATATATTACTTGTTCGAAGAGCAGTTTTTGAAAGGGGCATCCTGCTATCAAGAGTGTGTTCAATTTGAAGGTTGTGTGTATAAGTATCACGTCTGGAGGCCGGAGGTTGATATTATTAGGCATGAAGTGATTTTTAACGTCAGAGAGTTAGATATTTGGTGTAGTTGTAAGCTGTTCACTGAAATCGGGATCTTATGCTGTCACTGTTTACGCATTTTAAACGTGCATTGTGTGTCTAAAGTTCCAAATAAATATATTATGAAGAGATGGACTAAAAGAGTTTTGGAAGAGGAGAATGCTGGTGTTATCCCCCCATCTCAGTGCTTTAATGTTCCCTCTTCTGTTTGGACTTTAGAGATAATTAGGAGATTTTAGAAGTTGGTTGTTCATTGCCAAGAAAACAGTGAAGCACGCAAAATTTTTGAGCAAGCAGTGTTAGATGCCAAGAGAAAAGTTGAACATGAGTATGACCCTATTTTCTTCGAAGGTGAAGACTGTGATGCGGAATCGTCGAGCGGTGTTATAAAAGATCCATCAAACAGGCGGTTGAAAGGGGTACGCAATAGGAGGGTGACTAGTGTGATTGAAAAGAAATACAAGAAAGCAAGGGGTCGAAAGCAGCTTGCTCATATAGCTGCATCTAAAACAAAATCGGTGGGGCAGTCTCAAGTTGAAGATGCTATTTCCAATATTGCTGGTAATGGATACCTGGTGCATCCAATGTCTGGAGGTTCAACTTTTTGTCATTTTAGGTCAAATTCAAATCAAGAGGACAATTAGAGTGTGTAATGTTTGTTAGTTTTGTTTTTTCAAGACATGCAGTTGTAGTTTTTATACACAAAACTATTAGAAGTAATACACAGACTATTTCCGCAAGATACACAGAATTATTTACCAAAACAACAGAAACCATTTGGTGTTATTTCTTTACATTGCACTCTGTAATACACAGAGTGATACTATGTAATACACAGAACACTACTGCTGGATACACAGAATATGAAGTGCACCCTGTAATATGTTTTTAGAGTTAGAAGACAGAGTGTTTAGCATTAGGGTTTATGGTTTAGCACCCAGTACTATGTATACAGATATATTGTTGAATACACAGAGTTGAAGTCAATAATACACAGAATATTAATATGTAATACACAGAATATTACTATGTGTTATGGTTTTAGGGGTTAAGGTTTAGTCTTAGAGGTATGGGTTACCATTAACTGAATACACAGAATGACAGCATGTAATACACAGAATATATAATTGAAGTTATTCTTGGAATAAATTTTGTAATCAAAAGAATAAACTTAATAGATATGGCACCCTATAATATAAGATGTGACAAAAAGCTTTTTTTTTTTTTTTTTTTTTTTTTTTTTTTTTTTTTTTTTTTTTTTTTTTCATTTCAGAGTTAGAGTAGTTTCCAAAATAAAGAACACAGATCAGACAATTGTTTCAATTTCAATTTACAGGAATCAACATCTTTACAAACATATCACTTTGATTGTTTGTAGATTTCAGGAAGAGGCCTGTTGTCAATTATTTGAAGTTTGGATGTCAAGAAATTAAAGCACAACAAGTAGAAATGTTGGTGTTTGAGGATACTGAAGAATACCTGTTAATAGTAGTCAGAAAAAACAAATCAGTTTGTGTTATATAGGACGATTCAAATGAATAATATACAGAATTTAAATAATTAAGGTATAGTTATTTTGTACTTACAAGACTGGCATCACTGAGATCAAGAGAAATCGACTCGAGTTGGTGATCAACTGCTCCGCAGAATTCTTTCAAAATTGCCTTTGAGGCAGCACTTTTACTATGCAAATTTGTTGCACTTTCCAACGTCATCTGCAAAAATTTGTTTTTTTTTGTTATTGTTATACAATGCATTGGTATGAATAAAGGAAAGAAAAAAAAAGTTTAGAGTAAAATGTTTTACTTACAAAAGCAATTTCTGAGAAGAAAACTCTTTTTGGCTTGTCAATTGATCTTCTCATGTCCATTAAACTCATCAGTTGGCACCAAATTTGCACGATGTTGGTAGATACATAACCGGATGCCAATGACATGAAATCCTCCCGGTTAGCAACCAAATTGTTCCCTATGTAGAGCATATCACTACACGAAGTAAAATATAGATTAATCATAAGGAAATAATATGTTAAGTAATATGATGTACGTATACTATAAGTTATCAAAATAGAACTTACTTCATTGAAAATTGACCACCGCAAGACAAGAATGCGTAGTCTGAAAAGAGTTTTTGTTTAGCTGAAATGTTTGTCAGCTTTGTTCTGTTTTGTGCCCAATATGGTGAGCGTAAGGCCAGAGGAAGTTGTTTCAACTTTCTTTGTGGTCTCTTCTTTTTGTGGACATCTTCAACTTCCTCTTCAGACTCTGCAAGGATGCTGTGTATATACATAAATATAATAGTCAATACACAGAATGATAACATGTAATACACAAACTACTACTATGTAATACACAGAATATATAGTCTAAGTGAATTACAAAATAAAAATTTTAATATACAGAATACACAGAATGAAATGTTAGAATACACAGACTCACTCAACAAGATACACAGAATATAAGCACAAGTATTAGTAAATTATAAGCATAGGTGTACCTTTCAAATTCAAGTTCTGCTGGTGTTTTTGGTGTTGAAGCAGATGGTATTGAAGTAGGTGGGGCTACTTGTTGATTTCCAGGTCTCTGCAGTGTCTAGCAGGCTCTTTATGGTGTAAGCACACCAATTCAGTTCTTTGATTTTACTCACATCTTGCAGTGAGTATAGGATCCTGTAATTGCAGAAAGTGTTCTTGTAGCCCCTTATCAGTGTTGTAACCACGAAGATGACAAAGTGACGCTTGAACATGTCACCATTGTCTTGTCTCTCGACAATCTTGTTTAGCATTTCTTTGGTTGTTGGGGTTCCCTACTCTACCCCCCATCGCTGTCTCCAATCCCTGACCAAAGTATTGAATGCTTCAGTCTCGTTACCAGAAGTGCCCTCTACGACATGGAGTTTGCCCCGCGGGAGTCCAAGCGTAGACTCTACATCTTCCTCCGTCAAACACAGCTCGTCATCCATATCTCCAATTTCAATGGAGCATCGTTCTATGCCCATCTTCTTCAATATGTGCTTGATTAGCACACCATCACAATGAGTCACCTTGATGTCGAGTAGTGGTCCAAATCCTATATCCTTTACAGCTTGATGTTTTTCCTCCGTTAAACTACTGACAAGGGTGAACAACTGTTTGGGAGTTGTCCGAACAGTAAAGTAGTTCTTTGGTTTTGGGTTCTCTTCTGCTACTTCCTTCCCCTTCTTTGTTGCTTTTGTTGCACGCTTCTTTTTCTGTTTTTTTTGCCTGTCTTGTGTTTGTGCTTTTGACGTAGCTGCACTCTCTCTCTTTCTCTTTCTTCTTTCTAAGGCAGTTGCCAGGACTTGATCGCTTTTATTAGAGCTTGACATTGCTGTCACATAATAGAAAAGACAGAATTAACATGCTAGAATACACAGAATGACATGCTACAATACACAAAGTCTTTAACACTAATACACAGAATCTAAGCCCTAGTATCAATAACCTCAACACAAACAATGTGGATAAAATGCTAGAATAAACAGAGTCAGTAAGAAGAATACACAAACACATTAACACAAATACACAAACTCATTAAAAAAAATACACAGAATATACTTCTCATTATTATCAATCACCAAGAATGTTGGAAAATTGGAATCAACAATGTGGGATGACAACATTCTTGTATACACAGAATGTTATGCTAAAATACACAAAGTTGTTGACAATAATACACAGAATATAAACCCTAGTTTCAATAACCCAAATTCAGCAATGTGGATAAAATGCTAGAACATACAGAGTCAATAAAAAGAATACACAGACATATTAACGCGAATACACAAACTCAATAACAATAATACACAGAATATACTTCTTATTATTATCAATCACCAAGAATGTTTGAAATTTGGAATCAACAATGTCGGAAAGGTAACATCCTAAAATGCAGACAATGACATGATATAATACACAGAGTCTTTAATAATAATACACAGAATCTAAGCCATAGTATCAATAACCTAACAACAGATGTTTGATGAGGTTTAATACTGAAAAATCAACAATGTTGATGATAAAATGATATAATACTGAGAATCAGTAAATGTTCATGCTAGAATGCGAATGCAAATGCATATGCATATGTGATATATATACAAATATTATGTTTTTTTTTTTGCACAATGTCGTTGATCAACAATGTTTGCTAAATATTTTACCTTTTAATTTCGTTTGTTCTTTGATAGTCGATGAAGATGTGTATTTGTTGTTGATGAATGCGTATCTGTCCTGCTTTGATGATGAGAGTGTTCTTGAGTTCTTCTCTGAATCGTTTGTGTGTTTGCTTTTGCTTGAGAGTGTTGTTTTGCTTGGTCGGAGTGCAGCGGGAGTGCAGTGAGTGGAGCGAAGGAGTCGGAAGCTTGTTAAGGAAGACTCTCCATCTCTAATATACTTTAATTAAAAAAAAAATAACGGTGATTGGATTGACTAAACGGCGTCCGTCCCATCACTTAGTGGAACGGCGCCGTTTAGTCCCACGGTGCACCGTGGTGTAGGGTATAACGATTGGGGTGAGGGTGGGCACAAATTATGCCGTGGCCCCGTCCACCTTGCAAGGTGGACCTGGGTCCAATACGACGTCGTATTATGAGATTTTGTTTAAAAAAAACGGCGTTAACGGCTATTTAACTATGGCGGAGGCAGTAGATCAGCAACAGAACAACCAATTCTCCCTCGCAAGTCATCTTCTCGCAATTCTCCTAGGATTCATCATCACAATTATTGTCCGATTCATCATCGCAATTCTTATTCGATTCATCAGCGTAATTCCACATTGCAATTCTTGTTCATTGATGGCAGAGGCAGTAGATCAACAAGGTTTACACGTTGATGGATCATCTTCGATTGCAGGTTTTTTTTTTTTTTCTGATTTTTAAACTCAGTATGAATTTGATTTTATTTGTTTTGTTAGTGCGTCGAATTTTAAGTTTGATGAACTGTATAGATTCATGTTTGTGTTTTCGATTTTAGGATTTCTGGTTTAGATTGATTATTTACCATGTATTTGAGTTTTTATTGGGGATCATTGTCAAAAGTATATGTTCACAATCACGTAGCTATACATTCACATTTACAGAGCTCTACATTCATAATTATAGAGCTCTATATTCATATATAAAAAGCTCTCCATCCACACGTACGTAGGTTTTCAGTTAGAAGTACCGAGTTGTACATTCACAATTATACAGCTCCACCCTTTCATATGGAAGTGCAACCGGGTGTCACTAGACCACAAGGTCTTGGTTGTATTTTTTTTTCTTTGACATATCTAAAATAATTTAAAATTAAATTTGTGATTTTTTTTTTGCCTACAAATATGTGAAATCCTTCTCCCTAAAGACTCACACCTAGGGCTGTTAACAAACCGAACATAAACGAACGAAAGCTGCTCGTGTTCGTTTGTTAAGGATTTTGGGGTGTTCGTGTTCGTGTTCGTGTTCGTGTTTGTTTGTTAAGGTTTTTGAAAATCATGTTCGTGTTCGTTTGTTAAGCGTTCGTTAACGTTCGCGAACACGTTCACGAACGTGTTCGTTAACGTTTACGAACACGTTCACGAACATGTTCACAAACGCTAGCAAACACGTTCACAAACGTGTTCATTTACGTTCATGGACACGTTCGTGAACAGTTAATAACCAAATACATGCACATGTTCATGAATACAATTTGTTTGTGAACAAGAAATAATCTATGTTCACGAACAATTACACACACACACACACACACACACACACACACACACACACACATACATATATATATATATATATATATATATATATATATATATATATATATATATATATATATAGGATCGCGTTCAAATGCGTACTAGCCGCCTAGGAGAGAAATGCGGACGAATCACAATGCGCCACGTGTCCGGAATGTAGTTGCACTTAACGTTATAACTAGGTGCACGTCATGTTATAATTAGGTGCACATAGGTGCACCCATGTGCATAAATGTTAACAAGGTAAATTACTTGCACCTGCAAGTGAAAATAGGTGCACACGTGCAAGTAAAATGTATTACAAGTGCAAGTAAATTGTACAATAAGCATCAATACTAAGTTCACCTAATGTTATAACTAGGTGCACATATTGCTATAACTAGGTGCACATAGGTTGCAACCAGGTGCATGAATGTTAACAAAGTAAATTACTTGCACAAGTGCAAGTAAAATGTATTGCAGATGCAAGTAAAATGTATTACAGGTGCAAGTGAATTGTACAGTGAGCATCAATACTAGGTGCACCTAATGTTATAACTAGTTGCACCTAATGTTATAACTAGGTGCAACCTATGTTATAACTAGGTGCACCTAGGTTGCACCCAGGTGCATGAATATTAACAAGGTAAATTACTTGCATTTGTAAGTGAAAGTATTTGCGAAAATAGGTGCATGAATATTAATAAGGTAAATTACTTGCACTTGTAAGTGAAAATAGATGCGAAAATAGGTGCACTTGTAAGTGAAGCTATGTGCACTTGTAAGTGAAGCTATGCGCACTTTTAAGTGAAACTAGGTGCACTTATAAGTAGGGGTGAGCATAATTACCGAAAAACCGACAAAACCGATAACCGATAACCAAACCGACCGATAATTTCGGTTATCGGTCGGTTATCGGTTATAAGGCTAACAAAAATTTCGGTTATTCGGTTATTTTTCGGTTATGAAGGTGTAATAACCGCGGTCACCGAATAACCGATAATATTTTATATATATATATATATATATATATATATATATATATATATATATATATATATATATATATATATATATATAATATTAGTGAACCAGTAGGCAGTATATATATATTAGCAAACCCATGTAGTGATGTAGGCACACCGCACACTTAGTAAATCTTTTCTGTCTTAGGTTATTAAGTTAGTTTATTAACAGTGTACTTAATAAACACTGTTAAATTAGTTTTAGGTTCAATGTTAGTTTATTATTTACACTCTAATTCAGTCACTGTTAAATTTTTAAAAGTTAGGTTCAGTGTTTAGTTTATTATTTACACTCTAATTCAGTTTATTCACTGTTTATTAAATGTTTAGTTTTAATTTTAGTATTAAAATCTTTTGATGAGTCAAAGATGAGTTTGGATCAAAGATGAATTATAAAAATCTTATTTACGCAGTCCACTATCGGTTTTTCGGTTACCGAAATAAACGACCGAAACCGACACATTCGGTTTCGGTCGGTTATACATGTATGCTCGGTCGGTTTCGGTCGGTTATGAAGTATTAAAAAATCCCATCGGTTATCGGTCGGTTATTAACCGTAACCGACCGATGCTCACCCCTACTTGTAAGTGAAACTAGGTGCACCAAAGTTCCAGTTATTTGCGAAAATGCCACCGCGTCATTTTTTTAAAATTGCATCTGATTCGTTGATCTGGACACGTGGACGGCTGTGGAGCGTTCTCATTTCCTACCTGGGCGAGAGTTCGCACCATAGTGCAACCCTATGTATGTATGTATGTATGTATGTATGTATGTATGTATGCATGCAAACATGTTCGCGAATATTATTAAACGAATACTAAACGAGCTTGTTCACGAACACTACTAAACGAACAGAAACGAGCTTGTTCACGAACACTACTAAACGAACACAAACGAGTTTGTTCGCGAACACTTAGCAAACGAGCTTACCACTGTTCAGACTCTGTTCATTTATTAACCGAGCTCTAAATTTTGTTTGTTAATGTTCGTTTACCTTAATAAACAAACATAAACAAACGCTTACCGAGTTTGAACACGAGTAGTTTGTCGAAAGCTCTGTTCGGTAACAGCCCTACTCACACCTAGCTTGTGACTTTTTCCTATCGTTATATTATTGATATTGATAGGCTCTAAAGTTTTTTTTTTAAATATGTTATGACTGATACACGCAATTCCATCTTGTGACTCTAATCAGAAAAAAGATCTTACCTATAATTGGTTAGTTTAAATTAAGAAGGCTAAAAAATTATTTTTACAGGAAGACAAATTTAAAATTATGTGATTATTAAATTAACAGTCTAATTAACTTTACTGAGATTTTTTCTGCTACAAAGTTTTCAACATTTGTAATCTTAATAGGTTACTAAAAATTAATATTTACATACAAGTTGAAGGGCGGCAGGGCGGTGATGTATAATTCCTTGGAAAGTCGTAGAAATCAGCTGCTACAGTTGGGAAGTCAAATGTGTAATTTCTTCCATTGTTCCTAACTATATGTTGACTCTTCTGCTCAACCTACTTCACATTTCAATTACGTATTTAAGATTAGGTGACTTTTTAGGTAGAAGAGTAGGGGACGCCTTCTATTCTTCCAAAACTCTCTCGTAGTGTATGGCTTTTGTAAATATAAACTAGACACTATGAAGAATTGGAAAACGAAATATGAGAAAATGACAATTTAAAAAAAATGTTAATGTTGGGGTTAATGTGCACCAATCCTTATACCATGAACCAAGGTTAACAGTACGTGCACGGTAAACCTGGTGCATAAGTATGTGTCTTATGTTATGAATTTTTATATATTGAATTATAAAATTATGTACTTTAAGTTAAGAGTATACATTTTGTACCTGTAACAAATTAGTAATTGTGTTTTATGTTTATGAATTTATAATTATATGTCTTGTACTATGAAATTCTGTGCTTATAAACACAAATTATGTATCTAAATTAAATTCGAAAAATAATTAAAGATATAACATGTATACGCTCTGGGCCAAATTGTCTCATTTCCTACCGTTCTCTTGGCAGAGGGAATAAGATAAGGTTTCCTTCTTATATAAAATTATTAAGTTAACAATTAATCATTTAATATAAAATCAATTATGTGATTTGTGCTATTTATTTATTAAATATTTTAAAATTATTTTAATATAATCAAAGTTTTAATATTAAGCATCAATTTATATTTATTTTTTTTTGCATCCCAACTATAAATACTAGTATAGGCATAAGAGTAAAAATAATGGCCCTCTTTCATATATAAAAGTTAATCTAATATTCTCTATGTCCTTAGTTGAAATGTGTATAATTCCATATAATTTTACTTAATTTTTCCATAAATACTTCATTAATTTTTTCTTTTTTGAATGCTATTGACTCTGTTACAATGTAGTATCTGTTCGAACATGTGACCTCTCACTTGGGAGGGTCACAGCTATGCCGCTTGACCACTTAAGGTTTTTGACAAATACTTCATTAATTAGTCATTACCTGAAGAAAAATATTACTTGAACTCCCAAAATCTACTTCCACATTTTACTTTCTCACACAAATTTTTGATGTTGACATTTTTATTATGATCCATAAAATGATGATAACTTATTGGTTGCCACATCAAGGATTACATCATTAAAAGTGAAGGGGTAGAGTTTGGGAGTCTATGCAGTCATTCCCAAACTTAACGAGTTGTTTGGTGATGTCAGATAGCATCTACGTATGCTGTTTAAAATCTTTTTCTTTTAATTTTTAATTTTAATTTTTCTTAAATATACACGTGGAAGGCTAGTTAGCACTGACCTGATCAACTGTAATATGTTGAATATATAAAATTGAGAATCAATTACACTATTTTGTCAATTTAAAAGATCTCAAATAAAACTTTTTCAATTATAGAATCAATTGTATTATTTGTTTAACACGCATATTATTTGACACTTCTTCTAATTATTACTTATCCTAAGGGTTTTCTATGGTAGTTATTTGATAAGCGGAGTAGATATAGATGTTCTGAAGTTGCCAATGAAATTAGGAGAGATTAGTGTTCGGTGATTGTTTGGATTGCTATAACTAAACCAGCTTAAGGATTATCAAACTTATCCTTGCAAGTGTGATCAATTGTGTAGAATAAATGTGGAAATATTTCCTTAGCTAAAGCTTTCACTATCTTGAATTTCAATACTTGCATATTTTGACAATTATTTATTTCAATTTTTGAATGTTTGATACAATAGTTTTATTTATGTTAAATCCAAAACCTCCCCTGGATTATTATTTTTTTTTGAAAATGTCCCCTCGATTATTTTAAAAGAAATAAACCAAACAAATCTCTGTGGAGACAATCCTTAGCTTACTCACTGCTATTTCTTCTTATTAACTGATGACTATTTGCACTCTTGGCATCACCTCCCCAGACATTGATCTAGTAGATGAAAAATCTCACTTAAAACTTGTTTTTAGTGATAAGTAGGAATTTGATCCCTACTATAAATATTGGAGGTTTGGGTTGTTTGAAATGAACTCCTTGTGCTCAATAAATGTATATATAATTTGGTGATGTATCGAAACTAAGGGTGTGTTTGGTTCGCACATGGGAATCGGAATCAGTATGGGTATCAAATGCTTGGTAAGGGTAATGAGTTTTGGTGAAAGTATTTTGCATTTTGGTAGTATGGTGGAATGTGAATGATTATTATTGATAGTAGGGAAGAAAAGAGAAAGGGAAATGAAACTCTTTATTTTATTAGGGTATGAATTTTTCAATTAATATGGTATTCCGATCCAAACCCATAGTAGTATTCTAAAAACCTATCAACCAAACAATAACAATCACTTTGATACTTATACCTTATGCTTAAACCCACCCTTCAAACACCCCTTAAATTGACTCAATTTATCTTCTGGGAATAAATTTATGAGATGCTAGATATTATTGGACAAAATTATGAAACTTGAGTTATTATTAAAAAAGAGAGAGAATGAAAGAAAGAGAAGTCAACTATTTCTAAAAAACTAGTTGGCAAAGCCATCACATTATATGGTCTTATCATACCTAGAAAGAAACATATTGACCACGTTTGATAAATGGCTATTAGCTGATTGGATGCAGTTTTTATATCGTGGACCGTGGTCTCAAAACGACGTCGTTTCAGTAAGTGGGAGACGGAGCCCGTAATTGACACTACAGTTCATCTCAAAAGATATTGCCTTACATTTATTTTGATATTATCAAATGAAACTGTAGTTATATCGAAATGTAACTGTAGTTGTGTTGAAATGTAACTGCAGTGTATATGAACTGATACTGAATAACAGTTTCACATTTGTGTTTTATGTTATCGAATCAAACTGTAGTTATATCGAAATGTAACTGTAGTTGTGTTGAAATGTAACTGCAGTGTATATGAACTGATACTGAATAACAGTTTCACATTTGTGTTTTTATATTATCGAAAGAAACTGTAGTTATATCAAAATGTAACTGTAGTTGTGTTGATATGCAACCGCAGTTGTGTTGAAATGTAACTGTAGTGTATATGAACTGAAAGTGGGTGGCGCGAATTCATCCGTCTGTTTTCACTAATCAAAACGACGTCGTTTTGATGCGCGGTCCACGATATAATTTGCGGATTGGATGAGACAGAATAACTAATTGATAACATTTGCTTATTATATTGTAGAATGCTGTTTGGTAAATTAGTTTGTAGTTGATAGCTGTGTGGTATAATTTTTTTCTTAAAAAGTTAATTGAAAAAGTTGATTTGAGTAACGTAAACTTTTTTAATTTTAGCATTTTGGAGTTATAAAAAACTGATTAATCAAACACTTATATTGATTTTTTAACCAATTAAATAACTAATATTGATCAAATAAACTAAAATTGGCTGATAAGTTAATATTTTACCTAACAGGGCCATTGAGGTAATAAGGTCAATGCATTATGTATACATCTCCCAATTAAGATTTTTTTTTTCTTTTTTTTTTTTTTTGCTTTTCTCTGTCGAATCAGTGAGTAACTAATAAATATGATCGATCATCAGGACATGATAGCATTGAAATATATCATTAAAAAAATGCAAAAACACAAAAGAATCCCTTTTAAATAAATTAAAAAAAAAAGAATAATTCACATATAATGAAACAAAATTCAATTCTTGAACTTATGATTTTTTTTTTGGGTAACTAGTCGTTCTCATAAGCTAACTTCGGTTGCTAAGGCCCGATAAATTAAAATATCCATTTCTTAATAAAATCCTAATAGTAAGTGGAGAAAGTAAATCACAGATATGTCTTATCTAGTCAATATAACTCGGCTCTCCAAATACTTGTACATTAGGTATCAATCAATGGTGGGATTCAAACCATGTACTTTGATCTGATCTATGTTTACTAGCAAATCAAAACATATATATAAACTTTATTTTGAAAACGCGTGTACACACAAATATAGCTTTGTAGTCATATGAGAACCTACGAGTTACTACATGAATGTACATAATTTATTCCATGAATACACACAATCTAATATTCTAGGTGCACAATGCACATTGTGTGCATTCGTATAATAAATTGTGTGCATTCATACAAAGCAGATACGCATAATAAATTGTGTACATTCACACAAAGCAGATACGCATATTCTCACTTAAGACATGATTTACATTTGATTCATGTAGAACAGATACACATGTTCTCACATAAGACATGTTTTCATTTGATCTTAAATATATGTACAAAACTAAATCAAGAAGTCGATATATTATGTAAGGATTGATATGTCGATCTAATAAGTTGTAGTACGTACTTAAAATATTTATATTGTGGTTGGTGGCATGCCATCTCTTCTTCCCAATTTTTCTTGAACCAAAAGCAAAGAAAAATAATAATAAATAAATATTAATATAATCCCTTGACGAAATAAATAACTTCAATATATTTGCCCAACCATATTAGCTAACTTAGATTACAATCTTTTGAACCTTTTCTGAATCATTTCCAATTGTGGATTCTCTTTCCATATCATTCTTCTCCTAAAGGGGCATTTCTTTATCTGGGCCCACTACTTCTAATGAAATCAGTTTTCACAAAATATAGTTCCAGGTCATAAATCATAATCAAGATGTTATTATGGGTGGTAGAGAAATAGCACACGTGAAATATTGCAATATCAATCCAACACCAATAAGCAATCTCTCTTTTAATTAATGCAGATTAAATTATATTAGGTATCAAATTTTAAATTTAATTTTGTATTATTAGAACTCTGTATTTTACACACTAGAATTTATTCTCCCTTCCCTATATTATTAAGAATATTACCATTTGCCTGCACGCGCTTAGAATGTGGATTATGCCCAATGTGGATTATTCAGTAGTGTGGATTTTCATTAAGGGTGTGTTTGGAAAGAAGGAAAATGTTTTCTGGAAAAATGAGTCAATTTCCGGAAAACGGTTTCATTTTCAGTGCTTGGATATATTCTGGAAAATTATCTTTGTGTGTTTGGTTCATTTTCTGGAAAAATATGTAGAATTGTATAATTAAACATTTTAATTATTTTATTTAAAATATAAAAATTTATAATAATATTAAAATAATATTATTTATTAAAAAAATAATTTAAAAAAAAAACTAACCTACAGATTTCCGGCGGAAACCAGTTGTTTCCCCACCTCCTTGGTCTATTTTTGGCTAGCTACGCCATGGTTTTTCGTATAGCCATTTTCGAAAAATGACTTCCCGAAAAAAATAATGAAGAAGTTGTTTTATGGAATTTTGGCTTGGTTTTCCTTGGTCAACGGAAATTGTTTTCCGCTGATTGTATTTTCTATGCGTTCCCAAACAAAGGAAACCGAAAAATAATTTCCGATTTGGGTTTCCAAACACACCTTAAGTAGATCTGCATCCCATCCACTTTCCATAGATGCGATTTTATGAGAGTAGGTTTTGCCGGATTTGGCGAATTTAAGTGGACTTGGCAGACATTTGATCACCTCTATAGCCCTAGTCAAAGCAATACTGGTATTGTGGTACATAACCTTTGCCAAAAATAAATGCACAAAAAAGGAGAAATGAAATCTACATACCCTATAAAAAAAATAAGTGACAATTTTTACCAAATTTAAATCTTCAAAGTACCATTAAAAAGGAAAAGAAAAAAGTGATCCCCTTGAATTGAAATCTTCTTGATCTTCACTGAAAAATCAGCCATCATCAGATCAATCAATAGTACATCATGACTTTTTCTTCATACTTGTTTTCCTCAACAAAGAAACTGTTCTGCTGGCTGACATTATTTGTGCTAATCAGCTGCTTAATCTCCTCCAAACTACTATAATCTAATGGGTTTCCACCATTGTTGACTGCTTGCTGGTTTTCTCCAACCCCATTGTAGCCAAAACTTTGCAGCAGACCTAAGCTCTCACCATAACCATACTCTTTGTCTTGGCTGATCTGATTATTATTATTACTCCAACTCCCATCAGAAGAGCTACAGCTGCCTTGATGATGATGATGATGATGATCACCTTTGACCAACAGATGATGAGTTTGGATGGTGGGGCCCACAGGGTTTGAAGCTGCTGATGATGAGCTAGAAGGGTTGTTCATCAAGAAAGTAGTAGCAGCAGCATATTGTGGTGGGAAATTAGTAGGATCAGTTATAGGGTAATTATTATAATTGAATGGTGATGATGATGATGGGGGAAGAGGATTATTAGGTCTGGTTTTATGGTGAGGAGAAGATGAAGAAGAAGAAGAAGAAGAAGAAAGCATGATTCCCATGAGTTTCTTCTTGAGCTTTGTGTTCCAGTAGTTCTTGATGTCATTATCAGTCCTGCCTGGCAACTGGGCTGCAATTATTGACCACCTGCACTTCACATATACCATTTCTTGTATTGGAAATGTGTTCCATGCCCCATCACCAAATATACAATCCAAACATTACATTCAACAACACATTAATTCAATTGATTTAAGTTTAATACTATTAGTTAGAAGGAGTTTATTATTTCAAATATATATTTTAATATTACAAAAAAAAATGTATAACTAACAGTCCACACTTTAATCAAGGAAAAAAAAAGAGAAAAATATGATAATTCATGATACTATATATTAACCAATTCATTATAACTTGACAAGTAGCTTATAGCTCAATGACACCTTTATGGATCTCCTAAACGGGAAGTTACACGTTCAAAGTATGTATGTCAGATTTTATATATTCTAATAGAGTCAGTAGTACTAAAAAAAAATTATGATAACTTGAAAAATGTAAATAAAACATGAGACTATAGATATAAAGTGCACAAGCGATTTAGGAAAATAAATATTTTTGCCCCCTTAAATATTCATAGTTGGTTGTTTTGGTCCACCAGTGCTACAAATTACAAAATATATTCTCAACTTTTCAAGATTAGGGTTGTTTTGGTCTTCCGACGAACACAACCATAAGGATGATTTCCTTACACTTTAGTCATTTTCACCCAAGAGAAAATATCTAAAGAATTAAAACGCATACAAAAATCTCTATGAACTTTAATGTTGTCTTATATTTATGTTTACTAGAGGACCAAAACTGCCACTTAAATTTTAAAAATGAAGAGCTGATATGATGATCCCACCCATGGCACTTAAGTCCAAACTTTAAATTCACCCCAGAAGTTTGTTCAAAAGTAGATGTTTAACTCCAATTTAAATACCACTTTTCTGTTGAAAGTCAAAGTGAGATTATATATTAGAAACTAAAAAAACCCCTCATGAATAAACAAAGAATCAAAAATACTTTTTTTCCCCATCTATCTAACATGGCATCCATGAGATAACTAATTCTTTTTCTTGTTTAGTTGATGAGATTTTTGTTTTTAATTGTAAAAATATGAATAAGAAACTTCATCTGTCCTGGCATGCAGGCAAACCAGATTTGTTGGAGATGCTACTATATCTTGTAATTTTATTTCTTTTTCCAAGAAATAATGATTAAAAAAAAAAAAAAAAAAAGTAATAGAAGTAGAGAAAGGTCGTACCTGCTTCCAATGGTAGCATAGAGGCTGCAAATGATTCTATCTTCTTGGTCTGAGAAATCTCCATGTTTAATGTTAGGTCTGAGGTAGTTTAGCCATCTTAATCTGCAGCTTTTTCCACACCTTCTCAGCCCTAATTATTTATCAAGATTAGTTAGCATGCAAACCAGACATGGATCACCAGCAAGACCAACAAAAACATGCATCAGATTACAATAAAAATTTCATGAAATTCAATAATAATATAATAAAATATAATATATAAGCATTATATATAAATACCAGCTTTTTGTGGAAGTGCAATCCAATTTCCTCCGGGGCCATTCTTCTCTATGTACTCTTTAAGCTTTTCATCTTCCTCTGGAGACCATGGCCCTCTCTTCACCTTTTCCTTGTCACAACAAGGTGCTCTTCCCATTTCTCTCTCTCTCTCTATATCTCTATGTATCTATTTCTCCAGGCTTGTAATGAAAATGGTCTAGATGCTTGTGGGGAAGGTGGGTTTGGAACTTTGGACAGAAAGTATAAATATTTATTGGGGGAGGATACATAAGTCAAAGTACAGACACCACAATTTCAATTATCAGTTTTCTAACATGACTAGTATGTGATTAGCTAGGAGAACTTTCTGTCATAAAATATTACAAAATAGTATCATATATTCAATAGAAAGAGAAACAAACCTTTAATTATATATAGAGTTTATTACCAAAATGGTCCCTCGACTATTGCGAAATTACGAATTTGGTCCTCAACAATTTTTCTTGACCAATTAAGTCACTCAACTTTGAAAAATTTAACCAATTCGGTCCTCCGTTTATTTTTCTGTTAAACATCCGTTAAATCAGGACCAAATTGGTAATTTTGCTATAGTCAAGGGACCAAATTGGTAATTAATTTTTGAGATAAAATACAAATAAGTCATCGTACTTTTTGGAAACAAGCAATTAGGCCATCCAACTCAAATAACCCCAAACAAACCATTGAACTCAAAAAAAATAAAGCAATTGAGCGACTAAAACCGAAAAAAAAAAGAGCAATTAACCCATTTTAAAAATTTCCGGCGACAAATTTCGGCACCGAAAATCATTTTCAGTGGTCGCCGGGCCCCAGGAGAATTTTATAGTTTGTCATCGAAAATTTAAAAAATGGGTTAATTGCTTTTTTTTTTTTTGGGTTACAGTGGCTCAATTGCTTTATTTTCCTGAGTTCAATGCCTTATTTGGGGGTTATTTGAGTTGGATGACCTAATTACTTGTTCCCAAATAGTACGATGACTTTATTGTAGTTTATCCCTTAATTTTTCACTTAAATAGTCCCCTGAATATAGAAAAATTACCAATTTGATCCTGATTTAACGGATATTAACGGAAAAATAAACGGAGGACTAAATTGGTTAAAATTTTCAAAGTCGAGAGACTTAATTAATTGGTCAAGAAAAATTGTTGAGGACCAAATTGGTAATTTCGCAATAGTCGAGGGACCATTTTGGTAATAAACTCATATATATATATATATATATATATATATATATATATATATATTGGAGACCGATCAGGTGAGAACCACATGGCCAGGGACGGAGCCAAAAAATCGATTGACTGGGGGCAAATTTTAAATTACCTTAGAAATGTCAATAACAAAATATCAAACAGACATAATAAGGTTAAAATACAAAATATATTATAAATTATATTATAGTAAAATGTTTTTGATAGATTACATAATAGTTAGGGTCGGAGCAAAAAATATACTTAGTGGTGAAAATGTGAAAATATTTATGACAAATTAAAATATGAAACATAATCAATTAGATAAAATAATTTGAATAACACTATATTCATAAATAATTTTTAATTTCTTTTAGTTGAAGCATTTAATTTGTTAATAAATGATACGAGATTTGAACATGTAACATAGGCTTTCTAATATCAAATTTGGAATTCAACCAACTATACTACTCAAATTATTAATAATTTAAACATAAATATATGTTTTATATACACTTTAATACTATATATGTGTATATATACATACATATATGTGTTTTGGGACATGTAAACATTATATTGTTTTTAATTTCCTCCTAATTTTTCTCATATCAACTCGATTTTATGGTGGCGGCATGGTCCATTAAAATCATCAATATTCATACTGATATATCTATATCTAGTTCAAACTCATTACCTATTTTGATACATCTGTCAAGATCAAGCGCTTACCTGCACTATGCTAAATGTTAGAGTTAAATTAATTCCATTTTTGGTCCAACATTAATATGTGATAGTTCAATTTTAGTCCATTTTTATCAAAACATCTACAATTGGTCTTAGTATTATTGTGACATGATCATTTTTGGTCATCTATATACAAAACTATTTTAATGCCGTTAAATACAAAGGCATTTCGGTATTCAATTACGAGTTTTTTCAGAAATATAAACATAAAAATATAACAGGGTCAACTTACTTTGTATAAAATGATCAAAATGTCTTTATATTTAATGACATTTCAACGGTTTTGTTGACGGATGAGCAAAAATAGACATGCCACATTAATACTAGGAACAAATGTGGATGTTCTGATTAAAGTTAAACTATCACCTATAAATCTATGACATAAAACGAAATTAACTCTAAATATTATAACTAGTAACAAAGGCACAATTCTTTTCTTTATACTCATATAATAATCAGTGTCACGTTTTGATTGCAGAATACTAGACTCAACCATTCAAGCCCTCACACCACAATTATAAATACAAGAACAATTTTGTAGTGAAGGAAGTAATAAGTATTAGGCGCCCAAGAAATGGGATCAAAACATACAGTGAACGGAAAATGATTGGTCTATGCATGATTTTCATAGCCATACGCAACTGGACTTGATGACCAAATTTAATTACGTATTAAAGTCTTCTAGCTGATCTGTATCCAGTACTTTAAGCCTTGAGGAGTTGATTCAAGGTGTTGAAACGTTTATCTCGATATTGTATATAAATTATAACAATATTTATTTATATTGACAAAAATTTGTGTAAGATTGTCTCACCGATCTTTATTGATGAGATGACAAGTTTGTAGACAACTATGTATGCAAAAGTATGAGTTAATACCCAATATAGTCATCGACTATAGTGGTTTTACTCAATTTTCAGTCCTAAGTGACATTTTGTACTCTATTTAGTCATCGATTTTAATGGTTTTACCCACTTTAGTCCTCTGTTAAGAATTCTGTTTGTTGGGTGTTAATAACAAGGTTAACATAGTAATTTCATTTCTATTTTATTTTTTATCAAATTAATTATTAATTATATGTCATAATTTCTCCCCCTCTTCTCCATCTTCTGTCGCCGATACAATTCCCCCATCCCCTCACTCTTCTTAGTCTTCTGTCGATACAATTCTCCCTCCCTTCCTCAAGCCCAATAAACACACATCAAACTCACTGGAAGCAAATACAAAGCAAACTCACCAGAAGCAAACACACGGCAAAGCACTCCAACGATTGTTGAACATGTTACCCATTGTTAGCACTGGGAGCAAACGCCGAACTAGAAGCAACACACCATGGGGGATTCAAGACAAAGAATTGGATACAAATTCACGCCAAAATACGGTTCCTACAAAAAAATATTGTTAGTAGTTTTTTATTTTTTAATGTAGATTTAACTCATTTCTTACTGGTTGTTAGATCAAATATGTTTTAATGTGGATTTAACTCATGGGGATTCAAATCTGTTTAAATTATGAAGGTGTTTGTGAATTGGATGCAAATATATATACTACGTAATTTTTTAAGGAAGTGTATTGTTTGTTTAGAAATTGGTTATTTGCCAATGTGTCTGCAATGCGTTTCTACGGCCTGAGGAAGGGAATGAGGGAATTGTATCAACTATGCAGAAGAGGAAGAGAAATTATGACATATAATTAATAATTAATTTGATAAAAAATAAAATAGAAATGAAATTAAATTACCATGTTAACCTTGTTATTAACACCCAACAAACAGAATTTTAACAGAGGACTAAAGTGGGTAAAACCATTAAAGTCGAGGACTAAATAGAGTAGAAAAACTCACTTAGGACTAAATTGAGTAAAACCACTATAGTCGTGGACTATATTGGGTATTAACTCGCAAAAGTATTATAATTTCAGTTATAAGTATTACAATACTTATTATTATTATTATTATTATTATTATTATTATTATTATTGTTGTTGTTGTTGTTGTTGTTGTTGTTGTTGTTGTTGTTGTTGTTATTATTAGTATTGAGTAATGCTTACATGAGAATTAGTCCACATTTAAAAACTAATGGAAAATTTAAGAACTTCGTATTTCTCAATCTATAGCTAATTATCTCTCATTTTTTCAAAAAATGACTGAAAATTATGAATCCTAAATTACCCATATTTAGCGATGAGGGTATATTAATCCATCTAAAAATCCAATGCACCAACAAAATACATGGAGTGTCCTACCCATTGCCAACAATCAGGGCCGGATTTTAGGGCGTGTAAAATGTACAACCGCACATGGCCCCAAAATTTTGGGGGCCTCTAGTCCAACCCTGACCTAATAGTTAGTGTATGTATTTGTGATTGTATTGGCCCAAAATTAATTTTTTTTTGCATTTTTCTCTTTGTAATTTTACTTCAATTCGCAGTTTATTTATACTTCGATAGGTCCTTATTTAGTTACTAGCACAGGGCCTCGCAAATCAAAAAATCGGCCATGTCAACAATAGGACTATGAAACTCATGACTCATTCATTCTACTCCAACCTCGACTACACGACCTTCAATGGCAAATTCCCTGAACTCCGTATCCCTGCACATTCCAAAATGCACACCATCGACCATGCAAATGCGAAACTTAATGTCAATGGTTAGTTGCACAACTATGAAGGCCACAATGTACAGCAGTACATTGCATACTAATACTAAATGTGCAATTAAAATGTTAATACCAAATATGCGAAATATTAATACTAAATGTTGAAACCTAGAAAAGTGTGAGAATTACATGTTTTAGTGTTCAAGTTTGCATTGTAAAGTTGATGATAATTACGAAAATGTCACCGCGTTCTTTTAAAAATATTTGATATGATTTGTTTGATTTTTCTATATGTAAAGCTGAGATTGATTCTTATTTCTCCCTTACAAACTTGTTATCATTTGATCCAATACCTCTCTCTCTCTCTCTCTCAAAAGATAAGACGGTCATCCTGCAAAAAGTGAAGACTAATCTCAACTACTCATCAAAGTTCATTAATAGATAAGAATTTTAATACAAAATAATATGAAACTAATTTTTAACTGTAAAGTTCATTAATTTCGTTAAATACAACGACATTTAAATCGAACCCCACATTTTTTTTCCTTATTTATATCATTACTAGAAATTTATGTGTCCCGGCGTACAATTGTATGTCCGGTTGGTATGTTGGCACAAATTATATCGTGGACCGTGGTCCACAATGCATTGTGGACCGCGGTCCCAAAACGACGTCGTTTTGATTTAATGAAAACATAAGGATGAATTCGCGCCACTCACTTTCAGTTCATATATACTGCAGTTACATTTCAACACAATTTCAGTTACATTTCAACACAATTACAGTTACATTTTGATATAACTACAGTTTCATTCGATAATATAAAAACACAAATGTGAAACTGTTATTCAGTATCTTTTCATATGCACTGCAGTTACATTTCAACACAACTACAGTTACATTTCGATATAACTACAATTTCATTTGATAATATCAAAACAAATGTAAGGCAGCAGTATCTTTTGAGATGAACTGTAGTGTCAATTACGGGATCCGTCTCCCACTTACTGAAACGACGTCGTTTTGGAACCGCGGTCCACGATATAAGAACTGGTATGTTGGAAGTGCATGTCCGAAAATTCAGCAGATATTTTTGTTTTGTTTTTTTGTTTTGTTTTTTGTTTTTTTAATGAATCTTGCAATTAAGGAAATTCTACAATGATGACCGTTATAATGTCGATTTCTAAAGAAAGTAATGTCATTTCACTTCTTTACTTTTACCTTTTAATATCTCTTAACCGATTGTCTTGACATTAGAACTCTTTATATTCATTAATTTCTAGCAAATCGAGTAACCCTACTAGGTGTTAAAAGATGAATCTATTGAGATTAACCCTAACCAAGTTGGTTAGATTATTGACAAGATAACCATATAAAGTTCTAAGAAATATGTATTTAGTTATAATTTTCATAGACTTTTAAAGACTTTTATAAACTTTAAAAGTTTGGAGGGTATTCAATTTAAACTTCCAGGGAGCCTTTAAAAGTTGAGCGGTATTCAATCAAGATTTTTAAAAAGTCTTTAAAAGTCGGGTGATATTCAATTAATAAGACTTTTAAAAAGTGTTTAAAAGTCCTGTTGTATTCAAAAAGTTATGAATTTGTATTGACTTTTTAATTTCAGGACTTTTGTAGACTTTTCCTTATCAAATATAAATACTTGAAATCCAACCCTCAATCTCAAGATTTCTAAAATTTCTTTCTACACACACTAAAGCTTTTCTCTCTCTATTTTAACTCCATTTTTGCTCATTATTTAAACTTTATAAACCTTATACCTAAATTGCATATTTTTTTTCATTACCCTATATTTTCGTTATACCTAAACTCTGCCAATTTTTTCTCTCTCTTAAACTTTGCAATCCTCCTCTAAAAATTTAAACTAATATTATTTTTACTTCATTATTGCTTGTATATTTTGATTTTTTTTTTCTACAAACCTTTTATCCCTAACTTCTAAACTTTATCTACGAACTTTACTCCCTAACTTCTAAACTTTTTCTAAAAACTTTTTCTCCCTAAATACATGAGCAAAGCAAAATTTTCATCTATCAGACTATTATCGTGAAATTTTACTATATGTTTCATAATATTCATATAAATACTTATATATTTTGATTTTTATTCTTTTTATGTTTATATTCACATGCTACTATGAATAACGAACTACTATTCGCAATGAGCCTACAAACAATAACACCCATTTAAGAACTATATAATAAAAAGAATTTTATGATATATTATAACATGTTTTGTAAGAAAATTATATATATATGATAAGAATTGAAATCATTGATAATTTGTAAGGATGTATCCAATTTAGAATTTCAATGTTTTTTGTAGACTTTTTAAAATAAAAAAGTTGATAAAAATTTATGAAAGTTATATATATATATATATATATATATATATATATATATATATATAGGCTTTAAAAAGTTTTGAACGACTCTATGAAAGTCAATTAAAGTTTATTAAAATCTATCATTTTAAAAGTCTTAAATGTCTACAAAAATTATGATTGAATACACACCCTTAAATTGGGTTCTCAATGGAAGCAATTTACAAGTCCCCTTAGTTTGAACTGGTTAGCTATGAGTAACCAATCTTAGTTCACCTCTTTGTGATCCGTTGTAAGCTAGGGTTACAATATAAGGTTTACTCAATGCACATCCTCAAACTGTGAACGTGGATTTTCTTCGTCACACACACAAAAAAAATGAATCTATTTATTACAATCCAAAATAAGTTAATAAGTTAATAAGTTTTGCTTTGCTAACTGCCATAATCTCAAATCGAGTTTGAATCCAATCAATGACTACTAAAAGGAGAAGGTATGGATTTACTTTGTTGTAAACATTAACGTATAAGTATTTGACAGTATATAAGCCGTCTGTATTGAAAAATTTCCACGAACAATTAATATATTCTTGAGAAGCACGTTGCTTAAATTATAAGGTTATGTCATCTTCCCTTTCCTAATTAAGATTTTTGCACACACCATCAACTAACCCTTGCTAATTACATTGACTTTCATCCAATACTACAATAATTGGCTGACTCAGTACAACGTATGATGAAGATATGGACTTCACCCATTAGGATAAAGGCAAGAAATTTATTTCTAAGTAAGTGTTTATTATATTATTTCTAAATTCTAAAGTAAAATATATAAGTGTGTGTCAATTACCTTGTGGTCTGATCAGTCGTTATATTATGGACCATGGTCACAAAACGACGCACACTACAAGAAAAATGCACATAGACAACACTAAAAGGATAACAGTTTTTGACAAAAGTGTACAAGAAAAATGCACATAGACAACACTAAAAGGATAACAGTTTTTGACAAAAGTGTTGTCTTTTGTGTAAAAGACAACAGTTTTGCACAAAACAGTTGTCTTTGACGCAACACTTTTATCAAAGACAGTGGTGTTTACCAAACCGTTGTTTTTAGTGTGTTGTCTTTGTGCATTTTGTCAAAAGATAACACCGCAAAGACAACAAATTTTAAAAACCATTGTCTATATGCATTTTTCTTAAATAAAAGACAACGGTTTTATGTAGTTGTTGTCGTTGGTGTGTTGTCTTTAAGTGCACTTGAATACACAACACTACAAATACAACGGTTTTTAAAATCGTTGTCTTTACACGTTTATTTAAAAAAAAAAAAAAAAAGACAACAGTTTTATTTGAGCTCGGTGATTTAATTTATTAGTCTAGAGATCTAGGTGCTTGGTGTTTCTTGAACTCAGGAACTCATTTTATTCATGTGTTTGTATTGATTTTTATGTTTTTTAGCGTACTAACTAGTTGTTGAGTGTTTTAGGATGCATAGACACATGCCACCAGAATTAACAGGGGATAATTACTCCTATTGGAAAGCTCGTACTAAGATGCACCTTAAAAGGCTCCTGTGGGGAAATACAAAGATCTGTACACAGGTTGCTAACCCTAGGTCTTGAGGGTGGAAGGAAGTAAGACCATTGCTTAGTCTTTGGATTATCAAGGCCTTTTCTGGTAAAATGCAGAGTTTTATACAGGAAGGGTTGATTTGAGGGCTAAGGGTGGGGGGATAGGAGCTTTATGAGCATCGGTCCCACCCTTTGGTGTGGGGCTAGGACCATTTGAGTATAGTTTATGTGGGTGTGTGTGATGACTTGGGTAGTGTAAATATTTTTGACATATGATGAATGAGAGATGCTGGATGTGAGAGCCTATGGTCGAATAATTGTAAGGCTCTTGCCTCTTCGGTTGGAGTCACTTTTGGGCTCATGTACATAACTCCTTTTGATATATATGAAAATCTTGTTTGGTAAAAAAAAAATCTTTTAATAAAAAAAAAAGATGCACCTTAAAGCTCAAGGTGAAATAGTTTGGAGATCTGTACTAACTGGATAGGAACATCCAACTAAGGATGGTGCAACACCAAATGATCCACATGTGTCAAAGACCGAAATTGAATGGACAGTAGCCGAAATGACGTTGGCTAACTACAACAACAAAGCTATGGATACTATCTTTTCAGTAATGCATGAGGACCAATTTAATCTTATTGTAGGGTGTGATACAGCAAAAGAGGCGTGGGAAATACTGGAAACTACTTATGAAGGCACAAGCTTGGTGAAACAATCAAAATTGTAGTTGGTTCAGACTGATTTTGAACAACTTAAAATGAAGGAAGAATAATTCATAATAGACTTTCATGCAAGAATCCAGGAGCTTGTAAATCGTGTCGTAGTACTTGGTGAACTATTTCCTCAACGGTTCATAATGAAGGTAACAACCATCTAAGACAATGCTGCTTGGGAATATAAAACCGTGGTTGAGTTAATGGGTAATTTACAAACCTACGAAATGGAGATGTTGTCTGATCACAAGAAAAAGGAGAAAAATATAGCCTTCTGATAACTCTAATTTAAACCATTTTTCACTTCATATTTTAACTATTTTTGTGTACAAAGTGTTTACTCTTGAGTTGGAATTGAGACTCGTTTGTGTGTTTTGTCTTCATAGGTGCAATTGTTCACAACGAGTAGCAAAGGAAGCATTTTGGAGCATATTGGATCAATTTTGGAAGCAAGGATCCCACTCAAAGAAATATAGGAGAAGCAGAGCACGAATCAGAGAAAATCATTGCAGGATGCACCTACACGGCCACCCACACGGCCCGTGGAACTTTGTTGTCTTCAATATTTAAGCAATTTCTTTTGCATTTTGTCAAAGTTCGAACCCTAAATACTCTTAGCTCATTTTCCTTCATTTCTACAGACATCAATAGCTTAGATTAGCTTAGTTTTACTCATCCTACTCACATTTAAAGCTTTTTATTATGGATTGGAGTGGATTCCAACCACCACTACTACAGAAAAAGGATACTACGTCGCCCAATCAATGTCGGTTTTTGACAAACCGACGTTATATGTTAATAAAATAAAGCAAAAATAATATATATTATTTACAATGTCGGTTCATGGCAAAAACCGACATCATAAATAATTTTTTTTAAAAAAATAATTAAAGACATACGATGTCGGTTCTATGTAGAACGACATCGTATGTTTTAAATAACTTTTGTTTAAATAAAAGTATATGACGTCGGTTCTATGTAGAACCGACGTTATATGTTTTAATTTTTTTTTTAAATAAAGACATATGACGTCGATTCTATGTAAAACCGATATCGTATGTTCTAAATAAAATTAAAAAAAAATACATACGACATCGGTTTTATGTAGAACCGACGTCATATGTGCTAAATAAAATTAAAAAAAATAAAAGATATATGACGTCATCATATGTTTTAAATAATTTTAAAAAAAACAGTTAAAGACATATGATATATATATATATATATATATATATATATATATATATATATATATATATATATATATATATATATATATATTATTTAACAGCGATCAACTTCACGCAAAGATGCGTCGAGATCAGATCACCTTCTTCCTCCCTTCTCACAGATCTTGGCGTTGAGATCATATACCCGCCATCGAGAGTATCTCACACACTCCTATCTACAGATGGGTGGGCGACGTTCAAAAACGGAGAGGACATGGGGAACTTCTACTCCGCCGGCTGTGACATCTTGTTCTATGATAGGCACCAAGAATAGTATAATTTAAGGGTTAAAAGTAGGATAGAATGCGAAGTTTTGCCGCCCGTTTATAACAATCTCGTGCATTTTAAACTCAGATGTGATAAAAAATCTCTAACATAATTTTTAGGAAAAGTTTTGAAGTTGTTTCCACAGATTAAAAAGGGATGCAAGGCCAAAACAGAGTAAAAAGCAAGAAGCCGCCAAGCAAGAACCGTCCACGCAGCCAACACGCATGGTGATGGCGTGGTCTGGCCACAGGGGCCATTTCGAGATTTTTTGCTTCGGGATGCCTATTTAAACCCCTTTTTCGGATAGTTGAAAAAACCCTAGCAGCTAGAAAATAGTTTTAGATATGAAGTTCCTTGAGGTTTTCTCCCCTCTTGGGGGAAAACTTCCCATTCCCTTAGAATAGATTCAAGAACAAGCTAGAAGGGTAGAAATTTCAAGACAAAAATGTAATGAAACCATTCACCATGGATGGTAACTCTTCTCTTCAACATTTACCTTACTTTCATGTTTGTTTTCTTTGAAATTTCCATTTCTTCTTCTTGTTTCTTTATTTTAATGTTAGCTTAGATTAAATAGGGGATTAGTGGCCCCGAAACTAACTATGTGGTTGAATTGCTAAAGACATTGCTTTAAAAATGTGAGTTTTATGATTCTTGGATGTGAATACTTGTGTGGTTGATGTTTGATATGCTTTGTGCCTAAGTGTGGCCACATTAGGTAGCAAACCCAGTGAAAGTGAGTGTATGCGCGATAGCGGCCATTCACGAGTCCAACTTACCCACATCTCCGCCCTTAGTCCGAAAGGAAGAGGTCCGAGAAGAGTGGTAGACAAGGTGTTTGATAAAATGCTCCAACCGAATGAGGATGTGGGAGTCCAAGTGTGACGCCACTTGGTGATGTGCCATGAACTCCCTAGTCGAATCCAAATCATTTGCTTGCAAAACCATTAGATAGTAGACCACATAGGCTAGCCACGAGCCCCAATCTCCACTTTACCTTTTCCTTAAACACCACTATTCCAATCCTTAAAACTCTTGTACAAATGACATCTAGCCTTAGCTATTCCCGTAACTCTTTCACTTCAACCTCCTAAATGCCAACACTAATACGCTCCAATTTGTCATCCTTGAGAGACACGACACTCGGGGACTTTTCCTCATTTTACCACTTATCCACCTCACCACGTAAACCGCATCCATGTCAAAATGGCGTCGTTGCCGGGGATGGCAAATGGTTTTTGAATTGTGTTGACATTATTGAAGTAGATTTTTAAGAGTTCGTGAATTGCTTTCTTTTATTTGTTTAATCTTCCATTTTTAGCTATTTGTTTTGAAAAGTGAGTGAGCTTTGCTTTGCATATTCTACTACTCACTTGCAACTA
This sequence comes from Ipomoea trifida, assembly GCA_003576665.1. Classification (NCBI taxonomy): domain Eukaryota; kingdom Viridiplantae; phylum Streptophyta; class Magnoliopsida; order Solanales; family Convolvulaceae; genus Ipomoea; species Ipomoea trifida. The sequence goes on along the minus strand of CP025649.1, from coordinate 9,093,536 downwards.
CTTTTAGTTGCAAAGAAATTGTTGTTGGTTAAGCTTTGTGCAGGAAATTTTTTACCATCAAATCAATTGAAGCTTACAAATGAGTGCTTATACGTATTCCCATGGTTACCCATACCATGGAAGACCATATACAAGAAATATTCCACCCCAAACCTATGAACAACACCCATATTACTATCCAAATCCTTATTTGTAACCACCTCCACCATATACATACCCGAACACCTTCTCTGATTTTAACCACGAATCATATTCATATGCTACCTCCTCTATGCTTAATCATGAAAGGATTGAGAAACCAACATTTCGAGATGGAGAGGAATCATTGAGCTCTATAGCGGAGAGTATTAACAACTGACTTGTTCAAGTCATGAAGTAGATTGATCAAAGTTGTGAACCGACATTGAAGGCCATAACTCCTTCAACCGTTAAACCTCTATTTCATTATAACCCTCCATCAAACTATAATCCTGAGAGAAATTGGTATTCTCATTCTTACCCGGATATTAGCTATTCACCCCCACCGCAACAAAATGATAAATATCTTTATGAAACACTGCCTTTTGTTCAAAATTTCACCCAACCTATACCATATGAGAGACCATCTTGTGAGTACCTTCCGCCGGTCAATGATGAAATCCAGATCTTGAAAGAGAAATTTGAAATGTTCATACAAATGGCCAAGGAGGATACTATCAACTTAAGAAATGAAATTAGAAGCGAAATGAAGAAACATCTTGTCAATCTCCGCGAGGAAGGACTTCCACTGTACGAGATTGAGACTAAAATGCTATCGATGTCGGAAGAGTTCATGAAGAAAATACTACCACGGGTTAATAACCCATTCACAGATGACCCCCCAACGATGGAAATCGATCCGCGAAGTAATGTCGAGATAGAAAGAAGGATTAATGATGAAAAGGTGAGTGTAGAAGAACCCACAGGACTTGACACCCCGATACTTCAAGAAGTTTCGACTCTTGAGTTGAAAACGCAACAATGGGGAGAGATTGAGAGTGAAGACGATGATCACATTGAAATTGTGTGGGAAGAAGAAAAACCCTCACAAGGTAAGACTTTCGCTCCAACTCTTATTGAAAATACTTATGATGTTTGTGAGGATGACTCCTTTACGATTTATAATGGTAATCTTGATGAGTGTGATAAAGCTTCTTTTTGCTCATGGGAGTGTGACTCCTTGCAATTTTGTGATAATGATTTGGGGAGTGAGGATGATATCGAATCTTTTTATTCTTGTGAAAGTGAGCTTTTTGAGTATGATGATTCTACATGGGAGGATGAGGAGTTGCTAAAGATCATAGAAGGAAAGATGGAACAAGGAGAAAGAATTATCACCATTGACAATTCGATAGAAAATGAGTCGGGAGGAAACGCTTTAAATGAGACAAACGGTGGAGAGTGTATTCATTGGGAAGTTTTTAAGGACCAATTCTTAGGGGATGGAACCTATGAAAAGAAATGAGAAGAAGGGCATGCTATCCTTGAACATCTTAGGGTAATATCCCAGGCTTACTTATCAATAGAATTTGTTTTCCCCTCCTTAGCTTTTGAATTCAAGGATATTCCCCACCTCCGGGCATACCTTGAAGCTAGAGTTCATGGGACGCTTGGTCAGGTCCCTAAATTGGTGTGCCTTGAAGGATAGGTCACACCACGTCTAGCTGAAGACGTTAAACCATGGCGCACTTGGGAGGCAGTCCCAACGTTATCTTGTATTTAATTAAGTCTTTTACTTATAATTGATAGGACATTTATCTTTGGGTGATGTCGCAGGATTAAACTTGAGGCACTTAGCGCGAACAAGAGAGGACGAGGAGATGGTTGGAGATCACTCGGACATGCCAATGACATCCCCACGAAGACTTTCATCTTCGCTAATGTCATTCCTTTCTCCATCCCCTCCGGAATTGTATTCACCTCTAGATTCATGGATGTACTCCCCACCGCCTCGCGAGGAAGCACCATCCGTACCTTCACCACGTGCCCAGGAACAAAATTCCCAATCTACCAGCTTTGAAATCCCAAGCCGATTCACTACTGTCACAGATTGGAAAGGAAGTCGCCAGCACCAGCAAGAAGATGTGAAAGACTATGGCGCAATGAAAAAATTTGAGAATGATGTTTGAAACTCTGATTGTGGACAATCATTTTGTCTTTATTTTTGTTTATATCTCTTTTTGAATATTGCTTTATGAACTGCACGTTTCGTCTAGCCAAAGACGTTAAACGTGGCGCTCTTAGGAGGCACCCCAAGCATAAGAAGAAGAAGAGACCAGCCAACTTACACCAGGAAGAAACAAAAGGTAAATTCTAAATTCCTCATTCATTTTCCACCTTTAATTTGACCAATTTTTGAAGGGCAGCAAGGAATGTATATTATTTTGATAGGGATGCACTTTGTGAGTATTTCTTTTTATCCCTCCTTCAAAATAGATGCCATGTTTGATTTTTGATAGTTATGCATTTCTTTGATTCACAAATGATGAGTTGCATGACCTTGTTCATATCGGGTGTGATTTCATTAATAGAATTATTCTAGCCCGGGAAACACTTTTAAGTGTGGAAAGGGGCTTGTGTGAGACACCCTTTGGACCCTACTCCTTTCCCACCGATCCTCATGGCATCATCGAGGACGATGTCATATTTTAAGTGTAGAAAGGATGTGTATAGTGCTTGAATTAGTTGAATGATTTGAGTGTTAGGGCATAGGAATTAGAGAGCGTGTTATTGTCAATACTATCCAGGAAGGCTCCTAATCTTGTGACGAATTAATGTTTGAAATATGCCTTGGAAGTACAATTTACACCAAAATTGAAAATTTTTGAACCTACATAATTGATATACTTGAGTGATTGCATGTTTTTCACCTTTGATTTTGTTAGGGACCTGAGTCAAGGATCTCTCGAAGTGGGAGTGTGTACCCCTAAGTTTTATAAAGATAAATTTAGCGAAGCCCGAAAATTGAATTTAATTTGGTAGGGCTTGGGGCAAAAGGTGAGCCTGAAGTGAGCTTAGAGTGGAAAAAAAAACCCTTAATCCCTAGAAAAAGGCATGAGGGGTAGTTTTGGCGAATTGAGAATTAAGGCTTAAAAAATGGTCACTTGATAAGTGCAAAAGATGCCATCTTTATAAGGTTATTATCGGATCGTCTAGTGCACAATTCGTAGCTTTTGTGTTTGACTTGCTCATTTATTGCGTTAGAATGCTTCATATTGCCATTGGACCCCGTTCCACGCTTGGTTAATCATTTTGTAGGTAAAAAGATGGGTAAAAAGGCAGAAAATGGCTAGATTTCGAAGAAGGATTCACGAGTCGAAGTTGGAGTGCGAAATACACCATGGACGCCCTGTGGATGCCCAGTGGACGCCCCAGTGGACGCGCGACGCGCGTCCACCAGGCGTCCACCCCTGCGCCCAATTTTTCGCTCTCTGAAGTTTGAAGTCTGTGCAGCAGTCTGCTGTGGACGCGCGCGTCCACCCGGGCGTCCATCAGAACCCTCTCTGAAGTTGAAGTCTGGAAGCATTTATCGCAGTGGACGCGCCCGTGGACGCGCGTCCACCCTAGCGTCCATCGCGGAACTTGGCGGTTTTTGCGAGATTTAAAAGGGGAATTGAGCCATTTTTCAGGGAATCCTTCACACTTCAGTTTTAGATCTCTTTAGAATATTTCTCTCTCTAGGATTAGCCTAGAGAGATCTCCCCCAATTCACTCCACATTCCCAATTCACTTCACATTGCAATTCTTAGTTTAGATTAGAATTAAGAGAAGGGTTCCATTGGTTCAAGATTGTAATCTACATTCAAGTTGAAGATTCAAGTTCAATTTCAAGTTCAAGTTCAAATTCTTCCTTCAATTCCTAGCTAAGTCTTCCTTTTAATTTCTTGTCATTACTTTTGCATTTTGCTATTTCAATTCCAAGTATGATTAGATAGATCTTTGTGGATTTGGATTGAGCAATTTTGTATGGATATTCTTGAGCTTTGAATTGATAAATTAGGTTTTGCAATTGCTTGATTATGAGTTTGGTTGTGTGAATGGTAATCTTCTTTGACTCTTGTGTGGGAATGATCAACCTACATGAGAGATGTTTAGAGAAGGAGTCTCACTTATGAGAGTAGGGATACTCCTTAGCCTAGCCTAGCACTTTTCCTTCCCACCTTTGAGAAAAGGGGGATTGGAAGGCAAATAGCACACCATGTGTTCGATAATTTGCCTCACCTAGCCTAGTTGCCATGAGAATGGGACTATGGACTAGATGATAGGCCAATGACCACGAGAGTGGCGTTGGCATAGTTGTCTTGCCTCATTTTCATTATCTAAGTGTTGCTAGCCTAGTATCTTAGGAAATCAAGGATACCTATATGAGTTGCAAGGTCCAAATCCTCCTTTCCCATTGCTTGTTTCCTATATTTGTTCCTTATTTTCATGATGTCTCATGCACCTTTCTTACCTATGTTTGGGTTAGCTTTCAAACACTAAACACTCTTGTGCTTAATCCCCTTACCGCTTGAATTCCCTCCTTGCCATCCTTAGAGAACGATACTCGGGAACTTCTTCCCGTTTTACCACCTATTACTTTCCATCCACCGCGAAAACTACACTCTTCAAATGGCGCCGTTGCCGGGGATGGCATCGGTTTTTGAGTAGTAAGTGCCTTTGGATTGACATGAGCAAGTGTTCAAGTTAGAGAGTCTAACCCCCCCATTTTCTTTCTATTTTTGCAATTTACTTTGTTTACGTTTTAATCTTTTTTTGTCATTTCATTTGCTACTACTCTCACTTGCAACTACTTCTAGTTGCAAAACACTCTCTTGTCTTTGTGTTGATAGGTTGATCCTCTATAATGTATTCTCAAGCAAGATATCAACAAGAGGATTACTATGAAGATCAAGGAGAATATTGGCAACCAAGGGGAGGCTATAATGCTCAAGTTTCTAACCCCTATGGTTATAAAGATTATGAGGACTATGAACAACCTTACTCAATGACATATAGATCTTCACAAGAAGAATACCCACCAAGAAGGCAAATATCAAGAACTCAATATGATGATAGAGAATATGGTGATTACCACTACTCAAGAAGAGCCCCACCACTACCTCAAAGCTACAATTCAAAATCTTACCAATCTACCCACTATGAAGAAGATGATGACTACCCTCAACAAAGAGGATTCTCTAATTCTCAATCCTACGACTCTTACCCATCCCGATCTTACTCTCCACGATCTTACACTCAAAACACACCTCCACCCAAAAAGAAATCTATTATCGAGCACATGTATGACCATTGGTTGAACCCCAAGCCAAGAGACCCAAATGACCGCTTCAAGACCATTGAGGAACACATGTTTGAAGATATGAATCGACAAGTGATTTGTTATGCTTGTAAAGGGCCTCATTATAGGTATCAATGCCAAAAGTACCCATATTGCAAGAAATGTAAGACTAACTTTCCATGTGAATGTAGGGACGAAATTGATCAAGAGTGCAACCACTATGAGAATGAGGAGTACATGATGCAACCATATGAGGAGGAAAACATGGAAGACATGAAAAACAAGATGTTGGCAAGGATAGAAGAATTAAAGCAAGAAATGACCAATATTAGGGAAGGGTGGAAGCAAGAATATGAGAATGTTGAGGAAAAGGAGAGTGATGGTGATGTGGAGATAGTGTGGGAAGAGGAAAAGCCATGTGGTGACACTATTGAGCTTGCATGTGGTAAGACACGTGACCCTATTAGTGTTAGCACTACTATTGGTGATAAAATTTCTAAATCTTGGGCCGACATGTGTGATGAGAATAATGATTGTGATGACATTCATGTGCCTATTCATTTAAATAATGCTAATATTGATTGTGTTGATAATGGAGTTGAAAAAGTGGTAGATATGCCTAGTGAAAATAATTGCATAATTGAAGATGTTGATAATGAGGTCAATTTTCTTAACCCTTATGACTTTAATGATAGTGATTCATTTGACTCCTCCGAGGATGATGATGGAAATTGTGTTGATACTTGTGAAAACAATTCTTTCAATTCTAATGATAATGATGGCCTTGAGTCGTTTACTTTTGATGATAATTCTTTGTTAAATGAACATGTTGGTGAATTGCATGATATTCTTTGTGATGTTGATGATGAATTGAATGTTGATGCTAGTTTACTTGATTTAAATGATGTTGAATTTGACACTTTCCATGATAATTGCCTTGATGATGCTATATATATTCATGATTTGCTTGGTGAAGAAAAGGAGGAAACGGATGGAGATTTAAGGGATGTGTTGTTAAGTAGTGAAAAACAGGGGGAGAAGGAAAATGTGACTATAGAAAAGGAAAATGAAGAAGAAAATTTTGAAAATGAGAAGGTGTTGTTTAAGGAAGTTCATTGCAAAATCATAGAAGAGGAAAAGACAAGAGATGAGAGTGTAAAGGAGGAAGTTGAGGAAAAAGTGAGAAATGATGAAAAGGAGTTTGATGAAAAGAAGAAAAATGAAAAAAGAGGTAAGTTGGAAGAAAATGGCATACTCGTGGACATGGATAGTGGCCAATCTTTCGAAGAGAGTATGCTACGTATTGAATTAAAAGAGTTTTCCAATGCCCGGCATGTGAGGGCATATCTAGAAGAAAGAGTGGATGGGGCAAAAGGACTTGTCCCCGTCCAAGTATGTTGGAATGAGAGCTTGAAAGTTGCGTCGGGCTACGGACGTTAAACGGAGTGCTTCTCGGGAGGCAACCCAATGTTATCTTACATTTTTATGCATTTTGTTTTTGTTGTTTACTTTTGCTTTCAATAAGTTTTGCATTAATGGAAATTAAATTCTCTAATATGGTTTGTAGTATTGCAATGTGTTTGTTAATGGTGTAGGAAAAATTGACAAATAGATCAAAGCTAAGGAGATGTTTAAAGGCAATGTGCTTGAAGAGAAGCAACAAGGGAGTCTCTTTATCCCCCTTATCTTTTGTTATTTTTGCCTTTGTGTTTCGTTTCTAAAGTGTGGAAACACGGGGTTATTTGGTATTATAGTGCATGATGTTAAAAGTCTTTCATAAAAGCATGTTGTGTGACCCGTTAGCCCATAGCACACTTCTAAAGTGTGGAAACGGGCATTGCATGTTGAGACCTTTTGTAGCTTTCCCACCTTGTGCGTAGTATGAACATCGAGGACGATGTTCGGTTTAAAGTGTGGAAAGGAAAGCACACTTGTGCTTGAAAGACTTTGATTTGCAAATGCAATGCCTAGCTTAGAACAATGGATATGTTTGAAATGAATGTGTTGCTTAATCTTTCTCGTAAAATGTGTGTTTTGAATGAACCCTTGTTTCTCAATTAGGACTATCCCGTGGAAAAAAACTCTTATACTCTTGTTTAAACTCGATGAATTGTTGCATGATTGTGTGATGTTCACCTCTCATTTAACCCGGACCATAGTCAAGGAGGTAACGAAGTGGGAGTGTGCACCTATCAACCCTAGTAAGATAATGTTTACTAAGCCCGGAAATGAACCTAATTTTCTTTGTTTTTGCTCTCTCGAAGGTGTAGTGTGGGGTTGTGAAGGTGTTGCTTTACTTTAAGTTGTTCAAAAGAGCCCAATGAGGCCAAAACCCCAAAAGAGCCCAATGAGGCCACCTTAGGATATGAAAAGATGAACTGTCTCGCTAGGGCAAGTTGAGGGGCAACCATCGCACTGTCTTCGAAAAAGCGTGGATATCCACGTGAAGTCGGTTGCCCCGATGCGAGGTCTTGGGAGATGAGAAAATTTAAGAGAGCCATTCCGTTGAGATTCGGGCACCCATCGCACTGTCTTCGAAAAAGCATGGATATCCATGTGAAGTCGGGTAGCCCGATGAGGTTATCTTCGGGAATGGGAAAAGGAGAGATCTATCCCGTTGGGACCGGGCGCCTATTGCACAGTTCTCGAAAAAGCATGGAGCTCCATGTGAGATCGGGTTAGCCCGATGGTCGGTCTTGAGGGGTAGTAGATAACCGTTAAGCCTTTTTGTTTATCACGCTAGAATCTAGGGGGCTTGAGGTTACAAGGGTGGTCTAATAGGTTTGGTTTGTGCACATCGGTCCCACTAGTTGGCTCGGCTAGTGGCCCGCTTTAAATGGTTGGTGAACCCGTTATTGGATTGCATGCTTGACTAGTATGATAATGAAAGTTAACCAAATTGCTTTACTAGAGTTGAAAGGTTTTGTTCTTGGGATAGTCGTTATTGAGAATCAAAGGATTGTTTAAAAACACATTTTCATGATAGCTTGAGGATCGTATTGATTTCAAATGTATGCATCACTCTTGTGCCTTAGCTTGCTTGCATCTCAAAGTTGTGGCATCTTTTTCACTTATGTGTTGCTTGATTCAATGATAGCTTGCTTGAGGACAAGCAAGGTTTAAAGTGTGGAAAGTTTGATAAGTGCAAAAGATGCCATCTTTATAAGGTTATTATCGGATCGTCTAGTGCACAATTCGTAGCTTTTGTGTTTGACTTGCCCATTTATTGCGTTAGAATGCTTCATATTGCCATTGGACCCCGTTCCACGCTTGGTTAATCATTTTGTAGGTAAAAAGATGGGCAAAAAGGCAGAAAATGGCTAGATTTCGAAGAAGGATTCACGAGTCGAAGTTGGAGTGCGAAATACACCATGGACGCCCTGTGGATGCCCAGTGGACGCCCCAGTGGACGCGCGTCCAACGCGCGTCCACCAGGCGTCCACCCCTGCGTCCAATTTTTCGCTCTCTGAAGTTTGAAGTCTGTGCAGCAGTCTGCTGTGGACGCGCAGTGGACGCGCGCGTCCACCCGGGCGTCCATCAGAACCCTCTCTGAAGTTGAAGTCTGGAAGCATTTATCGCAGTGGACACGCCCGTGGACGCGCGTCCACCCTAGCGTCCATCGCGGAACTTGGCGGTTTTTGCGAGATTTAAAAGGGGAATTGAGCCATTTTTCGGGGGATCCTTCACACTTCAGTTTTAGATCTCTTTAGAATATTTCTCTCTCTAGGATTAGCCTAGAGAGATCTCCCCCAATTCACTCCACATTCCCAATTCACTTCACATTGCAATTCTTAGTTTAGATTAGAATTAAGAGAAGAGTTCCATTGGTTCAAGATTGTAATCTACATTCAAGTTGAAGATTCAAGTTCAATTTCAAGTTCAAGTTCAAATTCTTCCTTCAATTCCTAGCTAAGTCTTCCTTTTAATTTCTTGTCATTACTTTTGCATTTTGCTATTTCAATTCCAAGTATGATTAGATAGATCTTTGTGGATTTGGATTGAGCAATTTTGTATGGATATTCTTGAGCTTTGAATTGATAAATTAGGTTTTGCAATTGCTTGATTATGAGTTTGGTTGTGTGAATGGTAATCTTCTTTGACTCTTGTGTGGGAATGATCAACCTACATGAGAGATGTTTAGAGAAGGAGTCTCACTTATGAGAGTAGGGATACTCCTTAGCCTAGCCTAGCACTTTTCCTTCCCACCTTTGAGAAAAGGGGGATTGGAAGGCAAATAGCACACCATGTGTTCGATAATTTGCCTCACCTAGCCTAGTTGCCATGAGAATGGGACTATGGACTAGATGATAGGCCAATGACCACGAGAGTGGCGTTGGCATAGTTGTCTTGCCTCATTTTCATTATCTAAGTGTTGCTAGCCTAGTATCTTAGGAAATCAAGGATACCTATATGAGTTGCAAGGTCCAAATCCTCCTTTCCCATTGCTTGTTTCCTATATTTGTTCCTTATTTTCATGATGTCTCATGCACCTTTCTTACCTATGTTTGGGTTAGCTTTCAAACACTAAACACTCTTGTGCTTAATCCCCTTACCGCTTGAATTCCCTCCTTGCCATCCTTAGAAAACGATACTCGGGAACTTCTTCCCGTTTTACCACCTATTACTTTCCATCCACCGCGAAAACTACACTCTTCATCACTCCCAGAGATAAAACATGATATGAGCCATCTTGCTGGGATATGGGGTAACCATTGCACCGTCTTCGAAAAAGCATGGAGATCCATGTGAAGTCGGTTGTCCCGAAGAGATCCTAGAAGATGAGAAGAATAGAGAGGAGGTGAGCCGCTTCGCTAGGATTCAGGCACCCATTGCACTGTCTTCGAAAAAACATGGGGCTCCATGTGAAGTCGGGTCGCCTGATGACGTTATCCTATGAAGTGAGAAGAAAAGAGGGATCACCCAAGCCATGGCGATGAGCGGTCCATGTCTCTACCCTCACTTATCTTTGCGAAAAGGGGCTTTGGCGTATGGTCGGAAATTTGACTAGGGTGTGCACATCGTTCCCACTAGTGTGATTGGCTTTAGGCCCCTACAAAATAAAAGGTGAACCCCAATTGAATGCATGCTTGACTCCGCGGACGTAGGAGGAAACTTCTGAACTGCGTAAACATATTCTTGTTCATTTATTTATTTTTTCCTGCATTGTTTTAATTATCTACTTTGATTCTTATACAATATTAAGTACATATAATTAATCTGATTAAAAATCAAGTAGAAACCAAATAATAATTCACATGCATTCAAGACTCCCAAATTAACATATACACCGAGTAAATATCACTCTTATGTAGAGCTTGACCATCGACCAAGAAGGAATTGAGAAGAATTAAACTTTTAGCATTCTGGTACGAGAATCATGATTCACCCACTCGATTACTTGAAATATGTGGGTTAATAAATAGAGCGTGTTTTCAACAGGGTGGCGGCTTGAAAGCTTACCTTATTAGAAAGGTTTCCTAGTTTTTTATTTTTGAGTTTTCGCCCCAACATAGGCTAGGGGGTCGTTAGACCGTAGCTTGCTGCTGAAAAACGTAATAGGCTAGCGCGGCTGGCTTCGCTCTTCAAGCTCCCCCCCCCCCCCCCCTTACTCAACCTCTAAGTATCTTTTAAATAAGTTGGCCACTATTGATGCCAATGCTCCAACTTCCCGGGGGGGGGGGGGGAGGGGAGGGGGGCATTAGCAATGTTATTTTTTGTTGTAAATATTCTTAGACTTTTCTTTCCTTATTTTTCTCGATCTTTTGATATTTATTTCTAGGGGTGGGAATAGGTTAGGTCCCTTGTAGGGGCCTATGTCAAGGCCTAATTAAGGCCTAACTTGTTTAGTAAAAAGGTCAGGCTTGAACCAATTTTAAAATCCTATAAAACTAAACATGCCATATCTATATATACCAGTCTCGGCCTTCAGGCCTGACATACATACATACATATATATATATATATATATATATATATATATATATATATATATATATATATATATATATATATATATATATTCTGTTTTATACCCATTGTTGCAAAAATCCTTGCCTAGGTCGCTAGGCGCTCCTAGACCGAGGCGAATTGCTCCCTAGGCTCCGCCTAGGTGGCCGGCCGCTTAGCGCCTAACTCGGTCGATAGGGCTAAGTTGGCGGTCGAATTTGGCCGAGTTAGTCGAGTTAACTCGAGCGAGTCGGCCTTGTTAATTTTATTACTATATATATATATATATATATATATATATATATATATATATATATATATATATAGGATAATATATGACATACACACACACAAGAATTCATTTTTTATTTTTATAGGTCGCCGCCTATGTACCGCCTAGGCGCCGCCTAGACCGCTTCTAGGCGCTAGGCTACCGCCCGACTAACGTCTAGCGCCTACTACAACCATGTTTATACCTAATATATATTTTTATAAGATTATATAAGATAAATAATAATAATACAATTGAATTTATTGCATGCTGAAGTGGTGACTTGTTTTATTTTATTTTATATTTTAATGCTATTATGTTTTATTGTGGTGATATACTTATGTAATTATGTATGAGTTGTGCATTAGGTATATTTTTCAAATCATTTAGATATTCTTTAAAGTTTTTAAAAAGTTTAACATGTAGGCATTAAATAAGCTCAAAGTACGGTCGCTTTCGCTCCGAGAGGCACAGGAACTGACCCAAGGGAAGGGGAATCGTCACTTGTGAGAATTTAACCCGAGTTCTCTCGAAATTCTTTCCCACAAAGAGAGCTCACTTGCCACTTGAACTACCCCATTGGGTTGATGTTGTATTATTATTAATGAAAGGCAAAGTTGATTTTTTCCCTTCAAAACTGTTGATTTATTAGAAAATGCTTCTTACCCCTCCTAACTTTTCTTCCGATTGTGGCTCCCAATCATTGAATGATCATGAATATGCTAACCAACCACAAATTAGAAAAAATACATTTAAACCAATCAAATGATGCTAAGTCAAGAGAAAAAATGTAAGGACATTACGGTTTGAAAAATAATTATATATGAGAATATGAGATGCAAATTGTCCGGACCTTGAAGGGGAAATATAGGAAAATTGTGTCAAATTTGGAATTTTATAAGAGGGAAAAAGTTGTTATCCTGAAGGATGAGAGCAATCTTATGTGGTCTTCTTCTATTTCTCTCTCTTAGCTTTCCCATTTATTTGTGTGAATAAAACTAAAATCATGTAAAAGAAAGTTTTCCTTATATAGGAATTAGACATTATTTGTCAAAATATGCAACAATTATATTGAAAGGTATGGACAACTTATGTGGAAAAAAAAAAACACATTCTTTCCAACATCCATAGTTAGAGAAAACATATTTATCGTAACCACTTTTAATGTTTCAAAAAATATTTTAAAATTAAATAAAAATCAATATATAATTTTGAATATTTACAATACAATTTTTTTTTAGAGTACGTACTATTGACTTTGTTACAATACAAAAATTTATTTTTACATTTTGATAGTTTTTTCTCCTCTTTTAGTTCTCTTGTTACATAACATTTTTTACAATAAAATTTTATTCAATATCATAAGTATCAACTAAGTTTGATTTGACATTAAAAATATAATACCACGACAATGATCTAAAGTATGAATTATAATCCCATTTCGAAATGATATTCTAGAAAATTGATATTCTTATTCTTTTCTCTATTACAAATTACAAACTCAAATCTGATCTCATCATTACTATTAAACACATCAAAATTCAAATTAAACCATTTAGGGAGTAGCATAGGTTCTCCACTAGTTAGTACATAAAAAATATTAAATACATATAATTAAAGTTAAAAGAGTTTTTTTTTTAATTAAGATATCAAATTTGAGCTTTATAAATAAAGTGATAACTCTTTGGAAGATAAAACCAAATAGTACAACTCTAGATCGATTAAACTAATGCAATTTAAAAACAAAATAAAAACTTGGACCGATACGCAAACGATTTTGTTGGTGCCAGCACAATGACTTGTTTCAAAGCCCTGACTGGTCCATCCACAATAATTTTATAGTCTAAAGTGAATCTAAGAAATTGAAACAAGGTACGTTCAATTTTTAAAATCCTTATATTGAACCTATAGTACAGAAACTACATTATTATTTGTTGGTCCTGTTACAAGTAAACGTTTATGGGAGTAAATGTAAACATAAATTATATCACCTGGAAACATAAACACGTGATAAACAGGATCTCCGGCCATAACTTGAGTTGATAAAAATTGAGTACTCCTGAACTGCCTGTAGAGTGTACGTGAGTATCTCTAGGTTTTGTCTCTCACTTCAGCTCAACTCTCTCTGAGGACCGATGACATAAACATAAATTCTAGTTTGATTACCTTTGTTGCTTAGTAAAAAAAATCAAAAATTGTTAGGATAGTGTTTTCACACGTCTAAACACAATGATCAAGTGTTCTTTGTTTGTACTAAGTCTTAAGTTTGGTATACGAGAATCAGGTTCCTAAAAAGTCATACTAAAGTTATTAAAATGCTTTTAAAATTGAAGAATAAGAAGTTAAGAAGTGAAAAATAATGTTGTAAAAGTGGTTTTGATATAAGAAAGAGAATAAAATGTAAATTTACTATTTTACTCCTCAAATTTAAACTATTTTTAAATTTTTCCATTAGTTTTAACGGTCGGGGACCAAATGCGCCACTTCAATTCGTTCATAACTAAGGGACTAAACTCGGATACGACCATAACTCAAGGAGTGAGTCGGAACTTGGTTAAAGCTCAAGGACCAAAGATGCCATTTTCCCAAAAAAATAACAATAGCTAATTGGCCGACTAGGCGACCTAGTCGGTGCCTATGAGGCCTAGTTGACCTAGGCGGTCAGAGCCTAATAGGCCTAGGCGTTAGGCGGCCTAGTCAACCGCCTAGACCACCGATTATAGTGATACGCTAGGCGGTCGACCAACGCCTAATACCTAAGCACCGATTAATCGACGCCTAGGCAGGATTTTTGCAACACTGACTGATAGTGAACACAATCAACTATTTAAGGTCACCTTGTACATCTATCAGTGTAGATCGATAAACTATATGCAAATGCCTAGCAACAATTAATTGCATTATAAGGTTATTATAGAGCAAATTTTGGAGAGTCTTAGTACTTAAAATTACATTGATTAACATTATCAAAACCTATACAATGAGTATTCTTAATAAAATTACAAGAATATCAACCTGCTTGGATTAAAGACAAAATCAGCTTCAATCTTGACAACAAAAATAATTGGTATATAGGATGTAGCCACTGTTTAAAAATGTTTATGTACAAAGTGGCAAGCTATTTAACTGCATGCATTTTGATGAAAAGTCGGCAGTAGGTATTCCAAGATTAGTATCAAATCAACAAAAAACTTTTACCAAAAAAAAAAAAAAAAGCGCACACACACACATGCGCACACAAAATCAAGTACTACACTCATTCATACTAATTCCGAAAATATGAACTTTAAAATAAACATGTGCAAAATAGATGTAGAAACTATTGATGAAACTGGACATATTGCAGCATAAGTATTCGGACTACCTGCAAAGTTATTGTTGTTACTATCAAGTAAACAAATTATGAAACGATCTACTCATTAACCTTCTACAAATATAATAAATATTAATTTTGTCCAATACTTTCACATGAGAATGTACGACACACATCTCACAACACATAAAACATGTAGGGGGGAAAACTGCCACTACCAAATATCAATAGACGCTTTGTAAGACCAAGAGTTCATAGTACAACTAAGATCTCAATCATATATACAAACACAATCAATGAGACAAATCACAACTTCCTACATCATAATCTCATTGCATGACGTTGCCCTCTATACTACCACAATAATTCAATTGCACATGATACATTACCAAATACCAATTAATAAATTTCACAAAAAAAAAGAAAAAGTATTGAAGATAAAAGCAATGACAATGCTACCTGAAAGAGAATTAACAGACTTAGAGAAATTCAAACGAAAAATTAATATTTATTTATACTATCATTTTTAGATTAAGTATTTAGATTAGCGTTTTTACAAAATTGTAAACATTTATTTTAGTGACAATTATAATTAATCTCTCATATATTATCTTGCATTCATAAACTTTGAATAATTACTGATTTAAATAAACAAATTCAACATTCAATTATATATGCATGAACATCTCTTATATGATCTTGCATATATACTTTGAAATACTTATTCGTCGACTCATTCTTCAATAAGCACGCGGTCAGAGCCCATGCTCCTCCCACTGCTTGGGAGCTAAAAATAAACATTAGGCATTATCTCATTTGTGCAATGCGCGTGAAAAACTAGTGTGTGTGTGTGTGTGTATATATATATATATATATATATATATATATATATATATATATATATATATATATATTATTTTTTTCCTAGAAAATTATGCAAAGTGTTGCCTTGGGTTATGTTCATATTGAATACAATATGTAATTAAAAATTGTATAATAAAAATTATTAAGTAATAAATATCTAATTAACATATAAAATGAAATGTTTATTACTGAATCAATTCTTTGTTATTTATTTATATTATGAGTCATTCATTGACAATTGATTTAACTCGGACATTTTATTTTTTTAAGAAAACGAGTCATTGAGTAATTAGAATAAAGCACAAGCATCGTTGCTCCAACCAAATAGTTTGTTCGATAATGCTCAGCCGTTGTTAGAACCAACTGTTGGTGCACCGGCATTTAGTCCAACTAATCTCAATGTTAATTGTAAGCAAATTTGTTACGTTATCTCAATAGTGTACGTAACTATTTTATTTAAATAAAATGCAATTTGTACATGACTTTTTTCCGACTAACCAATTCTGATGGCCTGAATGTGTAAGTTTTAGACGATGGTGGACAAGATTCTGTTACTACTACCAATGTCATCTACAAAGAAGTTTTCAATAAGAGTTAATTCCATTTTTGGTCCTAGATTTATAGGTGACATTCCACTTTTAGTCCTTTTTTTAAAAAACATTCACTTTTGGTCATAGTATTATTATGGCATGACCATTTTTGGTCCTTCGTCAAGAAAATCATTGAAATGTCGTTAAATACAATGACATTTTGATCCTTTTTATAGAAAGTAGGTTGACCCGCTATATTTTTTATGTTTATATTTTGAATCAAAATCAAAATTGAAGACTGAAATGCTCTTGTTTTAGACGAAATTTAAACTGTTTTGTTGATGGAGGACCAAAAATGGTCATGCCACAATAATACTAGGATCAAAAGTGGATGTTTTAAAAAAAAAGGACTAAAAGTGGAATGCCACCTATAAATCTAGGACCAAAAATGAAATTAACTCTTTTCAATAATGTGTAATTCGAATCAGTGATATTATGTTTTCTTCTTCTTCTTTTTTCAAAGAGCATATTTGCCCAAGTTATACAAATCCTAAACACTAATATATAAAATCCCCAAAGTTTCAGCACTGGATGCTTACATCTACACATTAGCTATTACTTCACCAATTATTTGGTCGAATTCAAGCAAAGATAACATTACAAAATATAATCGATTCAAATCATCTTTTCAATTGCACTATATAATATTTGATGTTATAATTTATATAATTATATATCGATCCAAATATTCTTAAAATATTATAGTCGATCGTAACATGGGACCTCGGGGTCCATTTTATTGGGAAAGTCTTAGCCCAACCATCCAAGCGGGGTGTCAATCTTTATTGGTGAGGTGTTGGCCCAATAAGAATAATGGGTATCTATTTGGTTAAGGGAAGAAGGAAGCTTAAAGCAAAATAATATAAGATGTGCTATCATGGGAATTCAAAACCACAACCTCTCACATAACAACATAAGGACGAACCACCCAGGCTATAAAGATCTTGTATATTAAAGGGCAAGAAGCTCCACTTATGCATGAGAGTGTAGTGGAAACAAAGTAGTGGGGGGACACGTGTTTGGCCAAAAATGAAGGCTACCAGATGTCGTGCATTTGTCAACGATCCATGAGCCCTACAACAATGTAAATAGGGTGTCTTCCCCCACCTTAAAGGGTACCCCCAATTCACAATCTCCCTTCTGGCTGAGTAGTCTGAGCCTTCTTTCTCCTATCGGTACGCCAGGGTTCGAGTCCTGTTGGTAATATATTTAGTTTTGTTTTATTTGTTAGTCATTTAGCTTATTTATTTATTATTCAGGACGCCATGTTGGCCCCTGCTATTCAATTCCTTAGTACTATAGTATTTATTATTTATGTATTCTTTGGGTCGCTGTTTTAGGCCAATATCTCGGGCTTTGTACGTACTATTTTAGGTCTAGCGCTCCTGCTAATAAAGTTGCTTTCATCCTATCCCATTCTGTACCTCTATACCTGGTTTATGGTGTACTCGGTCCCGATAAAATCATCAATAGCAAATCCATTCCGTGCCTCACATGGGTGAAAATACTAGTCAAGTAATAGGAAATACATATTTGTAAACTTACACGATAGAGATCCAACATATAACCTTAAAGTATAATTCTAAAATTTACCAAAAATATATGCAAAGGAAAGATTAATTATAGTATAGAAAAGAAATATTGAAATCTGAAGAGATTATATTCGATCTAAAAGCTAATAAGTAGAAAGTCTGAAAAAAGTTGGTGAAGTTAGGTTTCCTTGGAAAGGAATTAATCTTCATTTGACAAATGACATGAATTAAATAACAAAGTTAATTGATCAGAAACAGCTGGGAACTGAAGTTTTACATAGAACAACAGCCAAATTGCTTCTGCAGACACGACACATTATAAAATAGTCAAACTAAAACTAACTAAAAACATCATTAGTAGTTGAAAACTATGAATTCGCTAATCCTAATATTCACTCCTGTTAACTGGTACTTCAAAATTTTTCCACTTAAAATCTACTTCCATGTTGAATTTGTGCATGCATTCTTCTCCCAAAAGGTTAATCCGCAACCCCAAAGGTCACCCACATTCTGATTCGACAGGGCAAGTGAGAATATGTAAATTATAACTCAGTGTATATATATATATATAGTAACTCAACAGACATGGCCAAATGTCAGTGCGCACAAGAGATCTACCCACTTTAAGCATAATCCTTACACTGTCGCTATCGAGTTTCAAATATTGGTCTCTTCTCCCAAATTCTATCTACTAAACCTTTGTGCATGCATTCTGAATAGGATGCTCACTGATCCTCAAGATCAGGGCCGATTTTTTTATTTGTGTGATCCTGTGCTGGTAAATAAGTGATGAGGTCCTATCAAAATATAAATAAACTGCGAATTGAAGAAAAATTGAAAAGAAAAAAATGTAAAAAACTTAATTTTGGGCCAATATAATCATTGAATAGGATGCTCATTGATCCTCAAGATCAGGGCCGATTTTTTTATTTGCGTGACCCTGTGCTGGTAAATAAGTGAGGTCCTATCAAAATATAAATAAAATGCGAATTGAAGAAAAATTGCAAAGAAAAAAATGTAAAAAACTTAATTTTGAGCCAATATAATCACAAATACATATACTAACTATTAGGTCAGGGCTGGACTAAGGACCCCAAAACTTTGGGGCCCTGTGTTGTTGTCCATCTTGCACACCCTAAAATCCGGCCCTGCTCAAGATCGGTGCTTGGCAAATCAATCCAGAACCTTTCTATAATTCTATTTTCTATTTTTCAATATTTCAAGAAAAATAAATAAATTTTTCAGTTAGTAAACAAAACTTATAACAACTAACCAGACACATTGCAAGTTTCGAATAGCTCATGGTTAACTATGGAATACTACTGTTAACGTTGAGGTCTCTCACTCAAACCTTTCGGATTTCATAGGAAATACTAATCAAACTATTAAAATATTTCAAATGAAAAAGGCAAACTAACTAAAAGATGTTACGTTCCAAATTAGTCATAAAGATCATGTCAACCAACTCCAAAACCAAAGTAATAAGAGTAAAATAGGTCTTCAAACAGCGCACACGATAATGCAATTAGGCTATTAAACTTAAAAAAAGAAATTACAATTGAATCCCTAAACTAACACATTTCATATAATTCTTTCAATTTGCATCTTTCTAGCCGGTCATCTCAATTTAAAAATATTTTATTAAAATAATTATTTAAAATTAAAAAAAGAAAAACAACTTCGTCTTCGTCTCCATGTTTCCGGCCTTCGAAGGTCTCTTTGTCTCCGGCGAGACGAAGTTGATTTTTATTTTTTTAATAATTATTTTAAAATTAGGGTGACCTGTTAGAAATCTACAAAAATGGATGAATGCATGAAATAGGTTAGTTTACGGATTAAATTATAGTTTTTTTTAAGTTTAGTGGTCAAATTATATTAGTTGTGTAATTCAGTGACATATTTGACCCTTACACTAAAAT
Organism: Ipomoea trifida; assembly: GCA_003576665.1. Lineage (NCBI taxonomy): Eukaryota > Viridiplantae > Streptophyta > Magnoliopsida > Solanales > Convolvulaceae > Ipomoea > Ipomoea trifida. The sequence continues at coordinate 9,073,802 of CP025649.1, read as the reverse complement.
TAAAATTAAAATATAATAGTATTTGAACTCAAAAATATATATATATATATATATATATAATAGTATTTAATATAATAATATACTCGATCCTCTTAATTGGCAAGATTTCGAATTGAATTTGAACTTCAATTTTAATCTCCCTCCTCTTTTCTAAGATAACATCAACTGTTAGATTTCAAATTGAATTTGAACTTCAATTTTAATTTCCCTTTTCTGTTCTAAGACAGCATCCATTGTTAATTGTTATATCCTGGATCAAGATGCACTACTGACACGTAAGTTCACTTTTATTGTACTGCATATTCAATTTTGGTGGTTCTTTATATTTTGAATAAGTTTTTTCACTTTTAGTACCATGATTATGGAACCATTTACGCATTTAATCTCTAATTATTAATTTTTTTTTTTTCACATTTGTCCTATGACTTTTAAATTCTTACAGCATTTGGTCTCTCTGACATAACTTTCAATTACTGTGAGAATTTCAACCAAGTAACTTATCTTAATGACAAATTATCATTTTCGGTCCCCTCCCCATAACGTTTAAGAAAAATCCCAAAAAGTAATGAAAATGACAATATTACCTTTTTAAGATAAGTCACCGGTGATCGAAAATTAAGTCAGATGGACCAAATGTAGTAAGAATTTAAAAGTTATAAGACCAAATGTGAAAATGACCCAATAGTCATGAGACCAAAAGTGAGAAAAAAAATTCTATTTTGAAACATGTCCATTTTTAGTGTACTACCTAAAAATGAAATTATAATACGCTAAAAATGAAATTAAAGTCTACTAAAAATGAACATATATCAATAATTAACCGTACAATATGAACAATACAATTGTTATACAGTGGACCATGGTCCATAGTACTATGTGGACCATGGTCGTCAAATGAAATTGTAGTATAATTAAATTGATACTTTAGTATTACTAAAATGAAACTATTGTGTGTGAAAATTGAAACTAAAAAACATAGCTCATTCAACAACGTATATTGTTAAATGAAACCGTAGTATAATTAAAATGAAACTAGTGTGTGTGAAAATTGAAACTAAATTCAGAGTCATACAATAGGATATATTGTCAAATGAACGTGGAGTGTAATTAAAATAATACTTTAGCATTATTATAATTAAACTAATGTGTATAGAAAATGAAACTACAAAATAGAACTCAAACAATAATATATATTGTCAAATAAAACTCTAGTAGAATTAAAATTAGTGTGTGTGAAAAATGAAACTAAAATATAAAACAATATTATCAAATGAAACTATAACTAAATTGATACTTCTTTCATTGACCATAATAATATGAATCATGGTCCACAGTTTAATTTGCGAGACAATATAGGTTGGGCCTCAATTATGCTTGTTGGTTTTACTATTATTTGGAGAAGACTAACGGGATGTTTGGTTCACGGAATAGGCAGGGAATGGCATAGCATTCCCAGTAATAGCCTATTCCGTTGTTTGGTAAACACTTGTATTCCCAGGAACATTATTCCTGGGAATGAGCTATTACCCTTGCAAGGGTAATAGCTATTACCAGCACCCCCCCTGGTATTAGCCTATTACTGATCTATCAGGAATAGGTATTTTATTTTATTTCCATTTTTACCCTTTTTTAAACATTAATTTTTTACGCTCATTTTTCTCTCTATCATCATACCCATCTTACTTCCGCCATTGCAAATTGAAATTTCTTCAAAGTATTCTTCTAAACTTTTTTTTTTTACAATAATTTATTTATATATATATATTTTTAAAAAAATAATTTATTTATATATATAAATATATATATATATAAAAACTCCAGTACATAATACAGTACTATATTTTTGAAATTATTTTCTAAATTTGTTACCTCCTCCATGCTTCGTAGTCATGAATACGGGCTTGGTGACCTGGTAGAGATCGGCGAGGGATCGGAACTTCCGTTTCCTAGGCGGGCACGCCGCCAGGGCGGCTTCTTCTAGATTATTCTCCTCATTCATGGAGGCGGAAGACACGGCGTCAGTCACGCTTTCCTCGTCGCCGGCGGCGTTGTTGCAATACCTTCCGCTATCCGAATCGCCGCTTATTTAGCTGAATCAACTGCAAAGCCGCGTCCATCTCCGGCCGTAGCAGAATTCGAAATGGATTAACCTTATGATACCAGAATTAGGTTGTTGTGATGAACAAAGACCCTATAACGAGGGGCGAGAGCTTCAAAGCCTGAGATTGTGTGTGTGAGAAAAAGTATTCTAATTCCCCGTGAAGATCCGATGACTGTGGCAACAACCTAGTTTATATAGGTTTGTTATAATAATAATAATAATAATAATAATAATAATTTATAATAATAATAATTTATACAGGTTTGTTATAATAATAATAATTTATTATAATAATAATAATAATTTATAATAAAAAAATTCATATGGAGTAATAATTTATAATAATAATTATAATAATTATTATAATTAATAATAATAATAATTTATAATAAAAAAATAATAATCATTTATAATAATAATAATAATAATAATAATAATAATAATAATAATAATAATAATAATAATAACAATTTTGTACAAGGGCATTTATGTCTTTTAAATATATATTCCATTTCTATTCCTTCCGCGAACCAAACGATGGAATACAATTCCCAAGTCTATTCCTTCCGCGAACCAAACACTGGAATACAATTCATATTCTATTACTTACCTATTCCATTCCTTATGGAATCGTATTCCTATTCCCTTAAAATTCATTCCGTGAACCAAACGTGCTGTAATTGTTTTTGGAGACTCCTGCTGGACCCTTAAGTCTTCAAGCTCCCGAATTGAATAATATGAATATTGAAGGAATTATTGAAGCCCATACCTCAGCGATATAAATCTTCAAAAAAAAAAAAAATTACAATGCAAAAATAAAAAAAAATAAAAGTTCAACCAAATTATATAGAGTTAATGTTATTTTTGGTCATAGATTTATATGTGACAGTCAACTTTTAGTCATTTTTTATTAGAACATCCTCATTTGGTCCTAGTATTATTTTGGCATGACTATTTTTAGTCCTCTGTTAACAAAATCATTGAAATGTTGTTAAAAATAAAGACATTTTGATCTTTTTATACGAAGTAGGCTGACACGCTATATTTTTTATGTTTATTATTTTTTTTTTAAATCATAATTGAAGACCGAAATGTTTTTGTATTTAACGATATTTAAACTGTTTTGTTGATAAATGATCAAAAATGGTCATGTCACAATAATACTAGTACAAAAAGTGAATGCTCTAATAAAAAAATGACTTAAAGTAGGTTGTCACCTATAAATCTATGACCAAAAATGGAATTAACTTAATTTTATATATATATATATATATATATATATATATATATATATATATATATATATATATATATATATATATATATATATATATATATATATATATATATGGTCATAGTTAGGTGTGGCCGCCGCTTAACGTGCGGTCAGTTTAATTATAAAAGGAAGATTCAAATGAGAACATGTTCATATATAAAAATTGATGACTGATCTTATCCATCTATTTAAGTAGATTAATGATTAGAGATTGTTGAATAATGAGGGCAAAAGCGATGTTAGTTTTATAAACATTACAAACTTTAAAGTTTTGTAATAATTATAAAATTGATCTCTATTTTTTTTCTTTTTTACTTTGAACTTGAACTTCGTTCAATTTTAATTTCCTTCCTCTTTTCAAAGACAACATCAATTGTTATACCATGGACCAAGCTAGACCACTGACATGCTAGTTCATTTTATTGTACCACATATTCATTTTTGTAATTAATTATATTTTGAAACAAATTTATTTAATTTGTAATGTACTAAAAATTCATTTTTAATGTATGTAGTATATTACTTAAAAAAATAATATATAGTACACTAAAATTAAACTTACAATATACTAAAAATGAACATATATCAATGATCCACTTTGCAATGTGGACCATAGTCCACGGTATAATTTGCCAAACAACACGGGATGGGCCTCAATTATTTATGTTGGGTTTGAATTAACTTTGGAGAAGACTAAGAGTCTGTTTGAAAACTTGAAATATATTTTTTTAAAAATTATTTTCAGAAAATGACTTGTTTTCCAAAAAAATATTTTAATTTTATGTTGTTTGGCTAAAAGTTAAGAAATTATATTTTTTTACTATTTAGTTCATTATTCGTAAAAATGAACATATCATTTGTAATAATAATAATAATAATAATAATAATAATAATAATAAGTGGTGGTTTGGTGGTGGTAGTAATAGTGGTAATAATGATCCGAAAACTAGCTTGACCAGAGAAGAGATAAATAGAAAAAAAAAATGTCTTTCGACTAAAAATTTATGAAGACATTTTCTACCATATTGGACTTTTTCTTTATTGATTAAAATGAATATTTTCATTTGATTTTATTTTATTTGAATACCTAAAAAAGGAAAAAAATTGAAAAATGAATTTCAAAAGTTATTGATTTTTTTGGCTCCGGACTCTTGTTGTATGGAGAAAACATATGAAAATACACTACTTTTGCCAAAAAAAAAAAAAAAGAAAAGAAAATACACTACTTAGCATCCCAATTGGGCTGAAAGGAATTTATTGAAGCCCATTCCTCAGTGATATAAATCTTCAACAAAAATATCCAATGAAAAGTAAAGTAAAATAAAATTAAAGTTCATCCAAATTATACATACACACACACACATATATCCGGGTAAAATATGAGAATTGATTTTATTTTGGTAAGTTCAAGGGGTCTTTCGCTGTCCATTTAACGGTTCAAGTCCACCCATGTGCGCTTTGAGAGGCACGGGAGCTGGTCTAGGGGGAATCGTCACTCATGGAGATTGAACCCGAGTTCTCCCGAAATTCTTCTCCACAAAGAGAGCTCACTTGCCACTTGAGCTACTCCATTGGGTTAAATATGAGAATTGATTTGATCTATCTATTTGGGTAAACCAACAGTTGAAAATTATTAAAAAATAAGGAAAAAATTGGCAAACCAGTTTTAGGCAAATTATTGCATGGACCATGCTGTGTGGACCAAAAATAAAAAGTACATTATTTTTATACTGAAGGTACATTATTTTTGTACTGTAGATACATTATTTGGCAGTATATATCAAATAATGTACCTTCATTACAAAAATAATGTACCCCTAAAATAATGTACCTACAGTATAAAAATAATGTATATTCAGTACAAAAATAATGTACTTTTTATTTTTGGTCCACACAGCTATGTGGACCATGGTCCATGCAATAATGCTTGCCAGTTTTATAAATACTAAAAACTTGATAGTTTACAATACTTATAAAAATTCACTTCATTTTTTAAAAAAAAAAAAAGTGTAAAATAGGCCACTAAACTTATTACTCCCTCTGTCCCATTTTACCTGTCTTACTTTCCTTTTTAATCCGTCCCAAAATTCTGTCCACTTTCCTAAAATGAACATCATTACATTTCTAATGTTCCTATTTTACCCTTTTAACTTAAACTTAAACTTCTCTGTACTCTGATATTCATGAAGCCAAACAATTGTCATCCACCCAAATATTATCAAAAGTCGTGCCCAATTAAAAAAAAAAAAAAGTGAAAGGACATATCTCTGCATATCTCTATTCTCTACATTACTCTTTGCTTCCTGATTTCTTCATTTTACCTCATTTTCTTTTAGCTTCCTGGGTTTCTTAACTCTCTTCATTTCCACTCATTTCTCTTATTAGCTTCCTGAATTTCTTCATTTTCACTTCGTAAACATAGAACTAATAGAAGAAATGAAGAACATATTGTATAGCTAAACATCATATAAGTAGATTTCGATTACGGGGTCCGGAATCCATAAGGTGGTTGCGCTCTTCCCCGGTTCATCTCCTCCTTTCTTAAGCATGGTGTTGCTCCTCCCAACTCCGTCGGAAACAGACCCCTGCGTCGCCACCGCCGTGTAGCTCCTGCTAGTTTTGGCGTTGGAAACTTGGATCTACTTTTGGATACATAGATCTACATTTCTTATAGTCAAAGGTTCTTATAATTCTTTTTTTTTTTTTTATAAATAGGCCTCGCACAAAAAAAAAAATTGATTGATTTATTTGCAAATGAAATGAAGAAATATACAGAGTAGTAAAGTTATCAGCTGAGATGAAGAAAGAAGAAGAAATGAACTACCAAAGTATTCAAACTGCCAGAGATTACAAGGGAAGGGCATAAATGGAAAGAAAGGCATCTTTATTTACTTACCTTAAAATGCGTGCCAAAACAAAATGAGACAGGCTTTTCGGGACAGAGGGAGTATTTTTGTATAATTGAGTAACTAAACTTTAAAAATGTGCAATTCAATCATTAAACAAGTAAAATATGTGCAATTGAAATATTTTTTAATTTTACTGATAGAATCTGATCATATAACACTAAGAATCGCCATTTTTTATGCTATACTAATTGGGATGAAAGATTAAAATGTTTTCAACTTAAATTGTATTAAAAGAAATAATAAAAATACCTCAATTACACATATTTTGCTTGTTTAATGGTTCGATTGCAAACTTTTTAAGTTTAGTGGCTCAATCACACTAAAACTTTCAACCATTGATGAACACTGCATTGATAAATGTTCATTTTTAGTATACTGAAAATTTATTTTTAATATATTGAATATTTATTTTTAGGTAGTATACAATGTATTGGATATCCATTTTTAGGTAGTTTACTTAAAAATGATTCTTTAGTATAATAAAATAAACTTTAAAACAAATGAATATTCAAGATATTAAAAATGAAATTATATATTAGTAGTTGACTTTGTAATGTGGATAATGGTACATGGTATAATGATTTCTACCATTTGTGATGTGTTTTAATTATTGGATTTTTTAGGGCAGCATACAAATAATGATTATTGAGTGGAGCAACATGTTGTGTGCTGTTGCATTAGTGGGTTGGTGATTTTGATTATTATTATGTTTTATTTTTCTTAATGATGGTTCTCACTGTTGCCCAATTATTGGCCTTGTAACTATTCAGCAAATTATTTTGTCAACGCAGAACCACCTTACATTCATATCTAAAATACACAATTTACATACTAAATATTTACAATTTATATACTGAATGTTGAAAAAAATGTTCATAATTTACATATTAAATGTTCACAATTTGAATTGTGAACATTCAATATGTAAATTATGACGGGTCCACCTTGTAATGTGAATTCAGGTTCATGGTATATTCAGCTAGTAGAGCAACTTCTTGGGTAAGCATTTGTCCCATTTTGTTGCCCACCATGTTGTACATTTTGAGACGATTTTTTTTTTCTATTTCCTTCCAATATTAGAGGTGAGTTTTATATAGGAAGAATGTAACCTTTAAGAAAATTAATACAATAACAGAGTTATGTTGTTACTTTGTGATAAGTCCTAGCCAGATCGAATTCAACCAGAGTAGTTATTATAAGGAGAAATATCATTTTTGATCCCACACTATTAGCAAAATTACAATTTTGGTCCACATGTTTAATTTCTATATCAATTTTGGTCTCACGACTATTGTTTTAGTACCAATTTTCATCCACGATTATTGTTTTAGTGTCAAAATTCATCGCGCTGGTCACCCATCCGTTTAAAACATGTAAAAATTTAAAATTGTTAAGGGTATTTTCATCATTTTCAACTTAATATCCCAATTTGAGTATGAATAAATGGATTTAAGTCCTAAGATCGATCACATTTTGCAGTTTTCCTCCTCATTTTACCTTAATTTGAGGAGGAGAACTGTGAATTGTGATTGATCTTAGGGCTTAAATCTCTTTATTTATGCTCAAATTGTGATATTAAGTTGAAAAGGACGAAAATACCTTTAAAAATTTTAGTTTTCGACACGTTTTAAACGGATGGGTAACCGGTGCGATGAATTTTAACACTAAAACAATAGTCGCGGGACCAAAATTGGTACTAAAACAATATTCATAGGACCAAAATTGGTAGAAATTAAACATGTGGACCAAAATTGTTATTTTGCTAATAGTCGTTGGACCAAAATTGGTATTTGCTATTATTATAAGTAATACTTCAAATAGAATACAATGAAAATAATCAGGCTAAATAAAAAATGAGTCATTACCATTTTTGGTCCTAGTGTTATTGTGACATTGCCAATTTTAGTGCACCTCATTAATTTTTGCAACATTTCAACCACTCTTATTTAACCATTGCCACTTTTGGTCCATCGTTAGAAAATCCGTCCAAAAGCCGTCAAATGGAGGGGTATATTTGTCTTTTCAGTGAGCGGTCATCGTCGTCGCCTATACCATTTGCATCCTTCACGATCGCATCTTGGCCGGCGGCTTTGTAGTCGTAGATGCAGTCGTGTCGGTCGGGACACAGGCAGCCGGAGCACCGATTCACCTCTCTCTTAGCAGGAGGGGACCGATTCTCTTCACCTCTCTCTTAGCAGGAGGGGGTCGATTCTCCTCCTCCTCTTCTCGCCTCTTTAGATCCGGACTCATCCTCTCCGGCAACAACCTCCTGAAGCCAGATCTAAGCTGTTTCTCGCCGAGTTTGTAATGGATCATGATGGAGGAAGAGCTAACAGCAGCCGTGGTGGCACTGAAACATTTCTGGCACATGTTATTGGTCGTCGGATTCCCGGTAACGTCGCAGTTGTTGACGCAAAGCGTTATCGTCTCAAGTAGTACCTTGAACTCCGTCTCTTCTTTCCCCGTCTTCTGAGCCATCCTCAAAACCAAAAAAACTATCAAACAATCAGAAATCCAGAGAGAGAGAGAGAGATTAGGAAGAAAAGATCGAGAGCTGAGAATTGAGGAGAAGAAAGGGAGTTTTAAGGTGGAAGAAGTTGGCAATGGCGATAGAAATTTGAGGAATAATGGCCTCATCAATTCGCGTATATGTCTTTTCAGTAACGAATCCGAATGTGAACACAAGCCCAAAGATCTGGCTTTTTTTCACTACTCACCCTCCAGTATGTCATTCAACCACTCATCTCCGATCGCTTTGTTAGGTTCTAATTTTGCTTATCACTATTCCCTAATCTTCTTAATTGTGCGTGGATATTAATGCTTTCCACTTTATCAATTATTCCGTGTATATATTTGATTGCATGTACTTGTATCCAGAGAGTGCAGTTTCTGCTATTTTGATTTATAATATAATCATTTGTGTTAAGATCTCCAAGGATTAAAGATTAACAGTAGGATTAAGTGTTATTGTTCAGGGAAGATAATAGTCTGGAAGAACGAAGAAGAAACCCATCTTCTTTTTGTTGAAGAAGGAGACCACACTGTGGAAAGACAAAAATACCCTTGTATTTGACGGTCAACTCACAGAAATTGTAATGGTGGACTAAAAGTGACAATGGTTAAATAAGAGTGGCTGAAATATGGCAAAAATTAATGAGGTGGACTAAAATTGGCAATGTCACAATAACAATAGGACCAAAAATGGTAATGACTCATAAAAAATACACAATATATTTGTTTTGTTGCAGTTGGAGAACACCTCCTACTCTGCGGGACCACGCCCAAAACTTTCTACTAAAGATCAACTAACATTTTTACAAGTACAAGGTTCAAATAATTTACAAACAATTATGTCTACCACCTATTTTTTAACCTCAACCTTATACAATAACTCAGTAAAAGTCTCAAAATACAATCTGGGCTAATATAGCAATTACACAAATTGTGTACTAAATTGTATTTTTCACCTAGCATGTACCAGTCTTAAGCGGAGCAGCTACTCCAGAATCCAGATAGTACTCTAATATATCCATTTTTCTTTGAAGTTTCTTCACGAACATTGTGATTAAATGTCTGAATTTCTAAACGTGAAATTTCAATTTTCTTGATTACATAGCCCCCTATTTATAGTCTTTAGACAACACAAAATTAGGCTTTTTGATCACAACTTCTCACATGATTTACGTAGTGGGGTTTGAGGAAGTTTTTCTTGATTTATTTTCAGCCACAAATGATATTTGCATCTTCTACTAGCACATCTAGGACTCCTTAATCCCTCAAAATTAGGCTCCAAGATTTTACAACCTATTTTTTCTCAGATTAAAATATATTTGTGTAACATTTACAATGAACCAACGTATGCCAAAAAAAAAAAAAACATAATTAATATTTTCATATTAATTACGTACTAACATTCTTCCCATTTGACATATATTGATCAAACCAAAACAATCTCCCCTTTACAGCAAAACTGACAACTACATTAAATCTGTACATGTCTCCCCCTGAGATTTTACAAATGTTCTCCCCCTAAAGCCAAGACATGGATCATTCAAAACTTTCAATAAAAAGCACTCAATGCTCCCCTGAATGCCACACTTTCTCCCCCTTTTGATTAACATAGACCAAAGGTAAAAATCTTACGATTTAGGCATGCACACCTAAGATCATGCAACTATCTTTATTGTGAGCGCTAAGACCACAAGATTTAGAAATTAAAGCGAGAAAGACATATGGAGTACCTTAAGTCCTTACCAGTGTAGTGATAATAGCATTATACCTTAGCACCAAAAGTGATATGGGTGTGTTTTTGGGATGGAAATATATTTGTTTGGTTTCAAGATCAAGAATGATATATCAAGCTCAACAAATTTTTCTTTTGGACTTTTTCAATGAATACAAGATAAGTAGATAATTGTGTTTGAGCTGAGAAGTGAACATTGTTCAGTTTGAACTTCATGCTTGGGAGAATAAATTGTACACTGGATAGCTTTCACTCCAGACTCTTCTCTGTTCCCTTTGAACCTTATCAAGCACTGGGTAGCCATCTTCTAGGTAGTCATTTCTAACCGCACTTCGGCCTCTTAGTGAATTGAGAATGTCAGAATAGAGAAAAGTCCTTTTGGACTCTTTGACTTGTTTAATTGCTGACCAATAGGCAAATTTTAGGAGTGATGTCAGCATAATTCAAAGAATTCAAACATTTAGTTTAGAAAGGACTATTTCATAGAAGTGTTTTCAGCATTTTGATACATTAGAATGTCATCACTTTAAATACCAATTCATAATCATTTTTGTAAGAATCCTACAGGCTACATCACTAACAAACCATAAATATGGTTAAAAAATATTCTTCTTCCTGCATTCTTTCCCATACACCTTAGCTTCAGTCTTTTCCTTTCTTCTCACTCCCCTTCTTATTCTTCTTCTTCTTCCTTACTGAACTTCTCTTCATCACTCGGCCTAAAAAACATGAATTTTTCTTCTTCTTCTTCTTTTTTTTTTTTTTTTTTTTTTTGCAAAAGTATCAAATTAGTGAAATTAAACAATTGTGATCAGTGAATTTAAACTAAAAGGATATGTATATCAAACTTTCATTGGAAAATAGAGACTATTTTTTTAGTAAGCCAAAACTTTAAATTCGAATGATTTTGAAAAAGAAAAATCTCAAAAAAAAAAATTATAACAAAAAATAGAGAAAAAAAAAACAAAACAAAATTAGTACAGCATAATTTACACAAAAGAATTACTCAAAAAGTCATTTCAAAGTGCACAAACCATGTTTGTGCCAGAGTTCTTCAAATCTATTACCATTCAGAACTTTTGGTATTCCTTACTCAATGATTCATTATTTTTTGTTATAATAATAATAACATTATTATTGTTATTATTAAACCAAGTAATAACTTAGTCAAATTATGGGAATAAAATGCGCTAGGTGAGGTGTGGCTACATGAATATTACGTGGAGCATATTGCATGAAGCAGCAACTACATCCTTAAGTTTAGCATTTGTTTGTTTTGTTCTCTTACTATAAATAGATGTATTAACATTTCATTTTTCATCAATTGAAATACATTCTTCTCTCTATTACTCTTTCTCTCTCTCGTATAAATATATATATATATATATATATATATATATATATATATATATATATTTATATATATTTAGATATTATATATTTATATATATTATTTAATATATCTAACATTTGGTATCAGAGCCAGTCAACCTTCCAACCCCGAGATATTGTCCGTAGTGAAATATGTCCACAAATTTCAATATTGTGTGGTCGGGTCCCAAATTAGACGGGAAACTCGATTACAATTATTGGCAAATTATGATGACCACTCATTTGAAAGCCTAAAATCTTTGGAGCTTTATTGTTCCCTGTCTACAAGAAGGAGCTGAAGCATCCGCTATTCAGCGCGATCAATTAGCCTTGGGGCAGATTCACCAAGGTGTTGATTACTCAATTTTGGGGCAATTAGCTGGGGCTGAAACAGCAAAGCAAGCTTGGGACATCCTAATGGTGTCACACAAAGGAGTTGATCGGGCACAAAAGTCGAAGTTGCAGTCGTTGAGAAGGTTGTACGATCAATGTGAGATGACCTCTACAGAAACAGTAGATGCATATTTCACTCGTCTTATTGATCAAGTGAATAAGATGAGGTTATATGGAGATACGATTGAAGATGGTGCAGTGGTTGAAAAAGTTCTTCGAACTATGCCGATGAAGTATGACCATGTGGTGGCTTCAATTACAAAGTCACACAAAACCGAGCTCTTATCAGTTGCAAAGCTGAAAGGTATGATAGAAAGTCATATTGACAGGATTGAGTCAAAATCGAAACCACTTGCAGAAGAAGCTTTGAAGAGCCAAGTCACTCTTAATATGACTGGGCCTAATCAAAGAGGTGGAGGATCTGGTAGAGGTCGTGGAAGAGGAAGAGGAGGATTTAGAGGAAGAGGACGTGGTAACTCCAATCAAGCAGGAGGACGAGGTAACTCCAACCAATGAAGAGGTGGAGGTAATGCCAAATAAGGCAAATTTCCATTTCATTGCTACAATTGTGGCAAGTATGGGCACAAGATTGCAGATTGCTGGTACAATGAGGACAATCGTGGAAATCAAGCAAATATTGCTGAAAAGTCCGGTGAGAGTTCTGAAACCTTACTCTTGGCCAGTAATAGTTTTTCTGCAGACGAAAACATATGGTTCTTGGATACTGGGTGTAGTAACCATATGTGTGGGAAGAAAGAGTTGTTTTCCGAACTAGATGAATCAGTCAGGTCTGAAGTGACATTTGGCAACAAGTCAAAAGTGCCAATTTTGGGAAAAGGTAAAATCTCTATTCAGTTGAAAGATGGTACTCACAATTTTATATCTGATGTGTTCTATGTTCCTGAACTGCACCAAAATTTGTTGAGTATGGGGCAGTTGTCAGAAAAGGGATATAAGATAAATATTACTCAGGGGTGTTGTACCATTGTCGATGCTAAAGGAGTTTTGATTGCAAAGGTAAATATGTCCCAAAATCGACTATTTCCTTTGAAAATCAATCATGCACTTCTTACTTGCTTCAATTCTGAAATATGTGATGATAATTGGTTATGGCATATGCGATTTGGACATTTCCATTTCTCTGGATTAAACTATCTAGCGAAAAAGGAGCTTGTTTCTGATTTACCTGTTGTGAATGTCCCTGATCGTATTTGTGAGATTTGTTTGATTGGGAAGAAGCACAGAGATCCCTTCCCTGTGGGCAAGTCAAGGAGAGCCACAAAACAGCTAGAGATTATCCACTCAGACCTGTGTTCGTTGGAGGTTCCCTCACATGGAGGTTGTAAGTACTTTGTTACTTTCATTGATGATTTTAGTAGGAAAACATGGGTTTATTTTCTGAAGCAAAAGTCTGATGCGTGTGATGTTTTCAAGCAATTTAAGACTTTTGTTGAAAAGCAAATTGGTTATGAAATCAAAATCTTGAGAACTGATAGAGGTACAGAATATATTGCTTGTGATAATTTTCTGAATGAGAAGGGTATTCAGCACCAGATGACAGCTAGATACACTCCACAACAAAATGGAGTGGCTGAGAGGAAGAATAGATCAATCATGGATATGGTGAGGTGCATGCTGAAATCTAAAAATCTGCCTAAGCCTTTTTGGGCAGAGGCTGTTGTGTGTGCTGTCTATGTGTTGAACAGGTGTCCTACTAAAAGTGTTCGTGATAAGACACCTGAGGAAGCTTGGAGTGGGAGAAAACCCTCTATCAGAAATCTCAAGGTTTTTGGATGTTTGGCATATGCACATGTGCCAGATCAGTTGAGAAAGAAGTTGGATGATAAAGGAGAGAAGTGCATATTCATTGGTTATAGTGACGCTTCAAAGGCTTATAAACTATACAACCCTGAAACTAAAAAGGTTGTTATAAGCCGTGATGTCACTTTTGATGAATATAGTGCCTGGGATTGGTCAGCTAAAGATGAAAGATCAGTTGTTGTTCCTGTTGTTGACAATATTGTTGATGAGCAACCGATTCCAGATAATGTCCAGTCTCCTTCGCAACCAGAACCGTCTGTTCGACGATCTCAACGCGAGCGCCAACTGCCAGCTCGCTTGCAGGATTATGTTGTGGGTCATGATAATGACCTGTCTGATGAAGAGATTGTTCAATTTGCTCTTTTTGCAGATTGTGACCCTCTATCCTTTGAGGAGGCTGCTACAGAAACTCATTGGCTTAAGGCGATGGATGAGGAGATTCGTGCCATTGAAAAGAATAGTACCTGGGAGTTGACAGAATTACCTCCTAGAAAGAAGCCAATTGGAGTAAAGTGGGTCTACAGAACCAAGTACAAGTCAATTGGAGAAATTGACCGTTTTAAAGCACGGTTGGTAGCAAAGGGCTACAAGCAGAAACCAGGTATTGATTATTTTGAGGTTTTTGCTCCAGTAAGTAGACTTGATACAGTTCGAATGGTTATTTCTCTTGCTGCTCAAAATGATTGGAAATTGCATCAAATGGATGTCAAGTCTGCTTTTTTGAATGGTTTTCTGGAAGAAGAGATATATGTTGAGCAACCTGCAGGATTTGTGAAGAAAGGGGAAGAAAATAAAGTTTACAAGTTGAAAAAAGCTTTATATGGCTTAAAGCAGGCGGCTAGGGCGTGGTATGGTTGCATTGACTCTTATTTTGTTGAAAGTGGTTTTATGAGATGTCCTCATGAACACACTTTGTATGTCAAATGCACTGATTCTGGTGATGTTGTTATAATCTGTCTGTATGTTGATGATTTGGTTTTTACTGGAAATAACTTGAAGCTAATCTCAGAATTCAGGGAGGCACTCATTAAGAGATTTGAAATGACTGATATGGGTCTTATGTGTTACTTTCTCGGCCTTGAGGTTGTTCAGATGGATGGTGGAATCTTTATTTCACAGAAGAAGTATGCTGCTGATATTTTGAAAAAGTTCAAAATGGAGAACTCCAAACCAGTTTCAACTCCAGTAGCTGAAAAGTTAAAGGCGTCCAAAGATGAGTCTGGTAAGAGTGTGAATGTTACAGCCTATAAAAGCTTAATTGGGAGTTTGAGGTATCTGGTGGCAACAAGGCCGGATATTTCTTTTGGAGTTGGAATACTTAGTAGATTCATGGAGGAGCCAAAAGAATCGCATTGGACTGCAGCAAAGCGAATTCTGAGATATGTCAAAGGTACAAGTAATGATGGAATTTTTTACTCTACTAATGAAATTGTGGAGCTTGCTGGATACACAGACAGTGATTGGGCTGGAGATGTTGAGACCAGAAAAAGCACATCAGGATATGCCTTCTATCTTGGTTCAGCCATATTTTCTTGGTCTTCAAAGAAGCAGCAGATTGTAGCACTTTCAACCGCAGAAGCAGAATATATTGCAGCAGCAAATTGTGCTACTCAAGCAATTTGTCTGAGAAGAATTTTGGAGTTTCTACAACATATGCAGGAAGCGCCTACAACAATTTTCTGTGACAACAAGTCTGCCATTTCGTTGTCAAAGAATCTTGTCTTTCATGGTCGCAGCAAACATATTGATATCAAGTATCACAAAATCAGAGAGTTGGTTGCTGAAAAACAAATCAACATTGAGTACTGTTCAAGTGGATGTCAAGTTGCAGATATCTTTACGAAACCGTTGAAGACAGAGACATTTCTCAAATTAAAGAAGGATATTGGAATGACCAATATATCTAACTTGGTTTAAAGGAGGCAATGTTATAATAATAATAACATTATTATTGTTATTATTAAACCAAGTAATAACTTAGTCAAATTATGGGAATAAAATGCGCTAGGTGAGGTGTGGCTACATGAATATTACGTGGAGCATATTGCATGAAGCAGCAACTACATCCTTAAGTTTAGCATTTGTTTGTTTTGTTCTCTTACTATAAATAGATGTATTAACATTTCATTTTTCATCAATTGAAATACATTCTTCTCTCTATTACTCTTTCTCTCTCTCGTATGAATATATATATATTTATATATATTTAGATATTATATATTTAGATATATTATTTAATATATCTAACATTTTTCACCGTTTTCAAAACACCATGACAACGGGGACATGGTTGAAGACATGGAGACTTTTGTTGCCACGCAGAGCACGTCCATACTTTCTTTTGCCCATACCCCGGTCTTCTCACCTAAGCCAACTTGCAATGTCTCCAGCCATGCCTTTTTTTTTTCTTTAACCTAAAACACTCCTTATTAACAAACTGGTTAAAATATCCTAAGTACCTTTTTTCGTTTTGTGATTTTTCTTTCACCCAAGTAGTAGTTGGTTGATTTCCTTGTTTGCTGACATAGCCCAAACCTACTTTGTTAAACTAGTTTTCATTTGTCTTTAATATGCCAACTAGGTTTTTAGCACCTGAGTTGACCATCCTAACTTGCGTTCGCAGCTTTTATAACTCTTTTTGCAAAAACTTTTCGTTTGAAGTTTTAGTTTCTAATTCTTCCCTAAGAGTTTCTTCAGTGCATTTTGATTCAGATTTTTCAATTTCAAGACATTTAATATTATTAGTAAAAGTGTGATTCAGTTTAATTATCTTGCACATGTTTTTGAACATCTCCTTGTAGGCTTGAGGAAGGTCAACATCTTCATCTTCAGACACTACTTCCTCTACATTTGCCACTTGTTTTGCAATATCCTTAGTGTAATCTGTTGTGCTAAAGAATTTTTCAAAATTAGCACATTCTTATAAGTCATCTAGATGACAGATATTCCCATAGCATGCTACAAAGTTGCTATTTTGTTGCTACGACTCTCTTTCATCTGAATCTTCAACATCGTTCCACGTGATGGTATAAGATTTCTTTCTTTGGGTATTTTCACACTCAGGCTGAATGTGTTCATAACCCCCACATTCGTAGCATTGGACTCCTTTAATTTGTGCTTGTAGTCTCCACTTGAGCTTTTGGATTTCTGATTACTTCTATACCCATCCAATTCCATTGAATCAGTTGATTGTTTGATTGCCACCGCTTGCATCTTGCAGGGATCGCAAAACTTTTCGCACCAATTTTTGCTCACCAAATGGCTCCCCTAGATTAATAGCATTGTTTGAGAAAATTTTGATCCATGCACTAAAATCTGATATTGCCTGAGTTTCCTCCATTCATAAGCTCTCGTACTATGACAACAACATCTGCAACTTGGAAACTTTGACTGAACTCGTACCTTCATAGTTAGTCTGTAGAGCATCCCATGTTGTCTTTGCACAGACAATTGCTGAGACGAGTACAAATTGGTTTGGACTTAAAGCATTATGAATTGCATTCATAGCTCTATTGTTAGCTACATACAACTTCTTTTCATCTGCCGTCCATTGAGCTATTGGTTTCTCTTTTACCTTATTTAAAATTGTCATTTCGGGAGGAGTCCACCCATTTACAACTACTTGACAGCACTCTTAATCCAGTGACTTAATAAAAGCCTTCGTCCTAGCCTTCCAATAAACATAATTGTTAACTCTTTTCAACAAGGGTGGTATTGTTATCGACGCACCCTCTTCCATCCTACAATATAGACTCGAGTATCTCTAGGATCTCGCTAATAAATTAAGCAGCACTACTCTAATAACAGTTGAAAGTTTTATATAGCAGGGATGTAACCTTTAAAAAGATTAACACAATAACAAGAGTTGTTACTTTGTGATAAGTCCCCACTTGAATTCAACAGGAGTAGTTACTATACGTAATACTCCAGACAAAATACAATGAAAATAACCAGGCAAAATAAAAAATGCACAAGATAATTTTTATCGCAGTTGGAGAACATCTCTTACTCTTCGAGGCCAAGCCCAAAACATTCCACTAAAGATCAACCGATGTTTTTACAAATACAAAGTTCAAATGATTTACAAAAAAACTAGGTCTACAACCAACAACAGTTTTACCCGGAGGGAGAGGCACCAACTCACCTGTGCCACTAGATTGTAGGGCCTCCATTTATGTTAACATGGCTTGGCGCCAACCTGGATTCGGGAAGGCCTCACGTGTGGATTTAGGTATAAACACAGAAGAAAGGTGAGAAAGGAAGGCAAAGTAAGGGGAAGATACACGATGATAACTCAAGAAAGTATATATAGGATTAGGATTACGAGTAGAATGTGTACCTTTTCGGATATCAATGGGCGCCTCAGTGGGATCGATGACAGATTGTAGTGGAGGTGGTAGAACCGCAACAGGAGGATTGGATGGCACATGTGAGTCAACAAGAGTCCCAGTAGGCGCAGGGCTAGAACGACGTTGGTAGACCTATAACCCCTATAAACTCAATAAAAATGATATCTACAGATACAAAGTGACGTTTGAGTGCTGGAGAATAACACCTATAACCCTTTTGAAGTTGGGAATAACCTAAGAAAACACACTTAATAGCTTTATGGTCCAATGTTGAACGTCCAAGAGCCATGTCATGAGCAAAACAAACACACCCAAAAACCCAAGGAGGAAGAGGTAAACAATCAATGGAAGGATACACAATGAAATATGGTGTATCGTTGTTAAGTACTGAGGATGTCATGCGATTGATTAGGTAACAGGCAATAAGAGGAATTCTAATTGGGCATTAGAATTTCGATAAGACTAGCACATTGTCCTTCTTATGGTGAGTCTCATGTCATTCTGTATGAGATACAGAGAGTAGGCATGTGGATGATTGTTAGAGAACAAGTCATTGAACAATGACTGACAAAACAGTACAACGTACTACATGGTGTTTACCTATGTGTCATCGTTATGTTGTATGTTACAAGTATGCAACAATCTTTTGACTTGAGACGCCATGGTTGTCTCGTACATATGGTGGACTAGTTTTTGTCAGTATGCGTCTTTTGTTCCTTATGGGACTATAAGTGTACTTGGTGGCCTAGTTCAGTATTGTACGGAGATAAGTGTGTGTTCAATAGAGGATCCACCGCCTTGAGGTAACAAGGATGTTTTAGTTTATTCAATAATCATACTACGAGAATCTCTGGACAGAGTATAATGAAGTTGGACTTCAGGTTAACGATATTGAATAGACATATTGACCAGGTTTATGGGTATGACCAAGTTTGATCATGGCCTTTACCTGATTTGGAACAAGTGTTGTGTGGAAGGAATGTTTCATGATATTTGTAATAGGAATGTTCATTATAATATATATATATATATATATATATATTTCATCGTCAACTAGAAAGTCATGACATACTGCTAAGTGTCACTCATGACTTACGAGTTATTTTAATATTGAGTTATTAAATATTACTCGTTGCTAGTTTGACTATGAACCTAGAAATTCACACCTTAATGGTTCGTGGTAATGCTGAGAACTTTAAAAGAAATCGATCAAGAGTTATCCATATTGAATTAATACATTAATAACTGATTAATGAATTAATTCAATATTGGGTAGTTTTGAGTTTTTTAAAGGCTAGCACCTTTGGGCCCAAACCAAGCTATATATATTGACTTACCATTTTCTTAAAGTGAAGAAGTGAAAAGAGAGATTTGTTATAAAAGAGAGATTTGTCAGAAAAGAGTTTTCACGTAAAATCTCTAGAGGTTCTCGCGTGCCTGGCCGGTGGACAGACTAGAGGCCGTACAATTGGACGATTTTTGGATTTGGATCTGTCAAAGCACGCTTTAATGGTAAAAACATTCTAACTCCCTCTTTAAACGTAGAATCTAGAAAATACGATTGGTGCTTCCACTGTGCATGTATGAATTTTTAACAATTAGCCCGTCATTTACCCGACTCGAAAAATTATTGTGTGTACCATAATAAAAAGTACAATTTTAAAATATTAAAAGTACATTATTTGTATATTAAATATACATTATACAAAATAATATACTTTGAGTACTCAAATAATGTATTTTCCCTGAATACAATGTAATTTTTAATATATTAAAAGTACATAGTCCACACAATAATGATTGACCTGACTCAGATTGGGTATATTTACTCTAGATTCGGATATCCATTAAACAAAGCAATTCGATCGAATTTTGAGTTTATCAGGTTGTCAAGTTGGGTAATCATTCCACAGCTATGTGAACCAAATTATTAAATAATGTACATTCAGTACACAAATAATATATTTTTAGTATATTAAAAATAGACATTGTAGTCAGAAAAAGTACATTATTTGAGTATTGAAAGTATATTATTTTGTATAATGTATATTCAATAAACAAATAATATACTTTTAGTATATTAAAAATGTACTTTTTATTATGATCCACACAACACTATGTGGACCATGATCTACACAATAATTTGTCCAAGTTGGACAAATTCTGCGCAGTACGATATATAAGAGCAACCTTAGGTACAGGCCAAGAAATCTTATTGGGAACCAAGTCACCTAAGGAAGCAATAGGAAAATTATTGTGTGGACCCTGTGTGAATTACGGTCTAAAACGAAGTCATTTTGACTTTCAAAAAAAATTCATTAGTCAATAACGTATTTTATGTTTTATGAGTTAGAATAATATAATGTACTTTATGTTAGAATAATATAATGTACTTTATGTTTTAGAATAATGTACTTTATGTGTTAGAATCATAATTTTTTTAGGGTAAGATAACGTATTTTATGAGTTAGAATAATGTACTTTATGTGTTAGAATAATGTATTTTATGAGTTAGAATAATATACTTTATGTGTTTAGAATAATGCACTTTCTGAAGTAAGATAATGTATTTTATGTGTTAGAAGAATAATGAACTTTCTAAAGTAAGATAATGTACTTTATGTGTGTTTGAATAATGAACCTTCTGAAGTAAGATAATCTATTTTATTAGTTAGAATAATATATTTTATGCTTTAAAATAATGTGCTTTATGAGCTATAAAAATGTATATTGTAACCGTGGAGAGGAAAATGCAGGTCGTGTGAGAAAAAAAAGTGTGCGACCTAACGGTGATGTCTCTTTTAATGAGGAAACGATGTCGTTTTTTTTTTTTTTTTTTTTTTTTTTTTTACCTTGATCCACATAGTTGTGTGGACCATGGTCTACGCAATAATGATTGGAATCAATGCCAACGAGTTTTCATTCTTGGTATATATGTAATATTAGTCGATCATTATTCCATGGACCATGGTCCGCACATTTTTTTGAACTATAAATAAAAAGTACAGGTGGGCATTTTGGATTTCGGTTTCGGTTTCAGTTTTTCGGTTTTAGAAAATTTAAACCATTCGGTTTAACATTAGAGTTCGGTTCTGTTTGAAACAGTTTAGTTTCGGTTCGGATTTAATTCAGTTCGGTTTAAGTCCCTAAATTTCAATGTTTCTAATTTTTCGAACATACTATCACACTATCCATATCCAAAATCTAAACATTATATAACAAAATAGCGATTCAAAGTCCAAACTTACTACTAGCGATTCAAAGTCCAAACATTATATACAATTGTAGCAAGCAACAAAAGCGTAAAGTAGAGAACAAACTATAAAGAAATCAAATAAAAAATTTAAGAGAGATACCAGTGAGAATAGGAATTAAACGATGGAGGAGGCATCAAGGGACTTAGATTTACTTCTTTATTATTATTTTTATTGTTTTTGTTATTGTTGTTGTTGTTGTTGTTGTTGTTATTATTATTATTTTTATTATTATTATTATTATTATTATTATTATTATTATTATTATTATTATTATTATTATTATTATTATTATTATTAAAACCTAACAAAGTTCGGTTCGGTTCGGTTTTTGCTAAACCGTTTGGTTCGGTTCGGATAAAAACTGAACCGTTCAGTTTACAAGAATCCCGGATCGTTCAGTTTTGTTTACTAGTTCGGTTCGATTCGGTTCGGCTAAACCGAACTGAAATGCCCACCCCTAATAAAAAGTACATTTAAATATATTAAAAGTACACTATTTGTATACATAAAATACATTATTTGAAAGTACATGACTTTTTTTATATATATTATCAAATAATATATACATTCAATATACAAATGAAATTATGTATTTTTAGTATATCAAAAATGTATATTACATTCATGGTCCACACAGTTATGTGGACCATATTCCACACAATAATTTACCAATATTAGTACACCAAAAGATTCTAGAAAATACTATCTTATAAAAAATCATGAGTGCTTTAAAAAAAAAAAATCAATTAATACATCAAGAAGTAAAAAATTAACGGAAAATGTTAAAAACCCCTCCAAGATAATACTCCTACCTCACATGGAGATTGGGCGGGAATAAAAGAAAAGAAAAAAGATAAATAAAATGTTACATTTTAGCATCATAGACAGATACTACATTTTAATAGAGTCAGTAGTACTAAAAAAAATACTCCGTATCAATTAATGATCGGTCATCATATTAAGGAGATTAAATGATGCCGATTGCTAAATAGACTTTCAATTTTAAATACATTAATTAATTTAAATCAAGATCTTATAATATTTTTTATTTTAAATTAAAACTAAATAATCATTTAATTTCAAACCTAAACATGTGCAGGCCAAATTGCACATGCATCCTAATAATAATAATAATAGTAACCTTGCCTACACGCATTCCTAAGAAAATACTAATACGGCATTAGCAACAAGGCCTATTGTTCCCACTATGAAGGAAAATGAGTTTGACCAAACAAATAACAACATGATGAAATTTGTGTATAAAATTCCACAAAAGGACAGATCCAACAACCCCCACCAATCACGTACACCCATCAAGGCATCAAGTACTGACCCAGAACAGCACAACAGAACAATCTACCTACTCCAACGGATAACCATATGTCCACATCCCACACCCATAGCCAATAGCTATTAACTACTCCCGAAAATTAATGTAGTTGGTTCGTGTCTAACCCAAATGTAGGTTAAATTCCTTGTATAGTTATGTATACATAAAAATCAAAATTTAACTGATGGGCTGATGGTACGATTCAGAATTTATTTTTATAGTGACTCTAGAAGCAAAGTCTTGTAGATTTAAGATTAGTTCAGCAAAACTGGGATCTTTAAAGTTTTTTAAAAAAAAAAAAAAAAAAAAAAAAAGCTATGAAGTATAAACCACCAACTCTTTTATGGTGCAGAGTGAGTTCCTCAATCTCGCTGTATATATATACCCCAAACATCCCCGTTCTTGCCATAGCCTTCTCTCCCTCACCTTTCTTTAACTGGTTTTCTCTTGGGCCAGATCCAAACTTCATTCAACTCAGGTATGTTAAGATCTAGAACTTGGCATTACTTTTTCGTGTTCATAGAAATGTTTTCTTTAGTGGGTTGTTTCTATATGAATTCAAAGGTGTAAAGATCGAACCTTTGATGGCTGGCTTAGGTAGTTTGTATTGATTAATGCTAAAGTTTTGTAGGTTCATGCGAAATTAGATCTGTGGGTTTGTTGGGATGGTGATTTTATGCATTAGTGTCAATATTGATTCATATGTTGTGTTGTGAGTGTGCAGATCTGATGGCTCCATTTAATTGAAATGTCAAAATAGGCTTAAGTTTAGTGTGTCTGGATTTAGGTTTTTGAAAGAAATGAAATGAAATGAATGTGAATTAGGATGTATTAGGATCTTGAATCCAATTTTGGGAAGAGATTATACATGAAATTTTGTGATGTGTTTTAAATTTGATGAGATAAGAAACTGATAAATTTGTTTCTTATTTGTGAATAGAGAAGAAAATGGATTCCTTCTTGTTCACCTCAGAGTCTGTGAATGAAGGTCACCCAGACAAGCTGTGTGACCAAGTCTCAGATGCCATTCTTGATGCTTGTCTGGAGCAAGATCCAGACAGCAAGGTGGCCTGTGAGACCTGTTCCAAGACGAATATGGTTATGGTGTTTGGAGAGATCACGACGAAGGCGAAGGTGGACTACGAGAAGATAGTTCGTGACACCTGCCGAGGGATTGGGTTTATCTCGCCAGATGTTGGTCTTGATGCTGATAACTGCAAGGTCCTTGTTAACATTGAGCAACAGAGCCCTGACATTGCCCAGGGAGTTCATGGGCATTTCACCAAGAAGCCCGAGGAAATCGGAGCTGGTGATCAAGGCCACATGTTCGGTTACGCCACTGATGAAACCCCCGAGCTTATGCCTCTTACTCATGTCCTTGCTACCAAGCTTGGTGCCAAACTCACCGAGGTGAGAAAGAACAAAACTTGCGCGTGGCTCAGGCCTGATGGCAAGACCCAAGTTACAGTTGAGTATAGAAACGAAAATGGTGCTATGGTCCCGGTTAGGGTTCACACTGTTCTCATCTCGACCCAACACGACGAGACTGTTACCAACGATCAAATTGCCAAGGATTTGAAAGAACACGTGATCAAGCCTGTGATCCCGGCTAAGTATCTTGATGACAAGACCATCTTCCACCTTAATCCATCAGGCCGGTTTGTGATTGGTGGTCCACACGGAGATGCTGGACTTACTGGGCGCAAGATTATTATCGACACATACGGAGGGTGGGGAGCTCATGGTGGAGGCGCTTTCTCGGGTAAGGATCCTACAAAGGTGGACAGAAGTGGTGCCTACATTGTTAGGCAAGCAGCCAAGAGTGTGGTGGCCTCGGGACTTGCTCGTAGATGTCTTGTGCAGGTTTCATACGCCATTGGTGTGGCAGAGCCTCTTTCGGTGTTTGTTGACACTTACAAGACAGGGAAGATCCCAGACAAGGATATATTGGTTCTGATTAAGGAGAACTTCGACTTTAGGCCTGGAATGATCACAATTAACCTCGATTTGAAGAGAGGGGGTAAGTTCAGGTACCAGAAGACTGCTGCATATGGTCACTTTGGCCGCGAAGATGCTGACTTCACCTGGGAAACCGTCAAGATCCTCAAGCCCAAAGCTTGATTTGATGCAACTTTTCTGCAGATTCATTATCCTGCACCCATTGTTCTGGTTGCACACGAATAAACGAACACATTTGATAAATGTTTGCATCCAAGCCTCCACTATGGCAGGAAGAAGAAGGGGCTATCGGGTTGTTAGAGGATTTTAAGATTTCTCAGTAGTTTTTTTTTTTACCTTTCCAGTGTTTATTTTTGAGGCAACAATCACTGTGTTTTTGGATTGTTTCATTTTAATTAGGTTGAGTTTGTGAAAATGATTTCCTCTATGGTTGAGTTTGTGAAAATGCATTCAGTTTTTAGTAATCTTTCTGTCCTTTTTTTTTTCATTTTCTTTTTCCTTGCTATTTTTCATGGATGAAGCAGATAAATCAGGGCATGGAATCAGTTCCTTCACATATCAATTCATATATAGGCCATGTTTAGATAACATAGCTAAGTTAATTTTGGCTGATTTGATTAAGGCTATGTTTGGCAAACCTAGCTGAAAAGGTAGCTGAAAGAAAAGTAGCTGGAAACTGAAAAACTATAAGCTCGAAACTGAAATCTGAAAAGCTGTTATGCTTAAAAGTGTTTGGTAAAATTAGCTTTTTGATAAGCTGATAAATGTAAAAAGACTAAAAATGACATCTTTATACAATTTAAATAATTTTAAACTTAAATAGGTTTGTTTATATATTAAAATATAAAATAATGAAATCAATATATTTAAATAAAATATGAAGTAAGAACATATATTTGAAAATATACAAAGTAAAAAAAAATATTTATAATTCATAAGATTAGTTCATACAAAAATTAATGTTCAAATATAAATACCAAACATAATGAAAAGAAAATGTCAAAAGAGTTTTAATTGGGAGGGATAAAGGATGTCATTTATTTAAAATAATAAGGATAAAGATGGAAAAAAGTTAAAAAGCTAGCTTATTTTGAAAAGCTACCCCAAGTAGCGTTTCAAAATAAGCTCTTATTTTAAGCTACTAACTTATTTTGAGAACATTACCAAACAAGGGCTTATAGCTTATTAGTAGCTTAAAATTAGACCTGGCAATTATCGACACGACCCGTTAACACAACACGAAACCGGACACGAAAATAACGGGTTAGTGTTTAGCCTTAACATGTCCCGGGTCGTTAACGGGTTGACCCGTTAAGAACCCGTTATGTTTTCGTGTCTTAACAGGTCAACCCGTTAAACCTATTAAGAACCCATTTAACCCGTTAATATTATCGTGTTAACCCGTTTACACGAACCCGTTTACACAAACACGTTTAGAACCCGCTAAGAACCATTGTTATTTAGGTAAGAACTATTGTCTTTACAAAATATATCATGAACATGATTAAGAATGAATTTACTACATTAGGCCAAGATCATACACTAATTATTGATGTTCGACAATATGAAATTTGAATGTTTATTGTGTTCTATTTTATTCGAAAAACTAGAACTTCTTTAATTATGACTTTTGGATGTTATTTTATAATTTTATGAATGTTATAAATTGAATTTTTTTTAGTTTGTTTGATGGATCGGATTGTATGTTTTATTTCTCTTTTATATAATTTAACTTTACATTTTAGTTTTTAATATATCAATAGATTTAGCGGGTTTAAACGGGTTTCGTGTCATATCGTGTCGACACGATCCGAAACCCGTTAACGAAACGTGTCTATCGTGTCAACCCGTTTAACCCGTTAACAAATCGTGTTCGTGTACGTGTTACAATTTTGAACCCGTTAACCTTAACGTGTCATGTTCGTGTTTAGCCTTATCGTGTTCGTGTCGTTATCGTGTCGACCCGTTAACGAACCCGTACACACGAATTGCCAGGTCTACTTAAAATAAGATATAAGCTCCTAAATAAGCTCTGCCAAACAAAGCCTAAGTTTGGATAATTTGATTGGTTAATAAGCTACTTTAATGGACTGTTTGGCAGATATGAATTGCATTGCAATTGCACCATAATTTTTTTGCCACCCCAATTATTTTGTTGGAGAAATTGACACTACTACCCTTGGTGGTTGTTGTTGTTGTTGTTGTTGTTGTTG
This sequence comes from Ipomoea trifida, assembly GCA_003576665.1. Lineage (NCBI taxonomy): Eukaryota > Viridiplantae > Streptophyta > Magnoliopsida > Solanales > Convolvulaceae > Ipomoea > Ipomoea trifida. The sequence continues at coordinate 9,046,580 of CP025649.1, read as the reverse complement.
TTGTTGTTGTTGTTGTTGTTGTTGTTGTTGTTGTTGTTGTTGTTGTTGTTGTTGTTGTTGTTGTTGTTGTTGTTGTTGTTGTTCAGTGGTTTATTTGACACTTCTTCATTATATGTTTGAAATGCAAATGTATTTTATAATCTCTAAGACTAACATTAATTGATTGGAGATGAATTTAAAATTCAAACTTCAAAATTAGTATTTACACCAAACCTCTACATTTAATTCAGCATTATAAATAAGTTAGTATACCACAGCTTGAATGCAGAGATGATAGAAATATGCTATAATGTATCATATCCAATAATATTTGTAATATCTTGGCTACAGGGTAGTTTTTTATATTATATCTATATCATACAAAATTTAAAATTACTTATTATGTGTAAACTAATTTAATTATGTAAATTTTATTTATAAATTATCTAAATATGCAAATGATTATTAGGGACTATATTAGCACAATATGTGTCTGGCCCTTATAACTCATTTTACATACAATCACCTAAAAGTAAATAACGAAATTATCAAACACTTTTTTACAACCGACTAATATTAACGGTCAAACCAATTAACCCAAGCCATTTGGCAAACACCTTCATAGACTGCAGATTTTGGTTTTAAATTTTGATTAGAGAGAAAACATGGCGGATTACAGTAGTCTATGATGTTTTTGTAACACTTAATGACACACTGCTTTCCCCTCTAAGAGTGTAACCACAGCCTGTCATGTAGTCTCTCTTCTCCTGCACCAAACATCTCATCAACCCTCTCGCCATCTCGATAGAAATGAAAAGTTGGCGTGTACCGGATGTTCAGAGTAGTCTCTGGACAAGTGTCGATATCAGCATACACGAACGAGAGTTTAGAGAACTTGTTACTCAACTCAGAGAATGCGGGAAGCATCTGGCTGCAAACACCACACCTGAAAATGATCAAGTGCCTTATTTCAGTGCAGATAATTAGCAAACAATCAGCTTAAAATTGTTTCCTTGTTCTTTTAAGCTGTCTGTACTTTTGAAACAAAGGGGGGGAGTTTGGGATCACTATAAGCATAAGAAGAAATCACCATTTTGGACCAAGAAATTCAAACAGGATATCTGTTAAAAGATTTATATCCTGAATATAGCGGGATGTGCTATCAATGTTAAACTCCTAACATATTTTGGGAGTCTAGTTTAACGAGGCCACATCACTCATTCACTCCTCAAACCACCAGAAGACTAGGAGGTGAGGTGCAAGCTCATAGGAAATACTCCATTGCAAATAAGTAACCACCAGAAGAGTTTTTCAAATTGAGAGAAAAAATCCAGATTGCAGACAGCCCATATTCATGTTTTTTCTTCTTTTTTTTTTTCGAGTGACGAGAAAAACCCACAACCACTATAGAGGGTGTGCACTAGGTAAACGTCATCTTGTGACCTTAGCCGGTAAAAGATCACAAGGAAGTAAACCAGCTTAGATTGCCCATAGCTGATTAGCTCAAACCAAGAAAGCTAATAGGCCAGCAAATGATCACAAGAAGATAAACCAACCTAGGTTATCCATAACTAACTAGCTCAAACCAAGAAAGCCAACCGCCTGACCAAACTCCTAATACATTTTGAAGGTCATCGTTGAGGCCATATCACTCCACTCTCCACAGCGGCACAACCCACCACAGACCAGGTGGTGGAGATGCAAATTCAATGGATATACTAACTCCAAGGCAGAATCATTAAGCATAAGAAGAATTTCCCAATTTCAGACATAAAATTCAGATTGGATATCCATATTCAAGGAATTATCCCCAGAGGACAGAGCAATTAGCACTTTAAAATTGAGCTTATAGCATATTTACACAACAAAAAATTGTGAAAAAAAAAAAAACAACAAAAAAAAACCTACCTTCAACAAATCAGGTCAAGGCCAGTATAAAACATTGTTCTAAAGAAGAGAATGAACAAATTACCTTCCCTTTCCTCTATACAAACTTCATTTTAGCAGAATTCATCTAAATTCAAGTTCAACTGAAGCTTTGATTTTAGCATTGAAAGCAAAGCACATATAATAAGCTTTATGGAAGTTCAGAACATACCAAGATGCGCCATAGTTAATAACGGCCTGCAAGAACAGTTTTCGAAATTGGAATTCAGCACATTTATGCATCTAGGGTTATCTGAATCTGGCAGACACATGCATATGCAGATATACAAGAAGATGGATAAAATTCAAAAGTTGAGGGGAAGAATATATACTGACTGGGGTTTTGGAAGTTCTGATTTGGTGAAAGATGTCCTTTAGGTTATCATCACCCGTGGCTATAACAATGTTTCCAGGTTGAGTACTGCGTTGATTTTCCTTGTGTTCTTTGCCATTCTGCTCCATTTTTGCTCCCCCTTCTGTGTTCTAATCTTTTTATCTTCTCTACAGCAGTTAGGGTTGCTCAACAAGCCAAGAACTATCCCTCAACCCCCAGCTTATGTTATGACCACTACAAATTTGGTAAAAAAAAATATATGGACAAAATTTGTTAGGATGCTCAAAACATGAAAAAGGTAGATACTTCTAGATTTTCATAAAATTTTCTATAACTTCAGTCTAATTTTATATGAGAGATATGATAAAAATATCCAAGGTACCCCAAATTGTCCTAATTCAACGAGACTAGTTGCAACTTGCATAACCCTGCTACGAATTCTACCTGGGAGTAGCAGGTTGCTCCATGCTACTTTCAGAAGTCGTTTTTTAGATTTTTAAACGGACCCTAAATCTTGAAAAACTGAAAACATGAAAGTTGTATATGGTTCTTCTTTTAGTTTTTCATAAGATCTTGAATAACTTCAATCCAATTTTATATAAGAGAAGCAACACAAAATACTGAAAATTTCCCAAATTGTCCTAATTCAAGACGAGATTAGTTGCGACTTGCATCACCATTCACCCTGCCACTAAACCTATTACTCCTACCAGAATTCTACCTAAGAGTAGCAAGTTGCTCCATAAGACTTCCAAGAAATCATTTTTCAGGTTTCCAAACATACCTTAAATCTTAGAAAACTCAAAACATAAAAGTTGTAAATGTTCTTCTTTTAGCTTTCCATAAAATCTTGAATAACTTCAATCCGATTTCACACGAGAGATATGACAAAAATACTAAAGATACCCCAAATTGTCATAGTTCAATGAGACTAGTTGCAACTTGCATCACCCCGCGACTAAACCCGTTGCTCCTACCAGAATTCTTCCTAGGAGTGGCAGGTTGCTCCATGAGACTTCCACAACTCACCACAAGTCTTGTTGTACCTCCAAAAACAACTCAAAATGCTACTTCAATTTTGACCTCAGACCAATACCCTTTTGAATTGTTACAAGATATTGTAGTTGTGTCTATGCATCAAGATTGAAGCCAAACAAATTATTAGTGTCACACATTAACAGTCAATCGGTTACATAACCGACCGAAAAACCAATTGAAATTTTTTACCATCATAACAGACAGAAGGTTCTGGTCAGTTACCGAAAAACCGAAAAAAATAACAAATAATTTCACAATTAATAATTAAAAACTCTAATGTTTGCAATACGACATAATTCCAAATCCAAAATAAGTAAGTAGACAAAATGTTTTCAACCCAGTGTCCAGTACATTAATATGTTTTGAATTGAAATTTACAATGATGATAGAAACATTGTCCAGTACCCAGGATTAGAAACAATGTAGAGCTGTCATGAATTTAAATTTAGAGTGATGATAGTTTTAAGATCAATTATGTTTTAACAATGGTAAAAATAAAGAAAATGGAGCAAAATTAGTAGTAGAAGAGAAGGCTAGCAGCAGTCAGCAGAAGCAGAAATAGTAGTAAAATAAAAATAAAAATAAAAATAAAAATAAAAATAAATTAAACTAAACATGACCAGAGAGTGAGAGACTTGATTGTTAAAGACAAATAATTAACTAACCAAATATGTACAAATTTACCTTGACTCCTTGAGGACGACTGGACGAGGAAACGGAGGAGTTGGCGAGTTGCAGTCGCGGAGTCGCTGACTGGGTAGGGTCGTAGTGAGGTCTGACCGTTTGGCGTCTGCGGATGTGAGGAGCGAGGGCAGAGGGAGTGACCGGAGTGTCGCCGTCGCCGAGGGCGGAGGGATTGTGAGGCGGTGAGAGATGAGGGCGGAATCCGGCGGAACAGTGGAGAAGCTGAGAATCGGGGAAAGATAGTCAAATTATACCATGTGGACTTTGATCCAAAATATTAGAGCAACCACATCAGTGGTTATTTCACAGTATTTTAGGGAATGAAAGCCACATGGAGGGAAGAGAAGATAAGAGAGAGAGGATTGGGGTGCTTCTGCAAAGATGGGGTTATTTAGGTTTCCAAGAGAAAAGAAATTTAATGATTGGTCACACTACTTTATTTATTTATTTATTTATTAAAATTATATTTATTTTATTTATTTATTTCTCTCATCCCATTTTCTCTTTCCTAATCACATTTCCAATAACTCCTAAAATCCTATATATAAAAAAGCTAGATGTTTTTGGCCAAAATTTTTTGGCTCCAATTCCCGCCTACCTAATACGCCGCCGTTTTGGAAACAAACTATTGGGATGCCTACATTAATTATGATATTTAATTTAAATGGCTGAATTTAAAATAAGTCTGTTCGAAATACGAATAAAAATCTTTGGAAAACGAAATATTTGTATTAAACATCATGTCTCTATGGCACATCTGAATTGGAATTATTTTTACATTTAATGCTCAATGGTAGGCATCTATTGTGTTCACATTACTACAAGAAACAAAGCATAATTGCAAGTTTCAATAACTATATGCATTGAATTACAAATGAATTTTACAATTTCCAAAACTAGCATTAATTTAAATTAATAGAGATGAATTTAAAATTCAAAATAAATAGTTACACAACCTATGCATCACTTGAACACTATAAATAAGATGGCAGTATCATACCCAATACTACCAAATTTGTTCCTGCTGGCGTAGTAGTCTGTTTGTCATATTGGAGAGCAATGTGAACTCTTAGAGGCTGCAATAGAAGGACAAAGTAGAAGCCCCATCAAGACTGCAACTTAAGAATGCAATGTGCTATAATAGCAGGTAAGTCTTCCTCTAATTTTTATGGAATAGTGAATGAATGCATAAACACATATTGTGCACCAACTGTTTGTATAAAATAAAATTTTGTTTCCACAGCCAGTCCAATGGAGTGTCATTTTCAGCTATAATAGCAGGTAAGTCTTCCTCTAATTTTGATGGAATAGTGAATGAATGCATAAACACATATTGTGCATCAACTGTTTGTATAAAATAAAATTTTGCAGAACAGCCATTCCAATAAAAAGTGGTGGAGCAAACAAATTATTATGGTATAATAAATACAGCTTTCTTAACCCAAGGAAAAGAATAAACAGGTCCATCCAATTATAACCACATGGCATTGACACCTGAAATTAGCATATTATGATTACAATAGCAAGAAAAACTCAAATTTAAGTAGGTTTGTGCATATTCTTACATTCTAAATGATAATGTGCTCATATAAAGTGTAATATTCCATTTGTCTCTTGAGTTTGAGTGAATGTGCTCATAATAAAAGTAAAGCAGTACATATATTTTCTAAAAAGAAAAAAAAACATGTCAACATGGAATACAAATTTTCACAGTTAAGCAGGTCATCAATTTTTCAAAGTTAAGCAGGTGATCTATGGTTATATTACTGGGGATGCATTCACAGCATTAAAACATGTTGCAGTACAAATGGTTCAGTTGCAAGCAATCAAGTCAAAATTTGATAATGCAGTACAAACAGCCTCGAAATTTGATAATGCAGTACAAGCAGTTGTGAATTCTTTTTCCTAATGTAATTTTGTGATATGAATGATGTATACATATTTTTTTTTATTCTAATTCTGATTAAAGGAATAAGCTTAATTTGCCATATTAATTTAAAAAATTGTTTACGATTTCATATTCAGGCAGGCTAAAGAAGAGAATTTTCTACTTAAAAAAACAGAGCAGAAACTCCAAATTGATGAATGGAGAAAAGAGCGAAAATTGAAAGGTGAAACTCAAACCTTAATTCTAATTCGGACAATAATTTTAGAATAATAAAAACACTTACATTACAATAAAGCGGTTCAAATACACCACCTGTTAGATAGATTGCCTCACAGGTATGCTGAGTGATCGCCTTCGAACTCGAAAGCACTGAAAGCAGAGAGCCGAAGGCGCTAGGGAGGAGAATCGGTTCCGGACAGGCTGCTAGATAGATAGAGACGATGAGAGCGGGGAGTCAAAGATTCGGAGCCGTCGATGGAGGAAAAGCGGCGCCGACGAGGCTGTGAGACAGAGAGACGATGATAGAAGTGAGAGGCTGGGAGAGACGGTGGGGGCGGCAGAGAAGATGGGTAGGGTTAGGTTGTTCTGGTTCTGGGTGTGTCATATTTGTATAATTTTATTTTATTTTTATTTTTATTTTTTTGCATAAAATGTCGTTTTAAAAAATAGGATATAGATTATTAATTTACATTTAAATGATAATAATAATTATTTAGTAATAATATGTGTTTAATATATATTCATAAATAATTAAATGTGATTTTTTTTTTGAAAATTAAATGTGTTATTTAAACTTTATAATTTGTGATTTTAGATTTGTAGTGTTGTTATGGTGTTGTGTTTGTATATTTTTTTTTATGAATTTATTATTATATATTTATTATAAGTATTATTTTAATTAAACATATATGCTAATAATTATTTATATCATATCAACATAATTATTAAATGTAAAATTTTCAAATCTCATGTGATATCTTTCTTTTTTAATATTATCACTCTGTTACGATATATTATTTGTTCATAACTATATATCATGCATTTGGTATCTAATAACACAATGCTTATAATACTCCGTATATGCTAATAGTATGAAATGATATTCAATATAACAACCAATTTAGTATTTCTAAAGAGTTATACATTTCAGAATGAGTTTTCATGAGTAATATTTGATTTTATTATTTTAAAAACAGTATCAATAATAAAATTACTTAAATTTTATGCCGTGCATCGCACGGGGACAAATACTAGTACCGTGAAATAACTCTATTTATGTACATGTAATTAGTAATTTTTTTTACTTGTAAATAAAATTAAAAACGCATAATAATTATAGACAGTCAAACTGAATATGCTAATCGCAAATACTTAAAATGTTACAAGCATTTTATTTGTCTACACTTAAAATATATTATGTATTTACAATTAACAATTTAAATTTATGTATCTACCGTTATCATGTTATTTGTTTGCAATTATCATGTGATGTGTCTCTAATTTATTTACAGAAACGATTAATTATAAGTATAAAATATGTCAACTGCAAACATATAATTTTTGGATTATGATTTACAATGTAAAATGAACCCAAATCCATAGTATTACAATTCAGAAGGCAATTTATATCATGGACCAATGGGACCATAGTTCACATAACATTATGGACCATGAATTGAAACAACGAAGTACAAAATTCATACTCATAAGGTATATAATTTCATAACACAAAACATAAAAAATCATAACACAAGACATAACATGCATTATGGACCCAGTTAAATTGAAAAGACAAGACACATAAATTTATAACATAAGACACAATTACTAATTTGTACCAAGTACAAAATTAATTCTCATAAAGTACAAAATTTCATAACACAAGATACAAAAAGTTATAACACTAACACAAATACATAAATCACGGTCATTTTATAACCAGAAAATACATAAAAATAAAAATAAAAATCTCCAAATTTTGGGAACCAGTCTACCCACTGGTTTGGGAAACCAGTGGGTAGGCAAACAAACCAATGGGTAGACTGGTTTGCGAAACCAGTCTGTCAGACTTGTTTGAAACTAATATGTGGATTGGTTTGCAAAATCAGTTTGACTTGGTTTCGCAATTCAGTTGAAATTAATTCACTTTGCTCTGAAATTAGGAAAATATTTTCAAATTTGAGAAAATAAATCATATAAATTACAAGTGTAAGAAGAAAAGGAAGATGACAATGGGAAGAGAAAAAGAAAAGGAAGATGACAATGGGAAGAGAAAAAGAAAACGAAGAAACATACTTTGATGGCTTGATGATAGGAAGATGCCAATGGCAAGAGAAAAAAAAAAAAAGGAGCTGCTTGGAAACCAAAAGCAGAGGAGAGGCGGAGAGGGCAAGAGCAGGAATGTGCTCTGAAGAGTTTGAAAAGTGAATTCTCGAAAAAAAGGAGAAGTCATTTTTCCCCAAAAGAACCTCATTTTCCATTGACCATTGTGTTGTTTTTCAGTTTTTCTTTAACCATATTTTTCATGCACATCACAAACACCAAAAACCCGGTTTTCCAAGGTTTCGAAACACACCCTAAAGTTCAATCATTATTCGATGGATTATGGTCCACACATTTGTGTGAACTATAAATAAAAAATACTCCGTATATTTTTAATATACTAAAAATACATTATTTGTATTCATAAAGTACATTAATTGAAAGTATATGATTTTTTTTATATTATCAAATAATATATATTCAGTACACAAATAATATATTTTTAGTATATTAAAAATGCATATTCATTCATGGTCCACACAACTATGTCGATTTCCACACAATAATTTGCCTATTAAGTTTTGTTGGGCTATTAAATTGCTAAATATTATGGAGTATTTTTGGCAAACTAACTGCAGCACTATTGTTTTGAGCAATATATATGTGTGTGTGTCAGTTATCGATAATTAAAAGTCAATAATCACCTAATAATCAATTTTCTTTTAACTTTAATAACCGAAAATTGAATTTTTTGATCGATTATTCTTGATCACTTCGGTTTAGGGGTGTAAATGAACCGAGCGGTTCGCGAGCCGCTCGGTCAAATTCGAGCTCGAACTCTAATGTCTTTGGCTCGTGGCTCGTCGAGTCGCTCGCGAGCCATATATATATATATATATATATATATATATATATATATATATATATATATATATATTATACATACACATATATGATTTACCATTCATAGAAATTTAATTAAAATATAAACAACCATTAAATTAATTATATAATGATTTTAATAAAATGATAATTAAAGAATAGGAAAAAGATATGGTAGATATATGTGTACGGTAATAATGATGTAGTTAAAAGTAACGGTGTTATAACGGTGTAAGGGTAGTTTTGTATAATAAGAATGTAGTAGGGATAATTTTGTCTAATAACATTTAAGTGTACAACATTTAAAATACAATGTATACATTTATTAGCATACAAAAGGAGGGGGACATAAATCAAGGGTATAACCTTAATTGAGACTTATTAAATTTATTATATATATATATATATATATATATATATATACATATAAAATTATAGTTTATTTTTAATTGAAACATGAATTTAAAATCAAATAGGTTAAATTTGAGCTCAAAATCAAACTCGAACTCGAGTTTGGCCCTGATCTCGAGCTCAAATTCAAGCTCGAACTCGAGCTCAAGATCGAGCTCGAACAATCGAGCTACTTGAGCCGAACTCGAGCAGCTCGAAAATTGGCGAGCTCGAGCTCGAGCATCAATTCTTGAGCTCGATCGAACTCGAGCTCGAGCCCGAGCTCGAGCCGAGCCTTCCTTAACGAGCTCGAGCTCAAGCCACGCTAGGTTCGAGCTCGGCTCGGCTCGTTTACACCCCTACTTCGGTTACCGATTATCGGAACCGTGTGCTCGTGCATGTTTTTCAAACAAAATGCAGGTGAAACTTTTCAGGTATTTCATGCTTTATATATATAGCTATAAATAAATGAAAACCATTGTTTCAACAAATTAAAGCTGTCAGATACTTGTTGTCAGACAATAATATATTTGAACCTCCCTCTTTCAGTTGCAATAAAGTAAAACTACATTTCAATTATAATGGATATTAATGGTTTCTCTATTTCTCTTCTTCTAATCTTTCCCCCATCATCCTCCATAGTCACATGAGATTAGATACCATCATCAACAGTTTCCCCGAGACGTCTGACTTGCAGATATACAAGTCGCTTTTGGTTGCATATTTGGCCCCATCGGGAAGCTCAGTGTATTGGGATGGCGATCGGGAAGGAATACTCAGGCTCGGTCCACGTTAGAGAACGCACCTGGATGGAAGCTCTTGCACAATGCTTCTACAGCTGCTTCTACCCGTGATAGATCCTGCAGAAACGCCAAAACTGCATTAAACGCAACTTCCAATTGCAAACTCCATAACCAATATCATATCATATCCCTAGCCACAATACTTGCCTTTCCTTCAAATCTGATCACGAGATGGCCATGCCTAGATTCTCGATACCCACCTGGTTGTCCACACAATAGGGGAATCGATTAAATAGTTTATTCTAATTGTTTATTTCCAGTTTTCAATAACGCTATAGAAACATCCTTACCAATGTAGATGTCAGGAAATTGAAGACACAGCTTCGATAGAGGTTGAGCAACTTCCACCTGCATTATATTGCGGGTTAATTTCAAAAGTGGGCTGTTGCGTTATCGCTCGCAGAACCATTTGTTAAACACTAAAGTTATGAATATATAACTACAAAAACTCGAAGCCTTTTTAGGTGAAAATAGTCATTTATAGGTGGATACTGACAGTAGTGTATTTGAGTATTTTACAAAATCGGGAAACTTCATATAAATACCAAGCATTGATTCATGAAAGAAACAAGGAATTTTACTAAGTATAGGACATTTTTGCTATAACTCACATCAAAAAGAGTCGTTTCCAAGCACTTCGATACAAATGGCTCGGCCAATTCAAGGAGACCTTGAGATTTTGTCAATTTAATTAAACAATCCCATTGCTCGTCCAGTTCAGTAACATTTGTTGCATTCAGAATGATCACATTATGGCACTTGATCTGCACGAGAGAATGAAATAACTTGATGATATCGAACTTTACGGTAAGAAAAAAAGTATTTCCCAGTGAAAGAAACAACACAACATTGAAGGCACACGATTACAAAGAAAAACTGCAAAACTAAGTAACTAACCACAGATGATCAGCACAGGAGATGGGAAAAAACTAGTTAGAGAAAATTCAATCAGGAAGAGACCTAAGTACCCTATAATTTCTTTAAAAAAATAATAATAATAAAATAATTTTTTTAAAAAAACACGCACGCACACACAACATTGCTGGGTAAAAAAAATATCATGTGCAACTAAACCGTAATGAACACCAATATCAGAAAAACATAATCAACTTATCAGAAATGGTGGCCTACATACCAAAGGCACCTCCAGCTGTTCATGATGCAACAATTCTGTAATACCCTCTGGCAACTGTGCCATCTGGAAAAGAAAAAAAAAAAAACATTTCAGGTACTCAAAGTAATCATCATGCCACCAACTTCAAATCCCGTAAAATCGTATGTCAGTAGATCTATCCCATAAGTTTCATGTCTTACATAAGCATACATTCCTATAATTTGTTAATATATTCCTATCTGCATGATTATAAATAACTTTTTATTATAATGTGTTACAAGCCAAAAATAAAGTATCGGTAGATTCAATATTTGGCATAGAGATGATATGAAGTAGATATGAAGAGTGCATTAGAATAGAATTTGAAGCTCATTTCAAGCCTTCATTTGGTGCAACCTCATTCTTATCCCCAGTGCATTTTCCACCAATTATGCGCCTAAGATATTCTTCAAATTCTTCATCAGGAGCCTGCAACCAGAGTATGGAATAGGATAATAAATAAATAAATAAATAAATAAATAAATATATATATATATATATATATAGATAGATATACATACATACATACATACATATAGGGTCCGGCTCCCATAAGAACCATGCCCCAGGTGAGAACCTGTTGACAAATCCAAACCATCGATCTAGTAGATCTAACGGTTGAAAATAAAGAAAAAAAAAAGGATGGGGTCGTTTCATAAATATTACAAAATTCAAAAATTTCTAATATTTATGAAAATGACCCCGCTCCTTTTTAGCTTAATTTCCTGTCCATCAGATCTTGCAGATTGATGGTTTGGATATGTCCACAGGTTCTTACCTAGGGTTTGGTTCTCATATGAACCGGATTATATATATATACATATACATGGTTGAAAAAATCACTAGGCACTCGGGGAGAGCCTAACGCCTACGGCGTCTGGGCGGGGATTAATTGGCGCCTAGGCGCCCATGTAATTTTTTTATTTAATTTTTATTTTTTAAAAATTTGTTCAAGTATTTTTAATTTTTGAAAGACTCATAATTTTAAACTATATAATACTTTAATAGTTAATACTAAAATATTAAATATTAACCTAAAAAATATCTAGAGTTTAAACAATTTAGGTTATTTCGCTGAAAACGATGTTGTTTTGAGTAAAATATCTAGAGTTAAAAAAAATAGCTAATCCACCGACTAGGCAGCCTAGTCGGTGCCTAGGAGGCCTAGGCGGTCGGCCGGCGCCTAGCGCCTAGGCGGCGGTTAATCGGCGCCTAGGCAGGATTTTTGCAATACCATATATATATATATGTTAGGTCAGTGAATAGTTTCTAAATACAAGCACAAGAAATTCTACAACCAATATGTAAATATGCCAAAAGTGAATTCCAGAAATTCTGACTCGGGCTGGTTATGAAAACAAAAGAAATATTACTAACCAAGCGGACACCAAAAGCTTTTGCAACTCCTGCTACAGTGACATCTGAGTGCAAGGGCCCAACCCCTCCGTATATAAACACCTGCAGTGACAAGAACGAAGCAGGTAGGAAATATAAGTTTAGGGCAGCCAAATAAACCGAATAGAAACAACCAAATAAGAAGTAATTCAAGTAAAGAAAAGAAAATTTAAAGAAACCATGTCATTCGTAGATTTTCGCCTCTCCACTTCTTCAGCTACAGAATCTACCTGAATTCAGAAAAGAACTGATTGAGAATTGAAACTAATAAGGAAACTAATCTTCAAGTATTTAATATCTTCTCAAACATTACTATATGCTCACAAATATCAACTAAATAGCTTGAAATTAGAAGATCATGGAACCAAATACGGTTTGAGTAAATAGATTTCGGGAGACTTCTACACAATTGGCCACAAAAATTACCAAAATCTAAAAACTATTGCAGCATACTCCTATAACCTACTTACATCATTCCGAGTGACAGCAAGATGAGATACAGCCCAACCTATTGAATGGAGCTTTTTGCACAATGAAGAACCCAAGTTATCCTCAACAGTGCCAAATCTGAGCTATGGAGCCAAGAGAAATATATAGAATAAGTAAGACATCACAAATAATAGTAATTTAAATTGCAGGAGGCGCTTTAAATATGAAACTTGTATATATTTTTGTGCATATGAGCTTGCAGTCAATAAGCCATATAGCACTGACTGTAAGAAGTGGGGCAAACAATATACTCTAAATGGCCGAGGCATACTTCCAATGTACATAGACAACCTGCAAGTTCCCATAGATGTAAACACTTGAAGATGGTAACCCTACTAATGCAAACATCCTTATTTTGCTCCTACTTTGCTCCATAATGTTTCTACAAAGAGGAATGGGCTTTGCTCGGAACAGGAGGACGATGCCGGAGCTCGAACCGCTCCGCCATCGGAGCCACCACGCTCCTCCACGCGCCGCCGCTCCGACTCCACGCGCCGCCGCGTGAGGAAGATTCCGGCGACTTCTCCGACTACAAATTACACCGGTAGACTCGCCTTAGTGTGTAGGTTCTACCCATGTATGTTTTGTGGAGTTTTGGGGTTGTATTCTGCACTTAGGCGAGGCGAGCACATTAGGCGTTCGGTCCCGACCGACCGGACGCCTAGGCGTCGCCTAGACGTCGCCTAGGCGACGCCTTGATAACACTGGTCCCTACCCCTACCACATGCCAGACTAAAGAAAACATTCCCAAGTTTTTTGAATCACCTAATCACATTTCAAATGTGTACAATATATCAATGTCTATGCCGTAACCACACTGGATCGTAAGTCCCATAGACAGAGAAATTGAACACAAACAACTAAAACCCCCAAGCACAGGGATCCCCCGCCCCTGGTTCTTCCTCGAGTAAGAAAATAGTAAATAGGAAATAGTTGGAATAGTGTTGACCAACTACTTTTTCATGCCATAAAGAAATATCTAGGACTCCAGAAACAACAGAATTAGAATATTATTTACAGAAGTGGTTCCCACCACTTCAGATTTTGGAAGATTACATTTGCACAAATTAATAAGAGAAGAATGAAGCCTTTTAGAAAATTTTTGAAGCCACAATAAAACTTAAAACTCAAACTTCACACTAGATTGAGCCAAAAAGTAGTACAGCATCCAATAGTAATAGAAGAAAAAGTGACAAGAAAATTACACAGAAGACCATTTTACAGTAATGTAAGGACCATTAAACATGTTGCCCAAGGATGGTAAGAAAGATATTTTTTTGAAACAGTCTAGCAACAATAACTTACAAAATCTCATCACCAACAGCAATAACTGAGGCTGTTAGCGTGCTTTTCCTGTGCAAATCTTCACTTTTCAAACCATTGCTAAGGGTGTGCAACTTTGCAGATGCTGAAGAAGAATATTTCTTCGCTCTTCCAGCTCTTTCCAACCTTCCATCTTGGAGTAAATATGCAGGTCTGAATTTTTCTCCACTATTAGTGGAATCGTTGACACACAACAATTCATTGGGTACAGTGTCATGGATGCTCCCTATTGAAGTATACCTGCAATATAACGAGTTTAAAAGAATGTTTGAATTAATATGCCACCTATGTTATAGATCCCCAAAAACAAAAAAAAAAAAACAAATATAGAATCTGACTGCAATTATAAAACATGATGAATACCAAGATAGATCATAGTGGCAGGATCAAGTTTCAGTCCTAGTGCTAGGAAATGACGACTTAACTTCAGTAGAACCCAAAGCAACAAACATAAATAAATAAATGAAAATTACCCTTGGTCATAAAGGCTGCAATACTGAACTTTGCAAGTCAAAAGGAAAGCCCATACATCTCTGCCATGTCAACATAAACGTGTTATTTACCAGTTGTCAAAATATAAAATAAAACCAAATCTGAAAGCTGCGATGAAATGGATAAATAAAATACTTGTAAAAGAAGTTCCATTCATCCAGGGAAAGGAAACTATTAATTAGGAATGATTCACTCAAGGAAACATAGTCAAATGGCACAATTTTAAGATGGCTGCTATTGAATTTCAAAGATTTGATACAATTCTAAAAGGTTGCAGTAAGATGGCTGCCATTTCAACAAGGGCAAGTGGAACATGGCTAGTACTTTAATCACTTTTTTTTCCTGACACATAGAAAATCTTGTATAATGTCTGGAATATTTAAACAGAGAGCTTATACTCTTCACCAACTTGAACTCCTTTAAATGCAAAAGCCCAAAAGCCAACCATACTGCCAGTATCACCCCCCAGTTACGAAATGGAACTAAACAAGAATGAGTGAGCATTTCATAATTCATGGTAAAATATGCTTTCATTTGCAAATTTTGGGGTTCTAGCCATTCAAGCAATTAGTTAACTGAAGTTTCAAATTAATATCTCATACAAGACTTTTATAAACCTGAAACTTTTACCAGCTTCTCTTTCAGATGCATGAAGAGTTTATTACCTATATGACCAATCCAAAATTGGATTCACCCTCATGAAAGGTGGCCAACCAGGTGAGCTAGGTGAGAATTGTTCTTGACCTACCTGAAAGGTAGATACAATGGATATTATGTTAACACCTGCAGTGATAAATAATTTTCATGGAAGATTTAAAGATAATTGCATGGATATAAATCTAGAAGGAACTTTTATACCGCAGTAGGATCACCAATTCGAACACCAAGAAAAATGGCTTTAATTGGGTTAGCCTTAAGCAGAGACTCTAAACCAGATTTAAAGTCAAGGCGAATAATATCCATTTGCAAATTGTACCTGCTCAGACAAGAGGGATCAAGTCAAGATAATTACAACCTTGATATGATAATCAAAGAATAAATCCTTATGATTACAACACAAACATATTGCATACATTGAGGTGGGGAAGGGGGAAAGGTAAAATAGTAATACAGCATTTTCTCACGTACATTGCAGCAACTTCATAGGTAAATGAATTTATCTCCGGAAAAGCAGACAAGCTTTCAAAATATATTGTGCGTATTGGAAATGGTATTTCACCATAACCAAGATCCCCATTGGAATGACGCTTCTCACTTTCATGCAAGTAATAGCCTGCCCTAAGCAGGTGAAACAAAACCTACATGGAAAAATTCATTGGTAAAACAAACCATAATGTGCCAAATGTTAGTATAGAAAATACACACAAAGAAAGATGAAGAGCTTAAAAAGAACATACAGTAGAATCTTTCCCTCCATTGAAGCTCAATGCAACCTCTTCTATACTGTTTATATATCCAAAGAACAACAATGAGAACTTGCCAACTTTATGTCAGAAGCTATAGATGAAAATGATAATTCACAAACTCAGTCAAAGTGTAAACCGTAAGTTTACGGTTTTGAATTTAAAAAATGACATGCAATTATGACTACATATAATGTTTCAGACAATGACCTAAAACTATTAAGTTGACAAAATGGATATGAATTCATCCAACTTGACCTAAATCAATTAGTCAGTTCATCCCTGATAAGAAACGCATAGGGGCAATTACATTAGAAAATTATAAATCAGAAACCAATTATAATGAACCCTTCAAACACTTAAGTTCCATAGCTAATATGCACTAATTCAATATCAGAAAATAACCAATAAAATAGGAATAACAAAAAGAACCAATTCAAAGAGATCTCAGAAATGAAGCTTACGAATATAGAGCAAGAGCTCTTTTGATCACATAAATGGCATTGTTGTACTTTGTTTTAAGTCTGCGATCATCACATTCTCTGATTGCTTTATCAATCTCCATGTCTTCCTGTCTACAAACTGAACCCTTCTGCACAAAAGTACATCCATAAATCCCAGAGATCAATTGCATCCAAATTCCAGAAAACAACATATGCAAATATATAACTATTAATTAGTGAACGACAAGAATTGCCTCCCACAAACATCAACAAAACTGCCACTGGACTCACTCCACAACAGCAGATTCAATCCGAACTCCACGAAAATTGGGACAAATATGCAAGAAAATCAGCTGATTTGCTCAATTAGACATAGAAAGAGCAAGCTTTAAACCAAGAAAACAAAGTGGGCACACGTAAATTGCAGAGCAGATTAAATCTTTGAAGAGTTTAACACGGAAAATATACCAGATGTTGAAGGGTTCAAGCACGAGGGAGGAGACTTTGACGGCTGAGAAATGTATTCTATTTACACGGGGGAAGGTTTCCTGGTGTGGACTACACGATAGTTATGTACCACAGACCGCCTATCTTCTTTCCTTCTGAGGAAAAAACACAATCCGAAACGCGAAATGGACAAACAGAATTTATTAAAACGTTTTTGGATTTCCTTTTCCTAACGCAACAATTGAGGTCGGAGGAAGATGCTGAAAAATATGGTAATATTCTCTGCTTATCCGGGCTTCGGACCGGGCCTTTTTACTCGCTTCCTGGAACTGAGGGGTAAATCAGTCAAAACTTCTCCTAAATTACTCCATTTTAATTTCATAAATTTTCATGTTGTGTTATAATGGGCTTGTTTGGTTAGTGGCGGATCCGTCAAAATTTGGCGGATCCGCCAAAGTAAAGTGTTTGGTTGTCGGCGGTTTGGAGCAGCGGATTGCTCCAAACCGCCGAAAACTCAAACGCTGCTATGAGCAGCGTTTGAGCTTGGCGTTTTGGGGAAAATTATTATTTTCCCCAAAACGCCCTCATACATAACAATTTAAAAAAAAAATAATGACTATGTAGCGCCGAAAGGCGCTACGGCTTCCTTGCGACTGTGCGAGAAGCCTGATGGGCTTTTCCTTGCTTCCTTGCGACTGTGCGACTGTTCGATGTGGGATAAAAATCCCACATCATTTGGCTCCCCTTTGTTTTTTTGTTTTTTTTTTGTTATAATTTATTTTTGTTTTGTAATATTATTATTATTATATTATTATTGTTATTATTATTATTATTGTTATTGTAAATTTTATTTTATATAATAATAATAATAATAATAATATGAATGTCCTTTTAGGTCATTTTACATATTAACCGCTAATCTAAACCGCTAATTTAACCAAACATCTTTTTACAAACCGCTAATACAATCCGTTGGTCAAACCCACTAATACAATCCGCTATTTGATAACCGCTAACACAATCCGCTATCGCTAACTTCTAACCGCTGATAACCAAACAAGCCCAATATGTTGTGATCATAGCTTTTAGCTTGTAGCCATCTCCGGAGAAACGGACTATTCTTTGTAATGAACATCATATAAAGTAAAGGAAGAAAACAAAGTAGAGAGAAAGTGGTATAAACTCTTCATTCATCATCTAACCAACATATGTACATAATACATGAGAAGTATATATAATTCTAAACCATAACGGAAATCATAATGGAGACATAAATATGTACGTTACATAATAATGTCTAATAATGTCCACTATATAATACTCCCTCCGTCCCACTTTACCTGTCTTACTTTCCTTTTTAATCCGTCCCAAAATTCTATCCACTTTCCTAAAATGAAAGTCATTACATTTCTATTTTTCCTATTTTACCCTTCTAACTTAAACTACAACTACTCCATTCTCTGATATACTCATTAAGGCCAACAACTTTCATCCACTCAAATATTCTTAAAAGTCACACCCAATTAAAAAAAAAGGTGAAGAACATGTCTGTTTCTTCATTTTCACCAGGCAGTATACACAGAGTGTTCACCGATCAAGGTAACTAGCTCTGATACCACTTGTTGGTCCCGGTGATAACGCTATGAGTCTAGAAGGGGGTGGGGTTGAATAGACTCAAGGGAATTTTGAAAACTTTTTGGAGTT
The DNA here is from genome assembly GCA_003576665.1 of Ipomoea trifida. Lineage (NCBI taxonomy): Eukaryota > Viridiplantae > Streptophyta > Magnoliopsida > Solanales > Convolvulaceae > Ipomoea > Ipomoea trifida. The sequence goes on along the minus strand of CP025649.1, from coordinate 9,027,545 downwards.
AAACGCAGCGGAAAGAGTTATAACAAGATTTTATCTTTTACTTTGCACTAGGGTTTTTCTTATAAAGAAGGTTAGGTTTGAGTTATGTATGTAATGCAATGCGTAAGGTAAATAAAAAGGATAGAGAGAGTGAGAGAGAGAGTTTTTATAGTGGTTCGGCTGTTAACAAAGCCTACTCCACTCTTCTTCACAACACGTGAAGGTTTGCACTATATTCCCTTATAGTACAATCTCCGTTACAACAAGCTCCTTTGATCACTAAGCCCGGCAGCCTTGTTGTGGTAGGTTTTTCAACTTCTTCCAAGTTTACTCCGCCTCTTTCTACTTCACTTGTAGAGATGGTTGAATAAGTATGATAAATCTCCAACTTGGAATTCTTGAGCTTTCCTTCGTTAAGCTCACAAGAACTTCCAAATAAAACTGAATAATACTTAGTAAGCTTGTGAATATCACACTGGAAATTTTTCGCTTGAACAACAATATTTCGCGCAATTCAACCTTGTCAAAGTGAGATGGGACAAGGGTATTTATAGGTGGAATTTCAGATCCGTTGGAGGGAGATTGAAATTCAAAACCTATTGTCCAGTGGGTAATATCCAATGGGTAAAGTTTTCTCCTTTTCAGAATGTCAGTACTTTCTAGCCATTTGTCCACTTTTAGATAAGGACAAAATGCCTTTTGTCCCTCAAAAAGGTGACAATCATTAAATGCTCCTTGGGATCGTTGCATAGGACCCAAAATGACATTCAGTTATACCCATCTTCAAGGTAATAGATAAGACAACTTATCAGAGAATGTCTTTGCCTTGGTTGTGAGAAAGAATGATTGACCTTATCATTCTTTCCTAAACTCATCGAGTCAATCACATCCTTGATTGCTCGGTTATGGAATCTTGGCCCTTCCCGGTTTTGACCTAAGATCCTAGTCTTCGGTTCTTCATGTCTTCGAGTCTTCATGTCTTCGAGTCTTCGAGTCTTCGAGTGAAACATTCCTCTGTCGAAATCTTTACATATTCGGTGAGACCCGAGTCCTTAGACAGCTTAAGACTTCGTTTGCCTTACCAGATTGACAAAAATAAGCAAAAACTATTCTAAGACACTTATGAAAATTTAGGGGGTCTCCTCGTATAGCTTGGTATCATCAAAATCATCAACTCGGGGTTCCTAACAGCAGTCTCTGAAGTTATCGAAGCAGCAGAGGATCACGCCTTAGACGCGCGATGGACGCGCGTCCAAGGTGGCGTCCATCGCGGAATCATCGGCGGTTACTCAATGTTTAAAAGGGAGAATAAGCCAATTTGCAGGGGGACGGAGACGTAGACTTAGATTCATTTCACTTCAATCTTAGATCACTTTAGAATATTTCTCTCTCTAGGATTAGTCTAGAGAGATCTCTCCAAATTCACTCCACATTGCAATTCATCGGTTTAGATTAGAATTAGAGAAGAATTCCATTGTTGTAAGATTGAGATCAACATTCAAGTTCAAGTTCAAAGTTCAATTTCTAGCTAAGTCTTCATTTTAATTTCTTGTCATTACTTTTGCCTTTTGCTATTTCAATTCCAAGTATGATTAGATAGTTCATTGTGGATTTGGATTGAGCAATTAGGTTTTGCAATTGCTTTGATTATGAGTTTGATTGTGTGAGTGGTGATCCACTTTGACTCTTGTGTAGGGGTGATCAACCTATATGAGAGGTGTTTGGAGAAGGAGTCTCACCTACGAGAGTAGGATTACTTCTTAGCCTAGCCTAGCACATTTCCTTCCCGCCTTCGAGAGAAGGGGGATTGGAAGGCAAATAGCACACCACGTGTTCGATAATTTGCCTCACCTAGCCTAGTTGCCATGAGAATAGGACCATGGACTAGATGATAGGCCAATGACCACGAGAGTGGCGTTGGCATATTTGTCTTGCCTCATTTTCATTATCTAAGTGTTGCTAGCCTAGTACCGTAGACAATCAAGGATACCTATATGAGTTGCAAGATCCGAATCCTCTTTTCCAATTGATTGTTTCCAATATCTGTTCCTTATTTTTATTATTTTTCATGCACCTTTCTTACTATGCTTGGGTTAGCTTTTAAACACTAGACACTCTTGTGCTTAATCCCCTTACCGCTCGGATTCCCTTCTTGCCTTCCTTGAGAACGATACTCGGGAACTTCTTCCCGTTTTAACACCTACTTCTTTCCATCCACCGCGAAAACTACATTCATCAAATACCAAGTGGTCTATAAGAAACACACATTGGTTTGTCGCATAAATTTATAAATTGAAGATACTAGAGGATATTTAGAGCACATAAGTGATTCCATTGTAAGGATAATGTTAGTCTTAATGCGATCATGGAACTTCCGGTTCACAATAGTGCTCCAAGGTAATGAAGTAATTGACTTCAAGTCTCAAAATGTCCTTATTATCATTTTTGAGCTAAATGGTCCTTTATCTTCTTCAAGAGAATTATTGGACAACCATGCATCAATGTGATAAGTCAATGGTACTTATCCATATACAAAATGTGTCAAAGACATTTTTCCAAAATAGACTAACTGGTGTCTAAAATTCCTTTCAAGGAAATACGATTTGCAGGTCGAGGTAATACTTGGTTTTCCAAGTCCTTTTTATTTCTAAAATTCGTCTTTAGAGCTAATACCATTAAGCTCTTTACGATGTTTATAACACCAACATAGGCTGAGATAACGATTAGTAGCCCCTCAATAAGTACTAACGGTATATTTTGATTTTTACATTTTCTTACTTCAGAAGGAAATTACTCAGTTAATTGCTTTACTATTCCAAGTTAAGTAAAGTCTTTTGTACTTCAACAACAAACATGTTGTAATATTTATTTTGAGAATTATAAATCCATCAAGGATTTCTCAAATTTAGCAATTATACGCTCATTTGCAACTCAATAAAGAACATTTATGGTACATATTATCCCTTCTAAATGAGGGTAATAACTTCATTCGCAATCCTTTAAAGAATTCGTGCTAGGTCATATAAAGACCATATCATCCAATGGCCCATTATCATGTGGCCACGACATTTATTAGCTACATATCTAAGTTTATTCTGCCAATGATATTGAGTAGCGGAACTTAATGTCATCTTACATGGGAGATTGTATTTGATTAAAATCAATCAAGGGTCTCTGATTGTGGTCATGATAAGTTGGCTATGTCCACAAAATATTTCAAGGTAAAAGGACACCCGGAAGTATTTTTTTGAATTTTTTTTCTCTAACTGGGCAGACTAAAAATTTCTGCAGAAACTATGCTTGTTTGGGGTGTAGTTACTAATTAATGCAAAAATTATATGGATAAAATCAAGTAGAACGACGGGAACAAGTTCATGTAGCAGAATATACGAATGAAGTTCGTATATGACACTTAAAACAAGCCAAAATTTCAGTAAATACTCAACAGAATATAACTTACGTTGCATGTGTAGAAACTGAAATTTGGAATGATTGTAACATGTTCATGTAAGGATTTGACACCAAAGCTTTGATACCAAAATTGTTGTGGGCTCCGGCTAAGAAAGAAGAACGGTTGGGTGATGGAAGTAAAGGTCAGAGTGTGGTGGTGCAAAGTCTCGCCACTCCAAGGATGGAGATAAGAGTTAGACGCCACTTAGGAGGAAAATCCTAAGATAAGTCAAAATACTCCTTAAGAACTCAAGAAAAAGAAATTTCCAAAGCAATATTCTTGAATTTACTACTATCAAAGTTGTCTATCTAACAAAAATAATAACAGGGCTATTTATACACTTTAGCTAGTCCCTACATCAGGGCAGTTAGGTTCAAGATGTGCTATTCTAATGCTAAACTAGCTAAAAAGATGTAACTAGCCACAAGACTAGGATAACTAAGTCAAATAAGTTTATAAAAACTAAATTCTAATTGAATTTAGGATTTATAAGCTTAATTTGGAATTTACAAATTGAATAACATAAATACGGACCAAAATAATCTCAAACTTTTATTTGCATGAAAAAAATACTCCAAGTGTTGATTTATAAGGTATAAACCCCCACTCGATTTTATTCTTCAAATTGTGCCTTGAATCAGATGGATCACCTTCAACTCAACTCCATCTTCATATTTTTTATTAGCTTGACTTACTCCTTTAATAAGGCCACTCATAGCTTCATGAAATATCTGCACCTTTGCTCTCGCCATATTGGACCCTCCAAGATCAAAGGACTATTTTCTTTGTCATCCTCATAGTTGTCCTCAACAGGCTTATTGGAGCTTGATGAAGCGAGTCCTTTTCTGGATATAAGTGACCCAGTTTACTTCAATTCTGAATTAGGAATGATGGGCATTGCGTATCATCCCAATTTCTCCCAAAATGAACAGTTCTTTGTTTCATTTAATTGTGATGAGCAACAGTCGCCAGAAAAATGCAAGAAAAAGTGGGAGGTCGCCAGAGAAGAAGATAAGAATGTGAAATGACCAAAATACCCTTGTTATTTTAGGGTTTAGGACTTTCCGGCGACATTTGGCCAGTAATTTGGCCGGAGTGACCGAAATTGGCAAAAATTGAATAGTTAAGGTACGAAATTAATAGTTTTGAAAGTCGTGAACTGCAATTAACAGGACCCCTATAGTCTGTAGACCAAAATGTCAATTTTCTCAATAATTACTCTCGACTTCTAGTTAAGAATAATGAATGAATTAAAAAATATTAAGAAGCATTTAATTTGAACATGGACTCAAAATCAAAATTAAAAGCGAATATTTACGAATCAAAATGAATTTCAATAATAAAATTCATTTGGTATAATGAATATAATATTTTCCATTCCTAAACATAAATCCCATATTAGAGTAAATAATCAATATCATTACCTACAATTCCACCATAACAACTAACAAATAGCCCCAATAATATACAAGTGCGGTTTGTCACACTACCACCACTGAAAATCTTATTCATCGAGACTAGCGAGTCACTTTCAAACTCCACATCGCTACATCATCGATCCCAACTCAAAGCCAATCTATTATATATAGCCCAAAGTTCTGCAAAAAGGATCATAGTAACCCTCAACTTAAACTAAAATCTACAAATTCATTCTCCTTGACAATCATGCACAACCCCACCAATAGCAACTAGCCCAATTATCCCCTCACACTCATGTCAATGTTAACTTTAATGTTTGAGTTATTAACTTACTCTATCTTACTAAAAGATTATGTCTTGATTTCCATTGATAAGATCCAAACATCTAGCTTATTATACCTCTTTCACCTTCTCAAGAACAATTCTCCTCCCATTCCTAGGCCAACAAAACTCATTATATTGTTAAATAAACACTTATCCTCCAACACCACACTAGGCAACTAGCTTTACTAAAGACAATTTTGCAGGAGATCTCATGACACTCTCCCCAACTGGCATTGTTGGGGAAACTCACTGCTTAAACTCTCAAGAAAGAATGTTGTGTATGCATGCACATTGCACAATTCTAAAATCATTTCATAGCTATCTCATTGCGGTAAAATCTCGCAAAATGTGTAACATGGACTCCTCCTCCCTAGCACTTATAGAGCAAGTGGATACTATGTAGTTTGGGTTGCAAATCTTGAATGCCTCTGGTTGTATGTAATTTATTTTGGGAATAGACATTATTAAAGTAGCACAAACACATTTTGTGTAATTCATGTTATCTTTTCTCATATCCAAAATAAATAAATAAATAAAATCTATCATTTATAGGCCCTCAAGACTTAAAATCCTTCAACAAATCCAAACCAATTTCTAATGGCTCAAATTTGAATGTAGCCTTGATTGTACAATTGTACGTCATTTATGATGCATGAAATTCTATGGGCAATATAATGTTTCTTCGTTTTACAAATGCTTCCACCTTTGAAATTATCTACAATTCATCTATGAAGAACATTTTGATGTCGTTTCATAATAGAAACAAAAGTTAGAAATGTGTTTATAAAGGTAAAAATATTGTTTTTTAAACACTTTAGATTTTAACAAAAATTCCTAACTTTACCAACTCTATTTTATCTCCTCTTTTCACAAGTTGCAATATGTTGTTCAACGTCTTCTATTTTGAAAACTCCAATGAGGCAATTCCTTAATTATTTATACATTTTCCTTTCCATCCTTATACCATGGATTAGGGTTCATAGTGCACTGTGTAACCCTGATGTATGTGTATGTGTCTTATATTGTGAGTGGCTTTTGTGTCTTTTATTATAAATTTTGTACCTTATATAATTTATGTACTTGAAACAAATTAATAATTGTGTCTTATGTAATGAATTTGTGTCTTGTATTGTGAAATTTTGTTCCTATAAACACAAATTAATTATGTATCTAAATCATATTTAAAAAAAATAAGTAAATATATAGCATGTGTATGTGTCTTGTGTTGTGATTTTTTGTGTTTTGTGTTATAAAATTTTGTACCTCATTATTTATATCTAGGGTTCATAATACTATGCGGACCCTAATTCATGATACAAATTCCTTTTTCCTTTCGGCTCTTACATTTTATGAGTGTTATTTCCCTTTTCTCATTTCGCCAGTTTCTCTAAATTTAAATATTATTAACATATTTTGGAGGCTTAGAATACAATCCGATCTTAGCTCAGTTGGTAGAGCGGAGGACTGTAGTGGGTGTAACCTGAAGCCATCCTTAGGTCGCTGGTTCGAATCCGGCAGGTCGGACATTCTTTATTTTTGAAATAATAGCCGCTTGAGGAGAGTTCTTTTTTAAAAAAATTTCCCTAAACTACTCTATCTTTCAACAAAATTCTGCAAATCACTGCAACATTTTTGTTCTATTTTATTAACAATCACTTCCAAAATCATATTATTTTCAAAGGAACTATTCCAACTAAATAGCTTGCTTTACACAACACGGGTGACCAAGTGAGTGGAATACGTAATTTTTTTAATATAATTTATCTTTTATATGTAGGGGCGTATAAATTTTAGCATAAGTTTGGTTAATTGATCAAACCGAAGAATTTCGGTTAACGATTTTTTTAACTAAAATACTTTAGTTCAATTAATGGTTAAAGGTTTTAAAAAAAATGCCTAGTGTCCCTACATTTAATATTCGCAAACTTGTCACTTCCTTTTAATGTGACAAGTTTTAATTGGTTTGATTTTCCTTTTTCTTCTTTTTTATTTCATATCTTAACCAATTAATACTTGCCACATTAGGGAGTGGCAAGTTTGTGAGCGGTAGGTGTAGGGGTACTAACCATTGTCCAAGGGGTTTTCCAAAAAAAAAAAAAAAAAAAAACCATTGTCCAAGGTTTTATAGAATTTCGATTAATGGTTAATTCTGTTTGAAAATATCAGTTAACCGAATTAACCGATCGGTCAACAGAAATTCTATATATAGGGTCAGATTTTCGTGCAGACAGTGTTTTTCGTATGGCCGTGTAAGCGGTGCAGTTACTTACCATTAGGTACGCATAAATGCACCACAAAGTGTTCAAAAATGTACCATTAGGTATGGTGCATTTTTTTGACGTGTGGTGCATTTCCAAACACTGTGTAGTACATTTTTTGCTTACCTAATGGTGAATTCGCACCGACCGCACCGAAGCATTGTCCGCATTTAAACTATTATTTATATTTACACTTTTTAAATTTGTGCTTTTATACTGGTAGTGTTGTCAGAGTCAGTAGTACTAAAAAAAAAAAAATACTTGTAGTGTTGTTATTGTATTGTTTCTTGTAGATTTCTGCAACCTACAAACTTAATAAGAGCTAATAAAGTTAGCCCCTTAACGGGAACTAAAAAGTGTTAGTATAATTGTTTGTTCAAATTAATGGTTTATATTATTTTGATTTTTCCTATTTTACCATCTATTATATCATTTATTTTTTCTAAATACCCCTGCATTCCGTCAGTTTACCGTATATATTCAACACAAATAGTCTAATGACAAATAAGCAACCTTGTTCAACACAAATAGTCTAATGACAAATAAGCAACCTTGAACAATGTGGTGTGTGTGTGTGTGTGTGTGTGTTAAGTATTGATGCAATTGGTAGTGTTCATTTTTATTTATAATTTTAAAGATTTAAAAATTTATTTATCAAAAAAAATTTAGCTCGGTTAGTTTGGTAATAAAAAGTTTAAAAAGTTTGATTCAATTAACAATTAAAACTTTAAAATTTCAGTTAGTTCAATTTGATTAGCCGAATATACACCCCTATTTAGGTGTAATTTGCAAGCTATCACATAAAAGCAAAATTTACTAATTGCACATTATCAAGTAATAACAGTAAATTTCTCTCGTCACCAATAAAAAAATAAATAAATTGTTCTCTTTTGTCCAATTTTAAAAGACTATAATTTCCAAAGGCAAATTACAAATAAATACAACCTCTCAACCTTAAAGTATACCATTATACAGGTAATTTAAAATAAAATAAAATAAAAGAGAGAGAGAGCGAGAGTTAAAGGCAACCACCTCATAGCTTGCGCAGAAGAGAGATAAGTACCCAAATCCTAATCTATTCAGTGAAGATGATGAATGTACAACCAGCTTCATTTGTTATTTTAGAATGTTCACAGCCTGCAACAAAATTCAAAAAATGGTCAGACAGATAAAGACTTCTACTACCTATACTTCCAAATTCTACTCCGCCACTTTTACTCCATGATGTGACAAACAAGTATAGGATATTTTCATCATGTGGGTCCCAGAAAAAGTGTCTACATCCAAGATTTGTGAGAGTGAGTAGAAGTTGAGAGTAAGAAGTGGAAGTCCATGTAGTATTTTCCGACAGATAAAATACCACTGCCCTTTTCTCAAGGAAAACTCACAAGAAAGAGCAAACTATGTAGTAGATAGAGTGTGACCATGTATGACTAAACAATCATGCTAAGCCATAGGTGTGACTGGAACCTTTTTTATTTTTTTGGGTGTACCAAGATTTGCATAGTCGGACATAGTAATTTCCTCGTTGAATTGTAAGCACCTCTAATGGGTGGGACAACTGACCTGGAGATTTAAGGCTGTGATTGGAACATGAATGAAAAAACACATGAGAAGCAGTGACATGCAAATTACCTTTCTTCATGAACCATTAATGGTAAAAAGCTGCATTGTATCCTGGCGCAAACAAGTCAGCAGTCCAGAATTTAAGGCATGTGTATACTTCACATCACGGATGGGATTTCTAGGAGCTTGGAGCCGCATAACATCCTTCAGAGATGGCAACTCTTGCAACACCAGCTCACAGGATGCTTCATCCCCGTATGCAAATATAGGCTTTGTACCGTCTCTTTCTATGATCGTAGACTTGGGGAACCGGATACCACTCACATTTGCGCAAGAAGATCCCACCTTGTGATAACCACTACCCGCTACCCTGTAGACAACATGAGAGCCTTGTACTGCCTGTTCCATGAGAGAAGCAGAGGGAGAAAGCATTGTTTGAGTAGCAGCGAAGTCGCCTGGCATTTCAACTTTAGGGCGGAATGAAGCAACAATGTCACTGGTTCTTGATGCATAAGCTAGAGAAATACAAACTCCTTGATCCTCTGATTCAGGAATTAGGTGCGGCCTTCAGTAAAAGATTACAACTCATCAATACAATGATATAATAAAGAGATCATTGTTTTTATGCAACTTGCAATTCTTAGTACAGGATATATGGCACCTTTATATTTAAATCTTAAGAACAGTAGAAAAAACATATTCTGCTAACCAACTATAAAATAAAGGGAAAGGGAAAAGGGTCAAATAGACCCCTAAACTTTACTCGAAAAGTCAATTAGGCCCCTAAGCTTTCAAATTGTGCAATTAAACTCATCAACGTGTTATTTTGGTGCATTGAAGTTCAAAAACCAGTTAGTAACCTGTAATAGCGTGTCACTAGGGTTCCGGCGACCCTCCGATTAACTCCAGCGAGATTCCGGGGACAAACACCACCGACTGTCGAGCGGTCGCCTTTGAAGAAGGAGACCAACACTGGGTCACCTTCTTCAACTCCGGAAGAAGGCAACCATATTTAGTTGGTCGGATGGTCGCCGAAACCCTAGTGACCTACCGGTTTTTGGGGTTCAATGCACCAAAATAAGATGGGTTTAATTGCTCCTTTTAAAAGTTTAAGAACCTGATTGACTTTTCCAGTAATGTTCCTATTTGACCCTTTTCCCTAAAAAAATTCTGGTTTCGGGTTTTCAAGCTTCAGCAGCTTGCAACGAATATACCAATTCAAATGCCAAAATTATCTATACAACCACTACCAAATATAACATCCTAAGCACATTAAAGCTAACATGAAAAAGGGAATCAAGTGCAAGAAAGAAAACATTTAAATTAATTTACAAAAAAAAAGAAGTTACCTTTCCTCACTACAACCAAAGTTCCAATGACACAAGCCTACTGAAGACGCAGTTAGAATGCTTCTTCTCAAACCAGAACCAGTTACTGGATTATTTAAAACGGAGTGCACAGTATGAATAGGCTTGGCTGCTAATCCATTCATGGATTCCACCGGTTTCACAGTTTGACGCCTATCAAACTCCATTACCATACCATTCTGCAAGAATTTACACCTTCAGCAAGTAAAAAAATGACAAAATTTTAAAAGCTTTCTCTGAGAAAATAAGTTAGGACCTGTAAACCAGCATAAACATAATAGGAATTGTTAACATCCCATGAACAAGACCAAGCAGCAGCCTGCACAACAAAGGTCATTAGAGAATATACTTAACAATTGGGAAAGCCATACTAAGTATTAAGAATGCTGCCTCATAAAATACATTATGCTAGCAAACTACTGATAACAGTACAAGTAATAACACAGCTTGCAAACAGTAACCAGAGTCCTTGAATCTTAAATTCTTAACAGAAAAGAAATCCACATCAAAAAGCTTAGTAAAATTGAACATATGCACTCATGTTTAAGAAGGAACAGGATGGGAAAATGCTAAAACAGAATCAAGGTATAGTACTGAATATCATACTAGAGATTGAGGACCACAATCAACTGCTCTAGTGAATGTTGAAGAGTAGTACACTAGCTTAGAACAAGAAGCTTAGCAACTATAACCAAATACTCCCTTTGTCCCATTTTACCTATTGTTTACTATTAATTGGTCAAACTAACTTTTTCTTCTTTGCTTATTTTCTTTATTATTTTTAAAATATTTTTAAATTTTATTTTGTGTTTAATAGTACTTTTAATGTAGTTTCTAAATATATAAATTTTATATACTAATAATAAACTTAACATTATGAAAAATTGAATTAAAATAACTTCAGTCAAGCCTCGTTAACCGAACCAGACACAAAAATGGGACGGAGGGAGTACCAAATTGTATAAGCCATAACACTTAAACAACCAAACTTGTTCTACAACCAAATAAAAGGCAAGAGATAGTACCGGTAAATCATACGTCAGAACTGTATTGTTGCTTTCTGTACTGAAACAAAAAAACAAATAAGCAAAAGTAAGTCCATATATATTCTTTTAGGCTAGACATTTAAAGCTGAATGGGGGGATCACCTACCTAAGAACCGACAACTTCTTCCCCAAAGAAGCCACAAGCACAAGTCTGTCGTATGGTGATATGTGAAGGTCTTTGATAGCTTTTATGTTCAAAGGAAGTTGAATGTCTTCTTTTTCATGATGAGATAACAAGCTCATCTGTCAAAATCATGTTGAAGAAACCTGTTTACATATGTTAGGATAAAAAACTGAAGAGGTTTCCATTTACAATCAAAAGGTGATGATTTACTTTTGTAAGCACATGAATTCCCCCCATTCCAGGAAGCCTTCTGGCAATTATGAGAATTTGACCAGAAACATCGACGTCAAAGAAGCGAGCACCTTCAATCCTCATCTCTTCCTGTAAAAGATGGAGCCATAATGTGAGAAACTGAACAAGTCAGCAAACATAATAAGAATAAATGCATTCCAGCTTCCAATAACAAAGACACATGCACGACATAAGTACCAAAAATCATATAAGAGGAAGAATGGCAGACCTTCAAGGAAAACCCATTGAAATATCCACGCCAAGCATAGTTGCAACTGTGCCCTACACATCACTACAAGCATTAGAACTCTGCTAAAATCTAGTCAAATGTTTGTCATAAAATGACTAAAAGAAAAAGTATTCCCAACAGATCCTTTTACCAGAAGTGTACAATTCTGATGGCCTGCTTTGCTTGTCTCTAGGCAAATAATCGGAATTAGTTCTCCTCTGCGAAGTCAAATTTGCAAATAAGAAATCTGCTAATCCTATTCAAATTTTCTCTAGTCAAATTGATAAAGATGCACTATAAACCATTACAAAATATGTTCATAGTGTTGCATTAGCAATAGAAATGTAAATAACATTTGTAATATACCTTTCAGGATCCAAATAATTGAATTCCATGAAAACCAATGTACTCCATAGATTTTTTTTTAAGATGGAAAAGTACAAGTAGAAAAAGGTTGATAAAATAGGCTTAACGATGTGAAGAATCACTAAACATATAAATCAGGTTCTGCATGCCAAAAAATACTGTACCCAAGTGAGGAAGATTTTAGGGTGCTAAGGAGCAAGCAAAAACACATCTAATGATGGTAAACCACACCTTGAACAACCTGTGCCAACACAAAGGTACTCCTCCTAACAGTAAAAAAGTGGAATATTGTAATTTGTAAATTTACTGGACAAGAAACATGCCTCCTTTAATTCGCGAACTTGCAATTGTAAATTTGCTTCCCTCCTTTCCCACTCAACTTCTTTCTTGCACCAATCTGAACACTGTAGCAAAGAGATTCAGTAACTTAAGATCTAACCAAATACAGAAAAAAAGTGAAGACTTAAGACTGGATTATAACAGTGCTTATATTTATGGCACTATTAACTGAAAAGCAACACTATGCTTCACTCAAGTTGACCTGACACACAAATAAGATGCAGTGAAAGGCAACTATAAAAGTGTAAACAAGAACCAGAAAACATGTAGAAAACTTAAAAGTGTAGGTTGAGTTTGTTATGCCAGCGAACTGTAGCAGATGCCATGCCAGACATCGAAACCAGAGTAGAGTTTTAATATGGATTACTCTATTAGATATTGAAGTTATCAGAAGTAAAGATGACCCAAAGAACTTTTAGAAAGGAAAGACCAAATTCATTCAAGTCAAAATATTTAGTGATTTATAAGTGATAGCCTCAAATCCTCACAGAATTCATAGCCTATGCTACCAGAAACAACTATACACAGTAAGAAATTTTATAAGGTTGAGTTGATTACATCAATTTGTAGCATAGAGCTATTATTATAGAATATAAATCCATACGCATTAGAAACAAATTAGACCATCTCCACCAAATGATAAGTATAAGTTCTAAGCTTTAATTTTTCTCACCTTCTTCTCCAGTGAAGCACATTGAGCTTCAAGTGATTGAATTTTCTGAAAAATAAAAATAAATAAATAAATAAATGAGTTTGGATCAATTGTATATTATAAATCTCATCTGGTATTGTTATAAACTTATTAAAAAGTTCATCCTATCAGATATCACCTTTTGTAGCTCTTCATCTACAACATGAAGTTGAGATGCATAAAGCAGTCGGACATCCTTCATTGTACATTTTTTATTGCATTCAGGACACTACAAAAAGGGAAAAGATGGGATGAAGTTGATGAACATAACAAAGAAGGATTTATTTACAGACTCCACCAAGAAAAAGGAAATAATCATATGAACACAACCTTTCCGGAACTTTTTCTCTGTTGTAACCATTTCTTGATACAAGACATACCATATATGTGCCCACAAGGAAGACAACTGCAAATGAATCCATAAAACCAACATTAAAAATAAAATTTTAAAATTTAAGAGGATAGGGCATCTTAGACATGAGACATCAAGATTGAACTTCAATAGTAAAATAATTTGTTAAGAAAAGGCACAACTAGTTCACAGAGGATAAGCTGAATGTCTTCATTGATAACTCATTGTACAAAACGAGATTCTTTTGCACTTTATGCGAACAATTTAAGCTATATAAATAAGTAAAGTTGGAGAAAAAAAGTATAGAACGGACCAGATTTGATGGTTACCACCGTTAGACCAAGCCTCCATACAAATTGGACAAAACAAGCCATCAATGTCACTCCTACTCCAGGGCCGGCCCTGGGCATGTTTTCCCAGTGCCACTGCACAGGGCCCCACAAAATTTAGGGGCCCCAACTGTAAAAAATAAAAATAAAAAATGAATGTATGTATATTAGATATATTAGTATTTTTTATGTAAAAATTTTACATGAAAATTGGGACTCAATCACTTAAAAATATCGAATATAAACAAGAATGAAAGTTGTTAATTTGAGTATGATTAGAAATATGCAGAGCAATTTGAATGTGATTATAATTAGGCAGGGCAATTTGGGTATGATTATGGAAGGGTGGCATAGAAGTATGGAATAAATTCATAACCTTAGCATATGTAAGAGTGCCAAAGACCTTGTGGCCTAGTGGCACCCGGTTTACATTCCCACATGGAAGGGAGTGGAATACTACATTGTAAACGAAGATCGGAAGTCTCAACAATTTTTCGGTAATTTTGGTTTTCAAACAAGTTTGTAATTTTTATTTTGGCATCTCTTCAACTCTTTAAGTCTCAAACAATAAAATTGCAAAATATCAATTAATTACGGTAATACATATATATAAAGAGGGCCCAAATTAGAATATTGCACAGGACCCCTATTTTGATTGGAACGGCCCTGTCCTACTCCACTCCTCTCCCCCATCGCCACTGCCGTCCACCATCTCACTGTTAATCACTGCCAATTTCTCGACCGATTTCGCCCCTTGAGCTCCTCCATCCTCGGCCATCGTCTCCGTTATACTCTTAGAACCTTGAACATTAACCACCGCTTCTTGTGACGACGTCGTAGCCCCTCCATCGCCTTGTAAAACCCTACGCGGCATCAACCTCGAAGTATCATGCTCTTCTTCCTCTCCTCCGTCTGTTTCTTCTTCTTCAGAATCTTCCTCCTCCTCTTCTTCTTCTTCTTCTTCTTCTTCTTCTTCATCATCATCATCATCTTCTTCGTGGTGATAGAGAACACGTTCATCTTCCTCGTAGAGGTCGTCGAATCCGGCTATAAAGGCCGGATCGAAACCGACCAACCTTCGGGGCATGGAACAAATGTGGATTGAAGCGCTTCACGAATCACACAGGTAAATGCATCGATTATCCCTGCGGGGGAGCCGGGAATTTTAGAGTTGGCGGGCTAATTGGTGAACCCGGATTTCAACTTTCGATAAATTCACAGCACACGTCATCATCACTCGTCACTCATCACTAACCACTCAATCCTTGAAACAAAAAAAATTAAAAAAAAAAAAAAAAAGTGGTTTTTAGCAAAAGAAAATACAACATGTACAATCAAATTCTACCCTCACAAGGCGTTTGGTTGGAAGGAAAGAATTATGCGAAAAAATTTGTAATTCTTTGAGAAAAGAATAAGGTGAAATAGATTAGGAATTCAAATTACATTATTGGGTAGAAATAAATATAAATATTGGAATTGAGAAGGAAAAAAGTAGTATAAAGACTAAAATACCCTTGTGTAATAATAAAAGTAATAGTAAATGAGGGTAGTAGTGTCATTTCATCTATTTTTTTCCTTTTCCTACGACCATTGAATTGCAATTCATGGGAGTATCCCATGAATTGCAATTACAATTCAACAAAAGGAGGGAATTGTAATTCCGTGGAATTGCAATTCCTTCCAACTGAACATTGTAATTGGAGTGACCAAAGAATTGTGGTGGAATTGCAATGCAATTCATGTCTACCAAACAACCCATTAACTTTTATTCATTCTCACAAATTTTGGATGTAGACAACTTTTTCTAGACTCACAAGATGAAAATGTCTTATCCATACTTGTCACATTAGGGAGTATAATTGATGGAGTAGAATTTAGCAATTTCCATAGTAGAACTCTTTGGCAAATTATATTCGGAACATGTTTACTTTGTATTGTGGACCTTAGTTCAAAATAACAGTTTATAATTATTATTAATATATTATAGGAAAATTTGTATTTTTATCCTCTAGTTATACCCGTGGTACAGACCTTAAATTATATACCTAACATGGGCGCTTGTGAGGTAGTCCTCCTCGTCAAGGTCGGCCAGATAGATTTTTCCCTCTTTGGAAGCCAGCCACTTCTAAGCCAACTCTCTTAGGTGCCTATCCGCCTCCCTTGTGAAGTTCTGCTCGAAGGCAGCCGACCTCCTGTATTCGGGCACAACAGCTTGGCGCGTTGCGGCCGCCTCCACTGTCAGTTGCTCCACCTTCTTGCGCTCAACCTCCAACATGGACTATAGCTAGTTGACCAACACGGAGGTTTAGCTCATCCGTCTACTTAGCGTGGTCACCTCAAAGTGTCTTGATGGCTTCCACATTCGCCAAAAGAAGCTTCAGCTTCTGTTGGAGCTTAGACTGGAGAGTGAATGTTTTTTAAGAGATAAGAGTTAGTAAAAATTGGAAATATCAACCCTAAGAAAGGGTCAGATTCTCACTGTGTAGGTGTAGTAGGATATCCCCTCCAACAGTTGGTCAGCGTCAGCAAACTCGTAACCTGCCTGATCTTTCGGGAAGATCACCTTCTCCAAACAGTCATATATGGGAACTTGTCATTGATGATCCCCTCCTTGGAACCCACTTCGAGCACTAGACTGATCTTCTTATAGAGAGGAGGTGAATCAGCAAAATCCCCAGTAGGACGTTTGGAGCCGATGATGGCGCGATGGGGGGTGCGATTCATCGTCCTCTTTCGCCCTAACTCAGTGGCAACCGCAGTTGGCGAGCCCCAATGACTATGGGGGTGTTAGCTTGAGCAGTGGGAGCTAGTGGAGCTGAGTCAGAGCTGGTTAGGGCTTTGTTCTTGTTAGTTTGGCTCTTGGGACGACCCTGCAGGCTGCAGCATGGCATGCCAGTTAGCCATTTTAGCTGTTGGTTGGTTGATAGGGAGGAGGAAGGAACAAGTACCGGCTCGTCTTACAGCTTGACAGACCCCTCGTCGCCAGAGGACTCAATATCGTCGTTGCCTATAAGAATTAAGGTTAATCAATAAGCAAACTTTAAAAAATATGTATTGATGATAAAATGTTACCGTTCACCGGAGAAGTAAATTGGGAGCGTGCTAATAACGAGTTGTAATTGGGTGCTCGTTGGTCTTCAGCTCAATCGATGAACTATTGCAGGATAAACGTAATCGAGAAAAAGGAAATGAGGCAGACAATGTAAATCTTTCATCCACCAAAATCCACCATTCCAATACATTGTCAACATATATATATATACATAGTACAAGGGTAATAATGAATACAATAATGATAGGTTTAATGACGGACCGTTACATCGTTAAACTAATAATGTCCACTTATTATATATTTATAACAAATATAAATTAATTGTGACTAATTAAAGCTTATAAATATATAAATTTTATGTTTGAATTCAAGCAATTACACATCTTCCATAATAACAACTCTTAAAATCAAGGATTAAACCAACAATAAATATTTCCTTTTATGTTGGTCAGTGGTGGATTACGTAAGTGCATACGGTAATATACATAGATGCACATCTGCAAGGGTATTCACGTTTGTTTTTACTTCCATTACATCCTCCTAGATGATCACAACACCTTAAAACCCCTTCCTTATTTTGGCCACCTAAAATCATGGAAAGGACATATAATATTTCCTTTTAATTGGCTGTTGAATGAAATTACATTAGTATCCTTGTAATTAATTATGTTTTATATGCTAATTAAATTCTAATATGATCTTGACCATTGATTGACAAAAATTAGATGGTTTAGATTAGTTCCTAGGTTCTTACATAATGGGGTTCTTATTTGAATTCAACCTACCCGTGTGTGTGTGTCTCTAAGTTGGAAGAAGGGAAATTCTCTTGTTTTTCAACAAGTTGTTTCTCTACTGAGGGTAAATAATAGAGGATAGTAGCATAGAGTTGAGAAATCTTGAGAGTTTAGTCCTAGCTTTGTGACCAAGGCATTGGAGTTGTGAGATTGGTGTTGGCTTTGCGATCAAGGCACTCAATATGTGGAGTTGTGATTAGTGTTGGCTCTGTGATCAAGGCATGCACTAGGTCACTAATACGTTGCATCTTTTACTAGAGTGGTGGATACAAGAAATTCATTATGGAGATAGGAGTAGAGTGGAGTAGAAGGATTACATCATCTTCGGACCACTATAATTATTTCGTTTTTTTACTGTTTTATTTTAATTATATTTTACATATCACACTACACGTAAATCACACCATACACAATCACTACACAAATTTTAAATTCTGGCGTGCGCACACACTAATAATTTTATAAAGTGTTTTAAACTTTTTGTAGTATAGCAAATTTCGATCAAATTATTTATAAAAGTCTAATCACCCGGTCATCACCTTCTAGACTTATATCTATTCTTTTGGGACTAACATAATGTTTATATATCACTAATTAAATCAAAGTATGATCTGCATATCTAAAAACATAATAAATGTGAATGACGGTTATACCCCTCATTTATGTCCATTTTTTCCGTTAAGTTTTTTTGTACATTATGCTATAAAAGTTGTATGTACTACATAATATTTTGGACAAATATACCCCTACCGTTATAACTTCCGTTATCTTTTCCACTATTACTACTATGTACATGCATCCACCATATATTTTCTTATCTTATTCAATAATAATAATAATTTATACACATTAAATATTAGGGTTATATATTAGTTATTTTTTAAAATATAAATATTCAATTTATAAAATATTTTACATTATTATTATTAGTATCATTATTATTATTATTATTATTTACTATATTAAAATTTAAATAGATTTAGAATTTTAATATATAATACTAATATTGGACACCTATTTTTTGCGCATCGCGCATAAGAAAAATTAGTATAATCAATAATCAAATAAAGAGTAACTACCCCATAAACCCAAACTATTGCATTCATGATTCATGTAGAACCTTTTTTTGTTAGATCACAAGGTATCCTGAGCAAGTTCTAACTGTCAGAGACACTTTTAAGCCCATACCATACTCAGACAATTCCCCCTTCGCACAAACCGGCCCAATTAAGAGACAAATGCCTTGTTTGGTAAAATAGTTAGCTTATCAGCTAATTTTGGATTATTTGATCACTATTAGCTAGTAGCTATTTGATTTGATTAAAAAAAATCAATATAAGTGTTTGGTTAATAAGCTTTTTGCAATTCCAAAATGCTAAAATTCAAAAAGCTACTTAAAGGCCTTGTTTAGTAAATAATTAGCCTATCAGTCAATTTTGGCATATTTGACAATAATTAATTGTTTGAGTTGGTTAAAAAATGAATATAAATGTTTGGTTAATAAGCTTTTTGTAACTCAAAAATACTAAATTTCAAAAGCCTACTCAAAGCAACCTTTTCAATTAGCATTTTGGTAAAAGAAATTATACCAAACAACTATCAGCTAACAACTAATTTACCAAACACTTTTCTACAATAAGCTAATATTATCAATTAATTATATCTTCTAACCCAATCAGCTAACAGCATCAGCTAAGCTATTTACCAAACAGGGCCAAAACAACTTTTTTAATTAGCTTCTTGAGAAAAGAAATTATACCAAACAGATATAAGCTAACAACTAATTTACCAAACATCTTTCTATAATCAACTAATGTTATCAAATATCAATTAGTTATACACTCTAATCCAATCAACTAATAGTCATTACAAAACAAGACCAAAGTATTCACCATATTGATTTTTCCATGCAAGAATAATTTTAAAAAGTTAAAAGTACGCAAAGCATATTACAGCCAAATACCAAGACACCCATAGCTATATACATATTCCATACCATTAATATCAACTGTCTGATACAATACACCACATATACATAAACATAAACATAAAATTTGAAAAATAAAAACACCAACTATAAACTAATCAAACACTTATCTAAATCTTATACACTAGTCGACTTTGATGATTGGATCAGACTTAGCAATTGCTACCCAACCTGCACTGTTGAAAAAAAAAAATCTATTTATTAAAGTGCCTAACACTGTAAATATCATCAATATAATAATTTATATATCCACAAGTTTAAAAAATATATTTAATTTAACCTAAAAAATAATATTAGTCCAACATATGAAGGTTCGTTTTAAATTTGTATGACATTTACTTGGTCATTGAGAATGCAATGGATGTCAAACATCATCATTATTCCAACTACATGTGGTTCAAGAGATTGAAACATAATAAAATTTTGTGTTTGATCCTTGTAAATAAAAATATAAAAATAGACATTAGAGGAGATAAATATATATACCTTCAGAGTAGGAGTACTTTTTTTTTTTTTTTTTTTTTTCTTTTTTAATACAACATCAAATAAAGCGTTAAGGAAAATGAGATTGTATCAAATAGAAGGAAGCATTTAGGGAGGAGCTGTGTGTATATAAACCTAATTAGTTTCTTAATTATGGTTTTAATTTCCACTACAATGCGATTAGCTTGTGTCATGCTGCGCTCTAGCAAGTCCTTATTAAGGGAGTAAAATACAAATAAAAATAAAAGTGAAAATTGCACTTTTCATTCCTTAAATTATAAGATAATTGTAGAATTCGTCCCTAAGTTATTATTGGGGTTACACGTTTCGTCCCTTTACCAATAAAACATTAAGGACGGAATTTGCAATATAATTTTAGTATAACTCAGAGACAAAAAGTGCAACGCTAATGATAACATAGGGACGAAAAGTGAGCATAACCAATACTTAGTGACGAACTGTACAATTACCCTATAACTTAGGGACGAAAAGTACAATTTTCCTAAAATAAAACTAAGAACTAAGAGCCTTGCTAAGTGAAAAATGATAGATTGATAAATCTCAAAATCAATAAAGTAATTGAATATATAAAACCTTACTTGAGCCATGCTGAAGCCATTATTTAATTCTCTCTAAGTTGTTGAATTTCACCCCCTTTAAGTTTAACCACGCGGTTTAAAAAGTGGGTGTAAGTGCATCTTGAGATTTTGATTATCCCATTGCAGTTGATTCCACCATTTTTGTTCTCCCCTTATTGACTCAATATTCACTGCACTTTGTACACTAAGAGGCAACTTCACCAACATACTGCATTCCCTCACACTAAGCTGCTTTAGACTATTCCATGGCTCATCTGCCTTGCATATTTCTTCTAGTGCAGGAAGTCGGTCCAAATGCAAGGATTTCAACATTGGCACAAAGTTGTTAGTGGGCGCGTTTTTGAACACTTGTGACAACTTCTTACATCTGCGTATCGTGATTGATTTCAATTTTGCAAGTTTTTGAAGAGTTCCATCCATTGCGAACAGATTTTCCAATTGATAACAATCGAAAACGCATATGGATCTAAGCTTGGTGAAACTCAGTCCTCCAAGAAAATTGCTCAAGTCTGAAATGCTTTCTAATTCTGTCAACTTATAAAAATAAAGTTCCTCCAAATTAGGAAGCAAGTCACATTGGGTAATACTAACACAACCTTGAGACGAAGGCTTGACAGAGATGCAACAGCCGCCTATTACTAAGCGCTTCAAGTTAAGAAATGGACCACACTTAACCATGTTGTGAAGCATGAGATGAACTCCCTTACAGTGCCTAATTTCGCAGCAAAATGCATGAACTAATAGCCATCCAATTGATTCATTTCCAGAGAAAAGAAAGCCAGAGAAGAACACACTTTTCGTATTGGGTACATATGTTCCATATGATCTGTTATGATCATGAGTGACATTAACAAAAAAGCTGTTAATTCTCCCAAGCCAACAAACATGTTCAGCACTGGCATGAGAAATGTCTTCCAAGTCAATGTGAAACGAAATTAATTGATCTAAACTGAGCAACTTCTCAAATGGAACATTTTCGTCATTTAATTTCCTCATTCCCCATTTGGTAGCACTGCCCATCATGTTTAGAAACTCCAAACGACACAAGTTAGAAAGTTTCTGACTAGAAATTTTTCGCAACTTATAAGTGTGAGACAAGTCTAACTGTCGTAAGTTCGTTAGCTTTTCAAAGTCTTCTGGCAATTTAGTGATGGCAGAGGCAGAGCAATTAAGCACTTGCAACATTCCAAGTGTGGCCAAGGATGGTAACTCAAACAGTTCATTACAACGTTCTAAAAGGAGAGCTCGAAGTTCACCAAGTTGAAGAAGTGAGTGTGGCAGAAATTTTATTTTGGTGTCACTCAAGTCCAAAATTCTTAACATTTGGAATCCTTGTAAAAATGAGTTTGGCACTTCCAAAAGTCTCCAGTTACCTTGCAAAACTAAAGTGGATGCTTCGGGACATTGTATGTTGCAGTTCGGGAGAAATTCTATACTGCTCTCCATAAACAACACTCTCTTCATCACTCTCGTCCCGCTAATTCCAACTTTGTTAATAGATTTACACCCTTCCTCTAAGGATTTTGCTATCCATACCCCAACGTCACGAACTACATCATGCATCTTTACGTGTTTTGCAAGTTGACCATCTTCCAGCAAACAACAGTCTTTTAAGTAGTCAACAATACGTAGAACTTCATTTTGTAGTTGCTCAAAGTTTTGGTGCTCATCAACTAAACCTTCGGCTACCCAATATTGGACTAGTTTATAAGTATCAATTTCAAAGTCCTCTGGGAATAGGCAGAAAAACAAAAAGCAAGATTTCAATTGCTGACCTTGTAAGGAATCGTAGCTCCACTTGAGGGGTTTGTAAACCTTTTCTTCAACACCTCTAATGCGAGAGGGCTCTGATTTTTTCAAGGCATGTAATGCGCATTCCCACAACCCAATATCTCTCTTTTTCCTCAATGATGCCCCTACCATAATTATTGCAAGGGGTAATCCAGCGCATTCTTCAACAATGGCCTTTGCCATGGGCTTAATTTGGTCATCATCCACCACTTCCTCCCCCACAGTTTCACGAAACAAATTCCATGCTTCTTCAGGATGCAAGCGACCCACTTGAAAGTCAATGTCAGTAAACATTTGTTGACAAACATTAAAATCTCGGGTGGTTAGTATGATTTTGCTGCCACTATGTTCATTAGGAATCCCCACAACATCCAGATTGATTTCTTTCCATATATCATCCAGAATTAGAAGAAATCTTTGGCCTTTAAGTTTGTTGTACAAATGGCTGCCCATACTTTCCTTATGCAATCCCAATCCCAATCGCTCACCAATTTTTGATTGGACGCTTTCGACTGTTGCGTTTTGAGATACTACAATCCATATTACGATGTTAAAAGTTTGATGCTTGGTGAGTTCATTATTCAAATTCTTGACAAGAGTAGTCTTGCCCACACCTCCCATGCCCCAAACACCAATCCTCTTATACTCTTCACTTTTCAACAGATCCATCATCTTGGCCAAATTTCTTGATGCTGTGGGTTGATCTTTGATTGATGTCACCTCAATATACTGAACTGGCCTTGCCACAGGAACAACACCCACTATCATGTTCTCAAAGGGTTTGCCTTCTTCGATGAGTTGTTTTGCTTTCACAATCTGTTTGGCTATGTTGTTGCTCAATTTGCAGTGCAGTGAACGTGAGCAACAAGAGGAGGCATCACTGGTAATTGAACGCACACAATTATTGAAATTCTTCTCCAATTCTTCAACTCTGCTTAACCAATCTTGCACTTGAGTTGTTGGTAACAGATGCTGCAGCTCATCATCATCTACATCACTTCTTAAGCGAGACTTGAGACCCAATACAAGTGTTATGTCTCTCTCCAGATGATTGTAATTTGAATGGATCTTAAAGCGATTCTTGATTGTAGAATAGATGGATCCAAATACAAGTTTAAAAGGTTCTATTAGAGCTGAACCAATGATCTCCGCCACAGCTTCCATGGCAATGTATTTTTGAGTACACAGGAATGAAGAAATTCAAGATTTTGTCACAAAATTTGAGTGTTTTGTTTTTTTTTTTTTTTCTTCTTTTCGAACTAATAATAATGAGGGATGGTTAATCAGCAATAGAAAATTAGTTAAGTCCTAGTGTAATCATTTAATTTTATTTTAATGATGAAATGGTGGATGACAGCTAAAGTGTGGGTCCGAAAATTAGTACGAACGGCAAACAACGAAGGTTACATTTGGGAACTTATGGTGTGTTTGGTTTAGAGGTTTAATTATTAGATTTGGGAACTTATGGTTTGTTTGGTTTAGAGGTTTAACTATTACATTTGGGAACTTATGGTATGTTTGGTTTAGAGGTTTAACTACCAAACATGCAAAATACTTTTATCAAAACTCATTACCATTATCAAGTATTTGATACTCATTTCGATTCTGATTCTCATGTGCGAACTAAACACAACTTTAGAAAATAATTTTTGAAAGTTATTTTTAATATTTTTTGGTATTTGGGTATTCAAGGAAAATAACGTTAAAGTAGAAATATTCGTTCTGGTCAACAGAAGAAAAAAAATAATAAAAAAAAAGCTCAAATTTGACGAAAAATATTATCATAATTTTTTAGTCCAAAGAATTTTTTGAATTCTTTATTTTCTACTTTATATCTCTTTTCCCGCTCTTCTCTTTTAAGTCCAAAGACGACCACCGCCATTTTAAAGTTTTTTCCTAGTTTTTTGTGGATCCACCATAACAATCTTATATTTTAATTATTTATTTATTTATTTGAATTATAAATTTATAATTGTAATAAAAATTAATTTAAATAAACATAATTACATTTAATTAAAATCATAACTAAAAATATTTAAATTAATTTTTGTTGTTCCTCTATCTATTTTAATTATAATTAAATCATTCAAAATTTAATTTAAAAGATATATTACATATTTAATAAAATTTAAAACAAAAATAATAAAACAATAAAAACAAACAAATTTAAAAAAAAAAATTGCCTGGCTAAATGATTCGCACAGCTCCTACGTTAGACAAACAAACGAAACAAAATTAAATAAAAATAAAAAAGTAAAAAAAATAAAAACAAAAGATTGAGATTCAATGCCCTAGTGGGCTCGTGTCGCCGGTTGGCTTCCTATCAACTTTCACATTTTTTTTTAACTTAGAGTGTCAGGGGTTGTTGCAGGTGAAAAATATCTCCAAAATGAAACAATCCCATTTGTTAAAAGCTACAAGCTTAAGTTTTTATTTCTTAAACTTTGTGCCAACACACACTAATGGGAAAGGCCTTACTATCATCACTACCACACCACCGCCACCACTGCCACTATAACACAACCACCATCACCACATCCACATATTATTATTATAACAAATAATATATTCATTTTCAAGAAAATAAACCAAATAGAAATATTATAATTTCTTAAATTTCAGCCAAACAGAAAAAGATAGTTTTCTGAAATTCAGCCAAAGACAAGAAAACTAAAATATTATCTAAAATTGAGTCATTTTCTGAAAATTATTTTTCGAAAAACATTTACTAGTTTTCTAAGCATACCCTAAATATAAATATAAATATGACTAGTTTTTCACGCGCATTGTTTGACTGATTTAATGTCCAATATTTGTATTTAAATAAGTAATTCAAATTATATCAATATAAGATTATATGGAGAAGTTCATTATATTTGGCATTAAAATTAATGTTTAATTTGAACTTTTCTAAAAATAATTATCTAAATATTTATTGCAGTTGATATGGTATTAAGTAGTAGATACAACTTTTGGTTGGAACTACTCTTAAGTTTTGTTAATTCGATTTTGGATAGGTTTGTCATTGTCTTTGTCTTCATATTGCTTGTGCACTTTTTTTTTCTTTGTTGGAAATGTATCATGTGTAATTGAGTTATTCGTGCTTGTTTACAAAAAGAACAAATTTGGTCTAATTAGTTTTGTTACAAAAAAAAAAAAATAGATGCATGGAATCTCTAAGTTGATTCCATTATAAAACATTTATAAATTTGACCCGTCAATTTTTTTTTGACACTGATCATCCTTGGATGGATGGATAAAATTAGTCCACACTAATCACGAGCCTAATTCACATTAGGTCAAGATTATATATATATATATATATATATATATATATATATATATATATATATATATATATATATATATATTAAATTCTATGTATGTACAGAGAGAGAGAGAGAGAGAGAGAGAGAGAGAGAGAGAGAGAGAGAGAGAGAGAGAGAGAGAGGGGGAGAGGGAGAGAGTAGAGTTCAGTTGCGACTGCGCCTTAACGTGCGATTAGTGCGGCCACACCACTATGTATACAAATATACACCACTCAATGTTAGAAAATGCATCACAAAAAACACACCACTATGTATACAAATATACACCACTCAATGAAAATACACAAATATGCACCATTAGGTACGCATCACAAAAAACACACCACTAGGTATGCAAATATACGCTACACAGTGTTCGTAAATGCACATTTAGGGGCATGTGAGTTATTGTACATTATTTTGGGTGTGTTGTGTGCTTTTTGGTGTTTATGTGTATTTTCATTGTTGTGCATTTTCCTAATAATAGTGGTGCATTTTGTTAACACTAGTGATGCATACCGCACGGGAAAATGCAACCATATTTGAGCATATATATATATATATATATATATATATATATATATATATATATATAATCATAATCAGGTGTTGCCGCGTCTTAACGTGCGATCAGTGCGGCCGCACCACTATGTATACAAATATACATTAGGTACATATCACCAAAAAATACACCACTAGGTAAGCAAATATACACCACAGTGTTACGAAATGCACCATTAGGGGGTAGGGGAGTTATGGTGCATTAAATTGGGTGTGGTGTGTTTTTATGGTGTTTTTGTGTATTTTTATTGTGGTGCATTTTCTAACATTGAGTGATGATATTTGTATACATATTGGTCTATTCCGCACCGGCCGCACGGGAAGGCGCAGCCACATTTGAAATCTGTTCAAATGTATATGTATGTATATTAAATTCTATTTGGCCCAAATTCATATTAAACTAAGCATTGTCTTCATGATAAATTCTAAATAAAAGGAATGACCGTACACACTCTTTATTTTAATAATGGCCCATACCTTATCTTTCCTAACTTAATATACATATACATATATGTATATCATTTCATCTAGCATATCTTATCCATATAAGATAAGATGACCTAATATTCTATACACTCTCTCTTCCCTCTCCTCTTCATCTTCACGCCACCCTCATCATAATAGGCCATAGGAATTCATCTTCTTTATTTATCAAGAAAACCAAGTAAAGATTCATCTTTTAGGATCCTTTAAGCTAAGGCAATGTAAGATTCATCCTTATATTGCATTTTTCTCCCCCTTTTCCTTAATCTTTATAGTTATTCCTTATTATTGCTTTGGGGTTTTGGATTCCTAGATGACCAAGGTGGAGATGGTATGCTAGGGTGATCTTGGAAGGGTTTTGGTATCTCTAGCTATCTTGAAAGGTAAAATCTCTTGTCTTGCAAATCTATTTTCACTCTATTATATGATTTGGTGTATATTTGGAATCCCTGAGTGTTTTTCTTGAATATTCTTGAGCTATGCTTTGTTCTTGAGTAGATCCTTGTATATTCTTGAATTATATTTGGTTGTTCTTGATTCTTGGTGTGCTTATTGTGTTTTAAGGGATTTCATTTGATTTATTAACTTTTGGAAATGTGTATTCTGATCATATTCCGAGCTATTGTTGAGATACTAACTGATTTGTGTATTCTGATCCATGTCTGAACATCTTTTCACTGTTTTTGGCTTAGCGGTGCACCCTCACGGTATTGTTTCTACCGTGAGAGTTGCCCGTTAGTTGATGGGAGGTAGGATTCGGCGGGGTTGTGTTGCCTGCTAGTCTTTACCGTGTGAGCGTGTGTTATGGTGTGGCTGGGGGTGAGTGTACCGTCCACTTTGACTGCCAGTTGTGTCTGAACTCTGTTCCAGTATGTATTTTGACCTCCAGTGCTTTGTTATTCTATCTCTAGTTCAAGATGTGTCTGTTGAGAGTTATGTTGATGAGTACTTTGCTTTGATTGTTGAGTATTAATCGATCGTTCTTGATCTCATTATTGAGTATTTGTTGAGATTGAATCCTTGAGTTGATCCATTTGGTTATCTTTTGGAAGTATTGGTTTTGTTACTTACACACACGCGTGCACACACACACACACACACACACACACACACACATATATAAAAGTATGGATATCCTTTGGTATTGAGTATGATCGTTGGTATATATTATGATTCTTTGAGCTCTATATATGTGTGCAAACCCCTTGTTTTGTGGTAATTGAGCTTTGGCTCTTGTGTATGAGATGATATTGAGCATGTGGTTATTGAGCTACGGCTCTTGTGAATTGTGAAATGATAATATAAGTGAGCAGGTGGTGAGAGCTTCGGCTCCAAAGAAGTAGGCGGTGAGAGCCTTGGCTCTAATTTGGTGTTGTGGTTGGACTGGTGTTTCGGATGAACTGGTGACCCGGATGGACTGGCGTAAGGATGGAAAATAAGCCTTAAAGCCCTATATTATGTATGCATGTATATATGTAGTTCCTTGTGTATGAGCAATTGGTTATGCTTGGTTGACTTCTATGCTTTTCTCTTGAATTATGTTGAGTCCTTGTTTTGAGTACATGTTTATGGAGTCCTTTGCCTTGTGGTATTTTGGAGTCGTTCCTTGATATTATGTTCTGTTGATGAGTCTTTGGTTGAACCTTATTCAGCTTATTGAGCTTGAGTCTCTTGTAACTTGATTAATGATATGATGGTTCCGTTGACATATATCTATAGGCCTTGCGTGAAAACCTATTTTGATTATCAATGTATAGTATCTTTACGAGTGAGAATGAGATTTTACTTAGCGTTTTTTGCTAATTATTCTAAAAAATTTTTAAGTATGAAGTAGGACTAGCTAGTTCGTGAGCGCGATAGTACTTCTTAATCTTACCCATCTTTTGAGTTTAGCTTTTAGTACTTCTATAGACTTATGGGCCTATGTGCCTGGTTTGGATTTCCTAGGGATGTAATAATTGATTACTTTGGTTAGATGTTTGATGACTTATGGATTTGTAGACAGCCTTAGCATCTAGTCTGTGTTTGGACTTAGATGTGGCATAACACCCCAACTAAGACGTTTTTGTTTCCGTTATCTTTTATTAGTATTTGAGTATTTCCAGCTATTTCCTATCTTTATTTTGGTATAGAGTTGGGGGTGTTACAACCCCGAGTCAAACCTTAAGTCCTCTATAGATCAGCTCGACTCCTAGACGGGACCTCACCTCTCAAAGTTGGGTAAGCTCACTACATTATCACTCACTTTGAGCTTGCATCTACTGGTAATTATTATACATTAACCCTAGTTTTTACTGCCTGTGTACGCGGTCACCCCGATTCTTTTGGGAATGCCACTCGCATTGGCACCAGTAGTAACTATGAGTCAACAAGATCAAAGTCAGTCACCCGGTCAAACCACCCGATTAGTCAAAACTCGACTAGGTCCAGGTATAGTGAATTACAACAACCATGATTCCCGATCATCAGTTCGGCATCGGCTAGGACCACGTCTTCGGGCATGGAATCATGACGAGCAATCTTCCAGAACTCCCAAGAGGCTTTGGAATATAATAATGTACCATCACAATGAAGGTGTCGTCGAAGCTATTGCGGCCGGCTAACCGACCACCTGATTTAGTAGATAAACCCTAAGATTATGTAATGTTCGTGATATAATGCACTTTATTTGAATGGAATTAGTTGTTATCTGAAAATTTTAATAGTCAGGGATCAAACATAGAAATAGTCTAATACTCGTGAGGTCAAAAGTGAAAATAATTCATAAATTTTTTGCATCAAAATATTTTAGCATTTTGGCATGAAAAACACTTAATTTTTTTATTTTTTATTTTGTTTGTCAAAACACTGCTTTACCAAACAAATCCATTGAATTACAATTTAACTTGCTCAATCAACACATAGTATAAACGTTTAAACGAATCTATAACTTTCTACCCAAAACCACAAGTTTATGTCACTCGTCTACGAGATTTTTGACAACGTAACTAATGTAAAAAACACGAACTCATTAAGAATTCGAATCATAACAGTTATACATACAAACATCACGTACATAATCCACCTTGAAACCTGGTTGGCTTTCTGATTTCTTAAAGTTTCCAGTATATGCCCAGTCTATGCAACACCCCCGCAACCACTGCCCAGAAAGTAATCTCTGCAAAGATTACATACAACAGTGTTCCCACTCTTTCAGACTTCCATACATCAAAAAATACATGTTTTTGAATCCAGTGCACCTGAAAAAGAATCATCATCATAGAATAAAGATCAATAACAGCTTAAATATGCCAATCAAAAAGATATAGGCCCTGTTTGGTAACATAGTTTGCTTATCAAGCCAATTTTGACTCATTTGATCATGTTTGACTTGGTTAAACAGCCAATATAACTTTACAATTAATTAGCATTTTGTAGTAACTTATTATTATTCCAAAAAACTAAAATTCAAAAAGCTACGTAAAGTAGTTTTTTCGATAAATTTTTTAAGAAAGTTATTTTGTATGTAATCACTATCGTCTTACAGTCAATTTACCAAATATATTTCTACAATCAACTAATGCTATCAACTAGTCAAACCCACTAACAGCTAACAACTATTTACTAAACATCCCCATAAATTCACCCCACACTCGTTCAAGTTTTTAGTTAAGGTAAAATACGTATTTTTTGGGCGGAGACAGGTGAAGGGTCAAATCCAGCACCATGACTTGTGACAGTATAAGAAAATAAATTTGCGCCTTTGTTACAAACTATAATTTTTGGCGTAGTGGTAAGCCTTGATTCTAAAAGTTTTATAGTAAGGTTAGGCTATAATACTTACTAGTGTCTTGTCGGGATTCTCGTAGTACCATCCATTGATGAAGCCTGCAAAGATACCTTGTGCTCCCATCACGAATATTAGCATGGCGTTCATCCCTATCCATTCCAGGAACAGGAATGGCATCCGGTATCCCCAAACATCAATCTGTTTGATCATTATTTTTTAACATATAGCACAAGTCACTTAATTGCATACAAATGGTGAAGATAACACCAGCAAATTAAAGAAAAGAATAATAATGTTTCCAAAATTTAGTTTTACCAGTATGTAGAATGCAGAGAATACAATCCCAGCTGCACCAGCAGTGAAACAAACATAGCTGAAGCTGTACAGCTGCTTGTTAATTGGGATAGCTGCAGAATCAGTCAAGAAGATGCTGATGTTATTATTATTATTATTATTATTATATATTATTCTTTTTAGAGTTTTTGCCCACTTTAATTTTATCCCAGGACTATGGACCCATTTCAACATTTGGTTCATGACTATTAAATTTTTCATATTTAGTCTCAGAACTTTTAAATCATTGGCACGTTTAGTCCCTCCAATCTAATTTCTAGTTGCTAGTTATGAAATTTTAGATAGGTGACTTATTTTAAAGGAAAAAATTGTCATTTTTCATTGTCTGATCTTTTTCTTAAACTTCTTGGGTAGGGTGACGGACAATTTTGCTTTTCAAGATAAGTTACTTGCTTGAAATTTGGCAACTGAAAACAAAGAATTAGATCGGAAGGATCAAATGTGACAATGATTTAAAATTCATGAAACCAAATACGAAAAACTAATACTCTGGGACGAAATGTGGAAACGATGTCATAGTCCCATGACCAAATGTGAAATTTTAATTTTTATTGAATTGATCTTTCAAATTAAAAAATTTTAAGAAAAAAAACCAAAATAGAAGATTCTTGCCATCAGTGAAATGGAGAATAATGGCTAGGATGAAGAAGCCAAACCCCATTGACAACCATTGCTTGAGCCTCTCAGCATGACCCTGCAAGTTCAACCATCTAATCTTTTTCAGTCTCCATGGACAAGTCAGGTAAAAATTCTTAAAGTTTTGATTGAATTGTTAGCAGTATATAACCTTGAAGTGAATCAAGACATGCCCGTAATGGATGCCAATTGTCCCAGACATGATAGCAGAAACCGAACTAAAAACCAAACAAGAAACTTAAAAGGTGAAAAAACAACATAGTTATTCAGAGCAACTATTACTATGATAATTTCTTGAGTTTATTTGCCATGAATACCTTAGCAGGCCTTCAGGTTCAAAGGGAGCATGACACCAGCTAGCAGCATCATCGCGAAATGGACCAGAATTCGGAGAGCTAAACGTGCATGCCTGCATTACAATTCAAGAAAAATAATAAATCTCTGGTAGTTGACTTGGTAACCATAAGTCCACCAAGTTACAAGTTTGACTCCCAGCTGAAGCGGTCTAGCTATTAGTTTTCTTGGTTTAAGACAATCTATGAACAATCTAGTCCGGTTTACCTGCTTGTAATCCTTTGCCGCTAAGATAACAATGCGGGTTTGCCCAATATACATTCTTGGATAGTAACTGCAAGTCTATTGGCCAAGGTTTGGTCCTGTTGACTTGGTAATTATAGTTGGCCTTCTCAAGTGAGAGGTCACAGGTTCAATACTACTGTGGATAACGAGTTTTGATTAATGAAAACAAACAAATGGATTGTGCTTCATGCATCAAAACGAGTTTTGATTAATGAAAACAAACGGCTATGTTCTGCGCCGTTAACTTTCATTTTATATATACTGCAGTTCCCTTTCGATATAACTAAAGTTTCATTCGACATTATATACTCAAATATGTGAAATTGTTATTCAGTTTCTTTTATAATACACTTAGTTTCCTTTCAACACAACTACAATATCATTTCGATATAACTACAATTTCATTGAACAATATACACTCAAATATGTGAAATTGTTATTCAGTTTCATTTTATCTAAACTGCAATTTCCTTTCAACACAACTACAGTTTCATTTCGATATAACTATAGTTTCATTTGATAGTATAAAAGCAAATGTGAGACAATATCTCTTGAGATGAACTGTAGTCACTGTTGCAAAAATCTCCTGCTTAGGCACCGCCTAGGCGCTAGGCGCCACTAGACCGAGGCGAATTGCTCGCTAGGCATCCGCCTAGCACATATGGCGGTCAACTAGGCCGATTTAGCGGCCAACTTGGCCGAGTTAACTCGCCCAACTCGGCAGAGTTAACCGAGTTAACTCGGGCGAGTCGGCCTTGTTAATTTTTTATTACATTTATATATATTTAAATTTATTTATTTATATAAATAAGATAAGTAATAGATAAATATATACTATATATATAATATAATATATGACATACACCACACATGCATTGTTTTTATAGGTCGCCGCCTAGGTGCCGCGTAGACCGCTTAGGCGCTGTCCTTAGTCCCGACTAGCGCCTAACGCCTACTGCAATCATGACTGTAGTATCCTTCACGGAGATCCGTTAAGACTTACGGCAACCGTTCCTTTTACTTAATGAAAAACGACGGCGTTTTGTGACCATGGTCCACCGCATAATGACCCGGTAATCATAAGGTTACAAGTTCGTTCGACTTTGAACAGACCTTCTTGGCTTCTTCGTTTGAGCTTATCAATTATAATCAACCTAAACTGATTTACCTCCTTGTAGACTTTGCTAGCTAGGTTCACAATGTGGAACTTACCCCTCTCTATACACTCTCGAGTAATGACGGTGAGTTTTCTACCTCACACTCAAAAAGTATATATAAACTAGCTTTCCATAGCTTAAACTCTGATTGTGTAACTATCAGTTTGTTGTTTGAACTGACCTTTGAGCGCTGCCAGACAGGGTATTGGTAGAGATGATTGATGCCCCAGACTTCACGATCCACATGACCTACTGCATTGCAGGCAGGGCCTAAATGGCCTCTCATCCCACATTTCACCTGAAAAGTTTAGCCAAAACCTTCAATTCATTTTTTGTTCGGTTTAATTTAAGGAAATGAATGATGTTTCTACTGCAACTGTTCATTAATGTTGTAGGCTTCTATGTACCGTGAATTGTTGTCGTTTGCCATCCTGATCCACCACCACAAAGCTCCAGTCAGGAACGTACAGAGAGTATGTGGTGACCATATATATCACAAATGCAATGAATCCTCCAAGCCTGAAAGTTGAAGATAAGAACATATATTATGCTTTGGATAAAAATTTGAAGTTGAGTGTATTAAATTTGAAATATTTGGTGTCAAAGTATTATATTTGTTACATCATTTGTGTTGGGCATTGACCGATTTAGCCGAGTTCAGCCCTGCTCGATTCGAGATGTAGCGTTATGGCTTAGCATGGATAGATGTAGTTAAATGATTAATGACTACCTATTTATCACCAATTGATTTTGATTAGAATATGACAATCAAATAGTCAAAAAACTTTGTGGTTAAGTGCTGAGATCCTGAGTATGATTTTCACTTTTTTGCTACATTTGGACATTCTGGTTAAATCTTTGATTTTTTTAAAGGTCAAAATGTGTCACATTTTTAATTTGGAACCATACATTTTCTCCCTAAAAATGTCAAGGTGTTCAAACCAATATAGTTTTGAAATGGAATCGTGACAATTTCTTATTATTATCTACAAAAAATTTGATCAAAAGGACTAAATAAAATAAAATTAAATGAAAGTTGTGCAACAAATAGATAGAAATAATAAGTCATGACCAAATTTGAAAATGACCTAATAATTGTGAAACTAGAAGTATAAAAGTTCTATCAAATTTTAGGAATAATGTTTAAATAGGCCACCGAACTATACGCGAAAATACAATTGGTGGGTCGGGTCATCCAACTAAAAAAACTACAACCATCCAAAGTCATGTAATTAAGCCAAAATTGACTCGGTCTACTAGTATCGGTGGGCTGTGGCAACTACCTTGACGTAACTGCTACTTCAACCGATACCAATAGAATATATTAATTTTGGTTTAATTGTATGATTTTAAATTGTTCAGGAATTGAATTGTACTGTAATTCTTTTGAGTTGGATGTCTCAATTGTATTTTTATGTGCAGTTGAGTGTCCTATTTGAGCATTACTCTTAAATTTTGTATAATTTGTTCTTGCTCAGATTAGCATTAATTTAACCCGTCCATATTGATTATAATATGAAAATGACATGTCTAGTATGTTAAAGGTTATATACAGTTTAAGTACCTTAAAACATGAAATATAAACCGTTAAAATTGCGACTCTAAGTAATAATTTAGCTTACCATTGCCATTTGTATGCTGTAAAAATGGAGAATTTGCCGGCAGGGTTGAGGGTGGCTGGTCTCAGTTTTGTGGTTAGGATCTCTATTAGAGCTACAATGAAGTATACAAGGGCAATTCTCTGCTTGCATAAAGAACATGTGTATTATATATTTCATACATTAATTTTCTCAAAGATTTTTGAAATAATTAAGGATAAAGAAGGGGGATCACCTGGAGGATGCCAAACCATCTGATATGCTTCATGTCCACCCCATAAGACAGGTCATCTGGTGCATGGGAGTACCCTCCTGCATTAATCACACATACATACCCACCTTAGGATAGTAAAACATGTGATAAAAATCTCACAGTAACTTTCTATGGTATCAATCGAAACTAATACGACTGTTAGTATCAAGTATATATAATTGGTATACTATACTTGATTGTGCCGGATAGTATGTATTAGCATTAATGACAATAGTATCTGATAAAACCCTATATACTACACTTTTTTTTTTTTTTTTGAAAATAGTATATGTATATAAATTTTCTCCAAAAAAAAAGTATGTATATAAATAATAAATGTTGAGTCTATCTAACTATCAATTTAAACTATGAAAAATGACGTTTTTTAGTTTTTAAATTATACTCATGTTGACGAATCAGTCTTTCAATTATGACCGTATCTAATTTTTTTTTACCCCCAATCCTTATTGAATTTCTCTCATAAAAGCAACTTGACAATTTTGATATTTTCTTGTATCTCAAAAGTTATGGTTTGAATCTCACCAAGAAAAAAAAAAAAAAGAAGTTATGGTTTTTTTTTTTTTTTTTGAAAACCAATCAAATAACATTGATTAATGCAAAAGACCAGCAATGAAGTCAGGAGGGACAGAGTCCCAATACAATAAAGTAGACTGAGCACTGGGCTCAGTTGCAAGGGTAGAAGTTATGGTTTGATTACCCTTAGTTGCTTAGTAAGGGAAATTAGAAACTTTTAGGATATTTAACATGTCTGAAGATGGTGATCAAGTATTTTCTTGTTTGTACTGAGTCTTAGGTTCATTATACGAGACTCAAGTTCCTAATAAGTCATCGACGGTTCTTGAAATGCTTTTGGAGTTGAATAACCTTGAAATAGGAAGTTGGGAAGTGAAAAATAATGTTGCGAATTGAAAGTGGTTTCAATATAAGAATGAGAATAATTAAGATGTGAATTTTCTACTTACCCCTCCAATTTTAAATGGGTTTTGATTTTTTCTTTAGGTTGAAACGGATCCCTAACATCAGGATCAAACACGCCACTTCGCTCATAACATAGGGGTTCAGTTCAAAATGAATACGGTACGGTAATGACTGAGGGACTGCTTCGAAACTTGGGTATAACTCAGGAACTAAAGATGCAATTTTTCCTTTAAAGTATATTTCAATTTAGTATCATAGCCAATCAGTCAACACCCTAAAAACATTTTAATTTATATACCTTGGAGTAAAACTCCCCAAAAGAGAAGCTTCAAAGTCCTGAGGATCACTTTTCTAATTGCATAGCTGACCTTAGGAATTCTCTGAAACATTAACAATGGTAGCATGTTAGAGTA
Organism: Ipomoea trifida; assembly: GCA_003576665.1. Taxonomy (NCBI): domain Eukaryota; kingdom Viridiplantae; phylum Streptophyta; class Magnoliopsida; order Solanales; family Convolvulaceae; genus Ipomoea; species Ipomoea trifida. The sequence continues at coordinate 8,990,718 of CP025649.1, read as the reverse complement.
TATTTACAGATTTTTATATTTTTGGCCCGGGCCGGCATGGGCCATGTCTAGTGCTCGGTAGTTGGAGCATTGTTGGGCGGAGACGGGTAAAGCCCCTAAAGGCCAAGGCCAGCACCTAGCCTGTCTCAATAAATAAATAGCTTTTGACGTGAGTGGTAAACACTTGATCCTAACACATTCTTAAGAAAAGTGAGGTTATAACCGGCTCAAACCCAAGGACTTAAGGTTCAAACCCACGACCTCTCGGTTGCAAGTGTAACTCTCTTACCACTTGGGCTGCCCTTACGGACTAATTTATCTTTTATTTTGATTTTTGGCTGTATAATGTCTAGAAAAGAAAAGAAGATGATGTACCTTTAGGGCAAGGGCAATGGCAACCCCAACAATGAAGAGGAAAAATGGCATAACAAAATCAGCCAAGGTGCATCCATTCCATGGAGAATGATCAATTCGTGCATACGCTCCTCCGCCATCATCAACCAATATCATCAACTAAAATGTTTAGTGTCAAAGAAAAAGTAATCATCATCAATCATATCAGAGTCTTCATTGCAAACATAATTTCCGCATAATCAAATTAAAAGTGTTGGGCGTAAGTCAATGAAGGGCCAAGCTCAACACCTACCTTCTCGAAAATGTGGTGGTATATAAAAAAAATAAAGTTGTGCCTTCACGAGCTATAGCTTTTGGCATATCAGGTCACGGGTCCGAGTGTGTAGTTAAGACTGGTGCTGGGAGGGGGGAGTGCAGTTAAGACTGATAGGTGCTGGAAGAGGAGGAATTGTTGGGTGGAGGCTGGTAAAGGGATAAGTCTAACAATTGGTTGTTGGCTAGGGGATTAATTGTTAGACGGAAGACCGTGAAAGGTCAAGTCTGACAATTGGCTAGAGGGATATTGTTGAGCGCAGGCCGGTGAAAGATCAAGTCCAACACGTACCTTCGTTATGAGCTATAACTTTTGGCATAATAATAAGCGTTTGATCCTAATAAAAAGTGTCACTTAGTAAAAATATACTATCAATTTTCTCATAATCAAAAGTGTCACTCAATAAAAGTATACCGTCAAAAAAAGCGAAAAGCTAAGTAAGATAAACCATACCACTATGGTGAGGCCTCTAAATGCATCCAAGGTTGCAATCCTCTTGGCCTTCTGCTTAACCAATGGCTGCTGCTCCTCCTCCTTGTTCTCCAACTCTTCTTTAACTATTCCCTTAAGCTCATGTCCATGGCCGCCATCGCCTTCTTTCATGCCCTGGGGACTGTTAGTTGGTTCCTCGGTGATAGGTTGTGAGTATTTAGCTAAGCCTTCTTCCAACTTCTTTGGGTCTTCCATTGTTGCAATGCCAAGCTGCTTAGCTAGTTTTTAGCTAAACTTGGCATATATTGTATAGTCCGTATAATGTTTATATATATGCACAGCTAATTAAATAATGATTCCATTGAATCCATACCCTAAAGGATAAATAATGGGACAAAGATGAAGTCAAACGCCGGCCATGGACTGCCACGGATCGGATAGGACCATATATGATCCGTGGAACGAATTGAATTATAAATTGGATTGTCACTAATTCACTAAATAAATAATAAATAACAATTAGCAAGAACAATAATAGGGAGTATTGCTTAAAATTGTTGGAGAGTGATAATTTAATTTAATGGTCCAACACAATAGTCCAATTGAAATTTAAATTTATCAATATTTTTGGCTGTCCATCCCAGTCAAATATCTTGATTAACAAGAGATACGACATAATAGTTTTGTTCGAGACACGTGTTATCCTAAACTTATAAAACACACCCCAGATCTTATAATGGAGTATGCGATAAATTGGATTGTAGTAAATTTGAGTTATTGTCGCTTTGAATTGGTTCTTCGACTACTATTTAATTACTTTTTATATTTGATTCTTAAATATTAATTTTATCACATTTGATGCATAAATATGTTTTTGTTCCTACATTTGATGATTTTGATCATGCCGATCAAATCTTTGACAACTCCTTGACAAAAAAATATAAATTTCTCTCATCCAGGTTGCTAAAAGAGTAAAAGGAAAAAGTCATCCATTCAAATTAATCTAAATACACAATACTATTACTAAAATTTGCCACTATAGCAATTTTGGATAAGAGAAAATTTATATTTTCTTAAAAGTAATTACCTGAGATTTGATGGACAAGACTACTAAATGTGATAACAAAAACATATTTGTGCACTAAATGTGGAATAGTCAAGAACCAAATGTGAAATATTAATAAATTTAAAAAAAAAAAAAACTTTAAGAAGTGAATAGTAATCAGAGTAGTAATAGTATGTACATCCTGTATCCAGACATCGGCTATAAAACCATAACAAGCCGTTTGGTTGAGCGTAATTGCAATGCAATTACCCCCTAATTTAGTGAACCTCTCAACTACGTCGTTTGGTTGGAGGGAATTACAATTCCACCGAATTGCAATTCCATCCCTTTGCTGAATTACAATTCATAGCCTCTCCCCTATGAATTGTAATTCAGCGCTGAAATGGAGAGAAGAAGCAGCTGTTTTGACAATAGAGGGTTTCTAACATTTATTAAAGATAAGGGAATCCATTCTATACATACAAAAAAATTATATATATCTACTAAATCTAATAAGAGCTAATATTTATAACAAGAATTAAAAAATATTGGTTCAATTGTTTGTTAAAATGATTGGTTCATATTATTTTGGTTTTAGTATTATTATTATTATTATTATTATCTTTCATATTTACCAACTATTATATCATTACTTTTCTTAAATATCCTGAATACTGTCAGTGTATTTACTAACTAAATATTCCGTCAATTATTTATTATTTTTAACTTAACATAACATTCGAGCATCAAAGATTACAAATAAGGAATCTTGAAAATTATTTTCTTGCCTTTTTTTTTTTTAAACAAGTCTATGTTAAGTTTTCCCCCTTTTTTCGTTTAATTAATATTTTTTTTAATTATATTTAGAATAAGACTCAATATTTTAATTATGTTTTTCCATTATTGAGAACGATATAGGTCATTATGGTGTGTGTGTGTGAGAGAGAGAGAGTAATGCTACCCATTCCTAAAATTCTATTACTCCCCATCAAACAATATAATTTGAATTCCTACTTTATCCTCACATGATACTCTTTCCACCAAATTATAATTCTTTTCTTTCTTAATTCCTTCCTCCCAACCAAATTCCCTATAAGTCAATTATTATTTTGATCCATGTTCACGTGGTTTGTCAGCATACAGTTTTTTTTTTGAAGGTTTAGATCAGAAACCATAACTAGAACCTTTCGGGTTCTGGTCTGGTTCCAATAGTGTCATACCTAATTGTTAGGGGAACAAAGCATGCATATATATAAAGGATCCTGTGAAATAATTGCCTTAGGTGAGAAATATGATGAAATTGTATCCGTAGATTGAGTCCAGATCAAGGGTCCAAATTGGAGATTTAAAAAAAACGCGGTGACATTATTGTAATTTTGTGTAAGTAAGTTATTTTTTTGCCTTCCAGTGCACATTTTTTCCTTCATCTTTCAGTGCACATTTTTATGCCGTATAGTGCACATTTTCCCTTCTTCTAGTGCACATTGTTATGCCATATAGTGCACATTTTCCCTTCTTCCAGTGCACATTTTATGCCATACAGTGCACATTGTTCCTTCTATCAGAGCACATTGTTGTGCTATACAGTGCACATTGTTCCTTCATCCAATGCACATTTTTATGCCATACAGTGCACAATGTTGTGCCTTCCAGAGCTTTTTTTTTAATTGTAAATGAGGAACTTTTTTTAAAAGATCAATTAATCTTGATCACTAATTACTAATTTAAGTTGAATATTGTTTGTTTGTTTATTATTTATGGTCGTTTATGATTTTTGATGATGATCTTATATTAATTTTAATTTTTTTCAATAATTGTTTCTGATCTTTGTGCCTCCAGTGCGCATTTTTTGCATTCTAGTGCGACTTTTTTTTATCTATGGCTGAGATTCTATCTCACTTCTCACATATATATATATATATATATATATATATATATATATATATATATATATATATATATATATATATATATATATATATATATATATATATATATATATATATATATACATAATCACGATCATATGCAGACTATTGTTCTCATTCAAACGTGTGGACGAAAAGAATGCCTTGCAATTTTTACATGAATGCACCACAAAGTTTCTGCCCGACTCGATGATGCTAGACTAGTGTCGTGCATTAGTGGAGTAATTGTGGTGCATTCCTTTAGTTCGGTGTGTTGGCATTGAGGAGTGCGGTGCATTGGTGTAGTAATTGTGGTGCATTCCTTCAGTTCGGCATGTTGGAGTGCAATGGTGCATTCATGGAGAAGTTGTGGTGCATCGGTCCATGCATGCTGGAGTAGTGCGATGCATTCATGTACAATTTCGGCGCATACTTTCAGTCCGCACGTTCGTACGAAAAGAGCAGTTCGCACCTTAACCAAACTATATATATATATATATATATATATATATATATATATATATATATATATATATATATATATATATGAAATAATAATAATAATAATAATCAAATGTGAACTAAGTTTCTCTTGATAGGTGCGGACTAATATGATCCATCCATCTAAGATGATCAATTGCTAAAAATGACGAGGTCCATTTTATACTACGTAAATATTAGTATATGCGAATCAACTTATGGATTTCATGAAACTATTTAATTTCTTTAATGTAATAACACTAATTATATTAGACAAAATCTGTTCTTTTTGCAAATTAGCACCAGTAACCCTATTGCACATGAGACACTACTAACAAAAAATAAGCGGATAAACAATGAAGACGAAGACAATGGCAAACATATCCAAAAGCGTATTAACAAACTTCTCATATATAATCTTGCATTGATATACTTTGAATTACTTATTTAAATACAAACATTGACATTAAATTAGTTGCGTAATGCACGTATAAAATTAATAGAATTAAGAAGAGTAAAATATCTTGAACCAGACATGTAACATTCTAAAACTCACGTTCTATTAATAATACGTATTGTATGTTGAGCATATAATATATATATAAACATAAATGTGCAGTTCAACTATCAGCTTAGACTTTTAGTTGGATGGAGCACATGATTCAATTTTGTATACCTTGAATTATCCAAATACTTCCTAATAAGTTACATAATTTAATATTACAAGGGTGTGTTTGGTTCATGAGTTTACACATTAGGAATGACTGAATGAGAATCAAAATTATAGTTAGTATTTGGTTGACAACTTTTTAAAATACAACTATGAGTTTTGATTACCCCTTCAATTAAAAATTTCATTCCCTAATTAAAAAGGAGTATCATTCCTTGGTAATTTAATTTTTAAGTTTGAATGAGTACTTTTAGATTTTTGTTTTGATTTTTTTGTTCATATTGATACTTTGGATGTCATTATATATATCATGATCAATTGCTTTAATATTTCTTTTTAACATTTATTAGGGTCATACACAACTAAACATCAATATTGATCATCATTCCAATTCTACCCTACTATTAAACATGCAAAATATATTTACCAAAATCTATTACCATGATCAAATATTAAATTCTCATTCCGATTTCTATTATCATGTGTGAACTAAACACATCCTGATCTAGCAATCCTTCAGCTCACTCCTAAAGAAATTAACGTACTTTTGGGAAGAAAGAAATTAATTACCTTACAAAAAACATATCCGCAAACTAATTAAATAGTTGCGTGGAAAATTGAAATGTCTTACGTACATTATTTTAATGAATTTCGGCTGGATCATTACATTGATTCCGTTGGAATCTAGTTGTCACTTGTTTATAATGATCTATTCATTTTTCCATACAAGAACATGTTGGATTTTATTATGCTTTAAATTATACGTTGGAATCTAGTTGTCACTTGTTTAAATTACTACCAAATGTTACCCCATGATCTTTCAGGACCGCGACTGGTTAAATTTTGAAAGTTGAAAAAACATACATAGGTGGTTAACTTGGATCACGGATAGTAACAATTTGAAAGTCGAAGAAGCATTGATGATCAATTTGAAAGTTTAGAACTAAACGTGATAAAACCACTATATTCGAAAAATTCCTTTTAGTCATATGACATTAACTCTTTTTATAAATGATTATACTTTATTTATAAAATTGACATCACCTATTTTTATTTATAAAATTGACATCACCTATTTTTATTTATAATAGTAGGCATGGTAACTTTTCAAAATCATAAAGTTTAATTTTTATTATTTTATATATAATTTTTAATACATATTTAATAGTGTATATTATTTATTTAAGAAAATGTTAAGACCACTTATTATGAAGTATTGAAGGAGCTATTAAATCTCAAGAAATCCTATAATGATAAATGTAAAAATGTCACTTGGAAAGAAAAAATAAAATTATCCAATGTAATTGTTTAGTCAAACTTTTCAAATTAAAAGTTTGGAATCACCATTTTTCTATTTATAAAAAGTTATTACACTTTTTTTTAGAGTTTATTACCGAAATGGTCCCTTGACTATTGTAAAATTATCAATTTGGTCCTCGACAATTTTTCGTGCCCAATTAAGTCCCTTGACTTTGAAAAATTTAACCAATTTGGTCCCCCGTTTATTTTGCCGTTAAAAATCCGTTAAATCGGGACCAAATTGGTAATTTTGCTATAGTCAAGGGACCATTTCAGTGAAAAATTAATTACCAATTTGATCCCTTGACTATAGCAAAATTACCAATTTGGTTCTGATTTAACAGATGTTTAACGGTAAATGGAGGACCAAATTGGTTAAATTTTTTAGAGTCGAGGGACTTAATTGAGCACGAAAAATTTTCGAGGACCAAATTGGTAATTATGCAATAGTCGAGGGACCATTTCTGTAATAATTTTTTTTTTTTATTATGTGAATTGCAACTTGAAAGGTACGACTTCAACTTTAGTGCCTTAAAGCGTTTCTTTGGATTGTAGCCACGAGACTGTATGTATATGTAATTGTTTGGTTATGATTTATGAATAGATTACTCTGCATCTCCTATCTATTTTATTTTTTTTTTGTTTAAGAATATTTATTAATTACATATATATATGCCAAGGACCTTGTAGTCCAGTGGCATCAAACCCTTCCCTTTATATGGGAGGTGGTGGGTTCGAGCTCTTGTGCTTCAATAAGTTGAGAAAGTAGTTATGAACAGATACTGCATTCTAATAGAGTTAGTAGTATATATATATATAAAAGGAGAATCATATAAGAACCAATATCTAGGTAGCTAGGAACTTAGAAATTAATCTTAGCTATTTATCTTGGGTGATCAGTGGTCCTTATTATTTTTTTTAATACTAGTGCCACCTGCGTATATGTATATTGTTTTTGGTCATTAGGGATAGTCTAGGGTTTTCACTTTAAGGCCAGCGTGTGTATCCGGGATTGGCGCCGATAACTCAGAAGTCTTGAGGCACAAGCGGAACTCTAGAAGACAGTCGTTTTCGAAGTTCGGCCGTCTGGTGCATCTTCGCATGGGTTTTCCATAGGTTCTCTTCATCAGTAGTGGGAATAGGGTCCTCTTCATGGCCAGCAGTGACGGTAGGGTCTCCAAGCCTCCTCGTCCAGCGGCTGGGCTGGCACTTCAAAGTTAGTTGCATCCTTGTTCTCCTGTTTGTGTTGTTAGTTGCGTTCTCCTCTTTGGGGTTTTTGTGGGGGTTTGTTTTGTAGGGATGTAGAGTGTTAGGGTTTCATGGGTTTGCGGTCGCCGGCTATGGTGGTCGGTTTTTTCCTTTTTTTTGGTTGAAGTTTATTTGCTTTGAGGTTTTCGAGTTTTTTTTTTTTTTTGTTTTTGTTTTTTTTGTTTGATTTTTTTTTTTCGGTTTGTTTTTACAGTGGGAGTAGAGGGTTGTGGTTAGAGGTGTATACAAATCAAATATTTTTAATTCGATTCGATATTTGAATTCGAATTTGAATTATTCGAATACAAATCTAAATTCGAATACATATTTCGAATCGAATTTTATTCGAATTCGAATACGAATCAGAATATATTTGATTCGACTATATTTAAATATATTCAAACATATATATATATATATATATATATATATATATATATATATATATATATATATAAATTTAAAAAAAAATATATTATATTAGTATAATAGTATATTAATAGAAAATTTATGCTATTTAAATTTAATTTTTATTACATTTTATATTAATGGGAAAATGGTCAAATAGTCCCTCGAACTTTCCACGAGAAGTCAATTAAGCCCTTAAACTTTTAAAAGTTGCAATTACACACATGAACTCTTAATTTTAGTGCATAGAGACCCAGTTACCGGGAAACCACCTGCAACTCTCAGTAAAATCCTCGGTGGATGCTGACTGGGCACCATCTTTAATAATTTAGCTTGCCACTCAACCCAACAACAAAAAAAAAAAAGTCATACCCAAGACCTCCAGTTCCGGGGCTCAATCTCTCACCATCAATCCCCTTTTTTTCGCACTCTCTTGAACCCTCTTGGCAGCTCTATTTTCATATGTTGTTTGGAGAAAATATCTGCTTTATCGGCGTCCCTCAGAACCCAAACGAACTTTTGCTCGCTCCTATCTGAACCGGTGGCGATTTCTCGAATTTGTTCGTCAAAGAAAGAGGTGGTGGTTCCGAATGAAACGAATATGATAGAGTTTTTTGTTTGGTTGTCTAGCCAAGCTAGAAATTTGTGGCATTGTTGGTGGAATGGTGGGTGCTTTTGGAAGCAACATTAATGACATGGAAAAGGTTGAAAGGTCCAAGGGCCCATAGCTTCTTCTTCCCACTAATTTCTTCTCTGGGAAGGAGTTCAAGAAAAGGACCTTCCAGTGTTCTGCATGTGTTGTAAATCCTGCCAGAATTGAATTTCAAGAAATCGTATTGAGCTTTAAGGGAAGATCTCTGAGGATGTCGGCGTCGACGGCGAAAAGCTTACCCATGTTCTCCCAAATGAAGAGGAAAATAGTGAAAGCGGAGGTGCAGTGGAATATGTAAGACTCCGCATTGGGAATCAACGTCGTGTTATCGTTTATTTATTTATTTTACTTTTGTTTTGTTTTTTTGTTTTGTTTTTTTGTTTTGTTTTTTTTTTTTTGAGTGGCAAGACAGATTGTTAACAATGGTTTCCAGTCAGCATCTATGGAGGAATTTAACCGGGAGTTACAGGTGATTTTCCAGTAATTGGGTCTCAATGCACAAAAATTAAGAGTTCATGTGTGTAATTACAACTTTTGAAAGTTTAGGGCCTTAATTGACTTCTAGTGGAAAGTTGGAGGGCCTATTTGGCCCTTTTCCCTATATTAATTTATTGAAAACCTTGTAAAAAAATTAAGTTAAACATTTTAAATTCCCTATATTAATTTATTGAAAACCTCAACATGGCAACGTGCGAAGGAATTGTGGTATAAGAGGTGGGGGGGGGGGGTGGGGGTGGGGGATGTTGATATCCATTTCTTCCATAATTCGGTGAAGGGGCGGCGGCGGAGGAATTTTATTCGGGGTTTGAGGGATGACGAGGGGAATTGGGTTGCGGACGGGGGAGGTATGGGTGGGGTGGCGGTTCATTATTTTCGCCGCTAGTTTACTGCCGAAGAAGGGGCGGGTAAGCCAGCTTTAGAAGGGTTGGAGAGAAAGGTATCTAATGAGCAGAATGAGATGTTGTTGAGGGATGTTACTAATGATGAGGTGAGGGCCGCCGTATTTGCCATGCAACCCGATAAGTCTCCGGGGTCGGATGGTTTATTGCCTGCATTTTTTCAACTTCATTGGCATTTGTTGGGCAATGAGGTAGTTTCTTTCTGTTAGTCTTTTTTACATTCTGGTCAGTTGCCTGCTACACTAAATGATACTCATATTGCCTTAATCCCGAAAAAAAAAAGAATCCTGTTTTGATGTCTGAGTTCCGTCCTATCTCTTTGTGCAATGTTTTGTATCGTATTTTGGCCAAAGTATTATCTAGACGTCTTCGAGTCTTGCTTGATTCTATTGTTTCGAGTGCTCAGAGTGCGTTTGTGCCAGGGAGGTCTATTATTGATAATATTATGCTTGCTTATGAGTCTAGTCATGCGTTGAATAGGGGTCAGGGTACCGGAGGTGGGTTTGTGGCTCTAAAAGTTGACATGAGCAAAGCATATGACAGGGTTGAATGGGATTTTTTGGGGGCAGTCTTATCCACTTTGGGGTTTAGTGAGCGGTGGGTGGGTTTGATGAGGGAGTGTGTTTCCTCTGTGAGATATAATGTGTTGGTAAATGGAAAAGAATGGGGTCCTATTGTTCCGGGGAGGGGGTTGCGCCAAGGGGATCCTCTATCGCCCTGTCTTTTTATTCTTGTTGTTGAAAGTTTAAGTGCCATGTTGAGGGTGTAAGAGGGTGTAGGGGTTTTGCATGTGGTTCGGATTGCTAAGGCTGCTCCTCCTATTTCCCATTTATTTTTTGCAGATGATTGTTTGTTCTTTTTTAGGGCAAATAATTTGGAGGCGGGGCTCATTCGAGAGATTTTGAGGGAGTATGGGGATGTTAGTGGTCAGGTAATTAATTTTGAAAAGACTTCAATTGTTTTTGGCAGGCAAGTGAGTAGGGAGGATAAGGAGGCAGTCTGTGAGGTGTTAGGGGTGCAAGAGCAGCAGGGGCATGAGAGATATTTGGGTTTGCCGGGTTTGGTGGGTCGGGGGAAAAGAGAGGTGTTGGGTTTTATTATGGGTAAATTAAGAGCAAGGATTAATCATTGGGGTAACCGGTTCTTGTCTAGGGGAGGGAGAGAGGTTTTGCTAAAAACTGTTCTTCAAAGTATACCCAATTATGCGATGAATGTGTTCCTCCTTCCTAAAACTTTGTCAAGAGAGATTGAGAGGTTAATGAACTCGTTCTGGTGGGGGTGTGAAAGTAGAGATGGATGGGGGATAAGGTGGAGTACTTGGGGTGCTTTGTGTAAGCCTAAGAGATTTGGGGGTATGGGTTTTCGGTTTGTTCGCGAGATGAACCTAGCTATGTTGGGAAAACAAGGTTGGAAACTTTTCTCCAATCCTAATGCCTTAGTAACTAGAGTGTTTAAAGCTCGCTATTTTCCACATTCTTCTTTCTTGGAGGCGGGTAAGGGGTCAAATCCTTCTTTTATATGGTCTAGTATTAGGGAAACCCAATCCTTGATCCGGACGGGGGCGAGGGTGTGTGTGGGAGATGGGAAATCGGTGGGGGTTTGGGGGTCTCCTTGGCTTCCGGATCATGTTAATCCCTATGTTTCTACTCCGGTCTTGAGTTATTTAGGAAATCCTTGTGTTAATTCTTTGTTTCTCCCGGATACTGTGCAGTGGGATGTTGATTTGGTTAGGGATATTTTTAACGAGCGGGATGCCCATTTTATTCTGAACTTGCCTACTTCTAATCGGTAAGTGGGGGACTCTTGGTTTTGGGGGGAGGATTTGGTTGGGGATTATACTGTTAAATCAGCATATGGGTTGTTGGCCGAGAGGTTGAGGGTGGAGGATGAGGTGTGTTGGGGTAGGATGTGGGATTTGGATTTACCTCCCAAGGTAAAGTGTTTCTTTTGGGCTTTATGTACTAATCGGTTACCTACTAAAGATGTGTTGGCGATAAAACAGGTGCCGTGTGATCTTGTGTGCCCTCTATGTGGTGATGACCGGGAAACCGCGGTTCATCTTTTTGCTAATTGTTGCTTTGTGCATGCATGTTGGCGTGAATTGCAGGAGCATTGGCGGATGGAGTATGTGGATAATATTGGTTCATGGATTGAGGAGGTTTGGACGTTTGTGCCAAGGAAGATTATTATTAAAGTTATCATTGTTTGCTGGGCAGTGTGGGAGAATAGAAATAACATGGTTTTCAATCAACAGACTATGGATCCTAAGACTTTGGTGGTTACAACATTGGCATATTATTCTGATTGGTTGAATGTGCATGATGCTACAACTACTGGAAACAATGCTCACACTGTTCTTTATGCCGTGCGGCACTGGCAGCCTCCCATGGCGTCATTTTGGAAAATCAATGTGGATGTGGCAATGGATTATGTACATTAGCGTATAGGTTTTAGGTGGGTTGTGAGAGGTGAGGGTGGTGAAGTGTTGGGGGTCGGTTGGAGACTGGTTGAGGGTGTGTTCTCGGTTCGTGAAGCGGAAGCTGTGGGGGTTCCGGAGGTGTTGAGTTGGGTTAAACAGAAAAGGCTGGGATCGGGTCATTGTGGAAATCGATGCTTAGGTAGTCACAACGGTCGTCCGAGGAGGTGTGCATAGCGGTCCTTATGGTTTGGTTATTCAGGATATTACATGTCTTTTAGAGCAATTGAATTTAGTTACTATTCAGTTTGTTAAGCGAGAAGCTAATATGTTAGCCCATGCCATTGAGAAGAGATCGTTAGATGCTTCGTCAATGGCCGAGGTTTTTTTTTTTTTTTTTTTTTTTTTTTTTTTTTTTTTTTTTTTTTTTTTTTTTTTTTTTTTTTGTATTCCTCGTTTTATTTCTTGTATTGCTTGTTTGGATCTTGAGGAGATTTAATATATCATCTTTGGTTTGGTTTTTCAAAAAAAAAAAAAAAAGCTACATTCTTTAGGAAAATAATATAACTTGATCCAAGCATGGCAATCTAACATTCCAAAGCACATATTGTGAGACTCCGAAAATTTTTCGCTAAAATTCTATTTATTTAAACCCAAATAAGTGTTCGTAAAATATTTTATATGCTGATTTCAAATGATTTAATATCAAGTAATTATATAAATATTTATGGTTTCAAAAATCCTATTTGAATAAAATATTTATGAGCCAAAAATCTTAAACCAAAAGTCTATCTGAGACGAACCTGTGAATCTGATTGGCCATGGGGTTGAAAACCCTGTCAGCCAGACCTGCGTGTTAATGACAGGGTTGGCCATGGGACTGGAAGCCCTGTCAGCCAGACCTGCACCTTATGTGGCAGGCGAGAGGTGGCAAGGCTCTAAACCCTGCCGCCTCATGCTATAGGTACGGGGCTAAGAGCCCTATGCCATTTGGGTCTGGTCACATTTGTTGAACCCGCTTGTTATCTATTGGCTATTTTTCTACAAACTGAGTATGTTCTAGACAAAAAATTATTTTTATAAATAAGGCATGATTATTCTTATTTTCTCAATAGAAATCAATATTTGATATACCTATGATTAAGAAAATAAATGAGTAGTAATATTCATGGTATGTATAACAATTGAAGTACCTAACAGTATTACAATAACAATGTATGATCAATTTGTTATATAGTGAATTATGATTGTCAAATGAAACTGTTATATAATTAAAATGATACTTCATTGTTTCTATAATGAAACTAGTGTATGTGGAAATTGAAACTAAAATTCATGGCCCATACAATAACATATATTGTCGATGAACCTGAAATGTAATTAAAATAATATTTCAATATTACTATAATTAAACTAGTGTGTGGAAAATAAAACTAAAATATAGATGAGCTCATGCAATAATGTATATTGTCAAATATTCAAATAAAACTGTAGTAGAATTAAAATGATACTTTGGCATTCTTATAATGAAACTAATGTGTGTAAAAATTGAAACTAAAGAACAAATCAATATTGTCAAATGAATTGAAATCCATAGACCATTGTCTATAGTAAAATTTGTCAATGTATGATTACTCAATTGTTATACAGTGGACCATGGTCTAAAAACGGCGTCGTTTCTTTAAGTAAAGAAACGGTGGCCCTTATATTTAACAAATCCCGTATTTCTGGCGTGTTTAAAACAAAATGAAATTACAGTGCATCTAAAATGAAACTGAATAATTTGTCTCACATATTGTGTTTATATTATCAAATGAAATTGTAATTGAACTGAAATGATACTTTAGTTGTGTTGAAATGAAATTACAATATGTATAAAATGAAACTGAATAACATGTCTCATATATTGAGTGTATATTGTCAAATGAAACTGTAGTTGGATTGCAATGATATTTTAGTTGTGCTGAAATGAAATTACAATATCTATAAAAAAAAAATTTGAATAACATGTCTCACATATTGAGTGTATATTGTAAAATGAAATTGTACTTATATCAAAATGATACTTTAGTTGTGTTGTAATGAAACTACAGTGTATATAAAATGAAATTGAATAACGGTTTCACATATTTGAGTGTATATTGTCCAATGAAACCGTAATTGAACTAGAATTATAATTTAGCGGTATTGTAATAAGACTACAGTGTGTATAAAATATAACAGACCTCACTGTAATAAGAATATTGTATGTATGATGTCAAATGAAACTGTAGTTGAAACAAAATGAAACTTTAATTGTGCTGAATTGAAATTACAATATATCTAAAACGAAATTGAATAGTTATACAAACAGAATTAATTATACAAAACGGATATCGTTTCTATTTTTTAATTAAAAGAAACGACACCGTTTTGAAAAATGGTTCACGGAGTAAAATTTGCCATACCAATTGAAGTTCCTAACGGTAACAATGTATTTTCTCAAAAAAAAAAAAAAAAACGGTAACAATGTATGATTACTTGGGCTGACAAATATACATTTATTTAAGTGGCTTCCATTATTAGGCCCATTAATGCTTGGAAAGGCCACTGTAATAAAATCCATACCGTCAGCCTGAATTCTATTGGGTAAACAAATCATGACGGAGTAGGTAACAAACGAACAAAAAAGAAAAATGTTTTGAGTTTTCAAAATTAGAAGTCTGATCAACTGTCTTCTTTCTTTTACTTAACCCCTCGCCTGAGAGAACGAAGAACAGTCAGTGAAGAAGAAAGGGAAACCAACAAACAATCGATCTAGTCGACTACAGGTTCTCGCGGAACCTCTTATATTCTATCCTTTCTTGCCTGAATTTTTGCTTTATTTTTTTGGTCAATTATCAAGCATGCAACAGAAAAGAAATCAGGTGTTTATTGATTTGCGGAGGTTGTGGTTGTTGTTGTTCTAATGCTTTTCAATCTTCTCGATTGTGGGAATTTAAGATTTGAAGTTGGAATCTGATCAGTAGAGGTAGTTATGGGAATTGGGTCGAGGGTCGAGCTAAATCTATTGAGTGGGTGCTTTAAGTCAGAGCAATTCTACTTTTTATTTTTCATTTTACTGTTGTTTTGAACCCAAATAGCCATCGTACTTCGTTTTAGTTGGGGATTCAGAGGTGTAATTAGGAGAGTTTATGTTGGAATTTGGAAAGGGCTTGTCTCAAATTCTGGTTTTGAACTCTGGAATCTGGATACTATCTGGATGATAGATCTCCCGGTTCTCTATGACTGTAGTTAGCCTTTTGGTGGCATAGAATGAGATGGAAAAGGCTGTCAAACCACTTCTGTTTGCCTTAGTGGATGTTAGCTTCACTGTATCTGGATTCTGGAATTTTGGTATTATTGCTTCCCTTTGTAAAAGGAGGGATGGATATGCATGACCTTTGCGTCTGGTGAGTTGGGGAAGGATTAGGGATTAATATGGTCCATTTTTTCCCCATAAATTGTGTAACCTGGTTGTAGTTTCAATAGATCTACATATGCACACTTCTCAAACGATTTGCTTGTTTTTCAATCAAAATAAGTAGAGAGAAAAGGACTAAGGAAGTCTGTCAATTTTGATTCTTTAATTAACATTGAATTTAGGTTCATTTTGAATCATTTTGAGGGGATTTACTTGAAACCTCTTATTAATTTTTATTTTTGGCCTGAAGATCAGGATTCCATCTCCTTCTTCATATTCTAATTATTGGTGTTGATGTTTAGGGATCAATACCAGAAGGTTGTAAACTACTAAACGCTCATGGCAAGGATAAAACCTCAAGCACTGTTGCTGCAAAGCAAAAAGAAGAAGGGTCCAAGCCGTATTAGTGCTACAACAATCATCATATACATACTTGTTGCTGCAGTAATGGTGTTTTTCCTGTTTGCTACGTACAGGCACTGGTCGAGGAGGTATGTCAAATGCAAATGCTTCTTGCTTTCAGATGAGCTTGGATCCTCATACACTTGTGGGTCTAGGTTTTCTGTTTTCCTTTTGAGTTGTTAGTTGTTGCTGCAGCTTTTGAACTTTTTGGTTAATGTCCATGACTATTTGACTAATAAATTATTTGGTTTCTGAATCAAAAGTTGATTGATGGATGGATGAATTTGATACTTATATAGTTAAAATGAAAACCTTCATTGTCTGATCTGCTTCTTTCATCTTTTTTGTTTTTTTTTGTTTTTTTGTTTTTTTTTTGTTTTTTTTTTTAATATCCCTATCCCATCCTTAAGAAATTTTTACCTCCAATTTTCTTATAGCTCTTGGTTAGAAATTACTTGTTGGAAAGTTTTTTTTTTTTCCTTCTTCTCAGGTTTGCTTCCTCCCGGCTTTTCTTTTATCTCTCCTATTTTCTATGATGGATAGACTTGGTAGGAAAGAATTTGAGGATCTAGTCAGATAATATGAAGGTTTTAGTGGTAAGAGTAAAGATATGTTGGGGGCTGTATTTGGGTATCAATCCCTGCAATAGCAAAATCGTCAATGAAGGTCGATTTGATTTTTTATTTCCTTTGTTTACTGGATGTATAAATTGAGTCAATTTTCCCCCCTTGAAATGCGGGTTGCCTGGTTGGATAGTTCAATCTAATACTTTAAACTTCTTCCATAATTGACCATCTCTTAGGTAGAAACACATTAAATTATTGTTGTTTTAGAGTGAGATTTATTTATTTATTTTTTAATTAGTCGTATCCAAATTGATTATTAATGCTTTTACTAGTTATGTAATGAGAAACTCTTGCTGATTTTAATTGCTTTATGACACAGACATTTTATTTGTTCATATATTTATTTTTTTTTAATTCTATTTTGTTTAGGTCCATGCTTCAAACAGATGTAGGCGAGGTAAATTTTCATCCAATATGCATCTTGAAGATATTCCCAAGTTTAGAATGTTATAATCTTGCACAATTATCTTTATTATAAATTTTAAGATTTTATGCTCGTTCCAATTATTCATGTCATTGGTCATTATATACCCTAACTTACAAAAAATGGGATCTGCAGGGTGAAGCTCTTTTCGCGGGGCAGAGAAAATCTGATGTTGCTAAATATGCTGTAAGTTTTGAAAAATATACTCCCATACAAATGCCACATCACCCCCCCCCCCCCACCCACATCCACCCACCCATCCACCCTCTTTAAAAGCTGATCACTTGTTCTGTTCCATGGAAAGTAATTTTAACAGAGGTATATGGAGTTGAATAGCTTTTTCTCTTTTCTCATCTTGACTTATCATATATATTATTTGTTTGAATCAAGGATCCAATATATGACAGGCAATTAGCCGTTAGTTGAAGTAGCATTTTACTTGTTTGTTGCTCCATATTTACTTCTCATTCATTTTGGTTATGTTACTTGTCTAAAGGATATTCACCCAATTATGTGTCTGACAGCTCATAAGCACCACAAAGGGCTTGGTAACTGTTGAGCTTTACAAGGATGGCTCTCCTGAAGTTGTTGAAGAATTCATTGATTTGTGGTGCGTTTTTGTCTTAACTAATAATCAGTTCCATTCCAACCAAATTAGTATTAATGGTGTAATTATCACCTAAATTTTTCTTAAGTGATAAAACAATAATAGGTGTATAATTTCATTATCACATTTTTATGTCTTCTAGCAGAGAAAGTCAAGCCTGCCTATTTCCACGGACATGGATTATCATCACCAAAATTTTTCTTAAAAGTAATAAAACAATAATAGGTGTACAATTTCATTTTTACATTCTTATGTCTTCTAGCAGAGAAAGCCAAGCTTGCCTGTTTCCATGGGCATGGATTATTATCAGACATTTAGGCTACCTCTCAAATTTCCTACTGCTTAACTAACACCTTAGTACTATATGCTTACCTATTTCTAGATATTTAAATAGCTGAAGTTTCATATTCCAACTTGAGGTTTAGAGAACATTATAGAAAAAAACATTTTTATTAATTTTCCATTAGTATTTCCTCCAAAAATACTGCTTCATCATTACAGTTCACGTATCTGCTTTAGTAAATTGTAAATGATGCTTCCCTAAGCTAGTTCAGTCTTCAGTTTTATCTGTTATGCCTTGAACTTGCATGATAAACTGACATTTATTTGCAGTACGAAGGGCCACTTTAATGGGATGCAATTTAATCGTGTTATTAAGAACTTTGTTATCCACGGCAGTAAAGAGGAAAGGCCTGAAACTACAGAAGATTGGACTTCGAGGGTAAAAAATTATGCTCACCTTGACACAAGGTTTTTCTCGTCTGCTCTTATTATATTTGACACTGAAATTACCTGGCCCTTTTCATTTATTATTGGTGCTGGTTTGTATCCAGTCTGAAGCATGAAGCATTTATGCTTGGTACTTCCAAGGCAAAACATGATGGTCGAGGATTTGATATATTTATAACAACTGCACCAATCCCAGATTTGAATGACAAGATTAATGTATTTGGGCGTGTCATCAAGGGTGAAGATGTTGTTCAGGTGTAAATCCCACTTTGTCTTCTCCCCTTTACTCCTCCCACTTGTTTCTTTTCTTATCACACAGAATAAATAACAAACTAGAGACTAGCGGAGAGAAGGACTTGGTCTCCACAGAACTGACATTAGAACGATAGATAATCTGCAAATTTTCTTTCTCATTACTTATGAGTTCTAATGAACAAATTTTCTGTTTATGCCTTTCTTTGGGATGGGCAACTCAGGAAATTGAGGAAGTGGATACAGATAACCATTATCGACCCAAAGCTGCTGTAAAGATCAAAGGAATTACTCTTAAACAGAACCTTTGATGACTCTGATTCTCATCAATATTCAATACCCCTCCTGATATGAGAGGTTTACGTCTTGGACAAAGCTGTGCAACATACTCGCGTAACAGTTGATTTTACAATTAGTAGAGTCTGGTGTTGGTTCTGCTTACTGATTTTACTTCCTTAGAATTGATCTTGTGCAGCCTGCAGTCAATCATTGTCATATAAAGAGTGTTCAAGTTATTGCGTTTCATGTAATTCACTCAATTTTCCTCGCTGTGTTTTCCGATAGCAGTATGCACCAGCAGCTCTGTATTTTCTTCTCTTATTTTTGTTGGTAGTAGGTACTGGCTTATGCTTGATTTTACTGTTAGCAGATGATAGTAATAATTGGAGTCTGTTTTTTTTTTTTTTTTTTTTTTTTAATGCGATTATTCTTACCTCTTGTCTCTTGATGAGAGAAGAGAACCAAAACTGGTTTTTGCTGCCAGTAAACTGAGATTTATGTTGATTTAAGTCATTTAACCATTCTTGTGTCAATGTGCAGCTGTTGTATGGTTCATTCTATATTTCCTTTCATCTGAAATGCTACTTTGCATTCCTATAATTAAATTTAATGGCCATTCTTTCCCCCTTTATTTACTTAAATTTAATACTGTTTCATATAGTTACAGCTTTTTTTTTTTTTTTTTGGTGGCAATGTGGCATACTCTCAAGTAGGAAATAATTATGCCTTGATATTTATATTTCTTGTTAGTAATTCTTATAAAAATAATCATCTTTTACATTTTTTAGTGTCTAGTCCATCCCGGTTTTCTTCTGTGTATTTCTTTTTTTGAGAATCTTCTATGTGTATTTCATTGTCGTATTATTGTAATATGCATATATAGCATATAATATTGGAAAAATGTTCAAATGGAGGTTTAAATTTTATCTGTGAATTACCTTCCTAAACTTTTAAAATTTTATTAAATTGATGGATTTCAGCATGCCTAACCATAGTGTTTCCCCTCCCAGTGACTTGGTCTCACAATCCCATTTGAGACTAGATTCGACGCGACGCTTACTTCCCAGGGATCGCCAATCTTATGATGGATGTAAGTTAAGCACGCTTAATCATGGAATTCTTTAGTTATTTGGTTGTCATATCTTACTTAAAACCTTAAAACCTTAAAACCAATTGGTGATAAGTAAGTGAAAATTAACCATTTAACTACATCCCTCCATGGTAAGCCACAACGCCACATTTTGAATCGAGTTGGACTAAACTCGGCTAACTTGGTCGTTGTCCAACATAAACATATTAAGTAGGGTATCGGAATAATATGTTGATGTATTTAATCGTAACTTTTAAAAGCTAATGACCTAATTGACTTTTTGTTTAAATTTTAGGATCTATTACTCTATTTGATGTTTTCACCTATAACATATACAAAGTAATATATATTTTGGATGTGTTTAGTTCATGGGTTTGTATACCAGGAATGTGAATCAAAATCATATTTAGTGTTTGGTTGATAACTTTTTAAAACACAATTATGAGATTTGATTACTCTTTAATAAAAATCACATTTCTTAATTAAAATTGGGTATCATTTAATCTTATTGGTAATATGATTTTTAAGTTTGATTAGTGCTTTTAGATTTTTGTTTTGATTTTTTTTTTGGTGAAAAAGATTTTTGTTTTGATTTTTTTTGTTCATATTGGTGCTTTGAATTTCATTAGGATCAATTGTTTTAATTTTTTATTTTTCTATTTTTGACATTTATTTCCATTATTATATAGAGTTATACGTAACCAAATTTCAATAATGATATTCATTTCAAATTCCACCGTAGTACCAAACATGCAAAATATTTTTACAATTTTGATTCCTCGTGCGAACAAAACACACTTTTTTTTTTTGGTAAATTTACAGGATCTTTATCTACCTGTTGAAGTAGAAAGAGTCAATTGACCTCCTATCTAAGGGTGGCCACTACATGCCAATTGAGCACAAGGTGTTTGGCAAAAATAAAAGTGTAGAAGATTTTATTGCATAAGAAGAAACAGAAACAATTCTCAAAAAAAAAAAAAAAAAAGAAGAAACAGAAACATTGATGAGTGATTGACAAAATAAAGAAAAAAAAAGGAAGAGAAAAATGGGGGAAGGGTCGAAAGGGAAACCACCCTACTACTTCATATTAAACCCCGCTAATATACGCACTTTCTCTCTCCTCTCTGCTTCTTCTCCAGGTGATCGCCGGAATCTCCTTTCTGTCGGACTGCCGGGCGGTCATGGATGGCCGCCGCGGTCCAACAATCTACCTTTGCCTATGCTTTTCCTCCTTCTCCTCATTAGATTCTCCAATTGTCATGTAACTGAAATGCGCAATTGCACAAATTCAAAACCTCTTCATTGGTTTTGACCTTCGCCTTTTCAATTTTTGTTTGTTGATTTTGTGTGTCATCATGGTAAATATACACGCATATGTTCTCGGAGCACTGAGATGTACATAGTTTGGGTCTAGGGTTTTTGTATCGGTTGGGGAGAAATGTTGAATAAGTTTATGAAAAGGGGACACCGGAAGGTGCCGAAGCCGGATGATGGGGAATTTGGCGATGGGGCGCCGGGAAGGCGAGGCTCTGACTCAGTTTCTGTTGCCAGTGTGGTGGTGAATCATTCTTCCATTGGAACGAATTCTGTGCAGTCACCGGCGCCGGTGACTATTGAGACCTTGCCGAGGTTCCGCGACGTGCCGGCATCGGAGCAGCAGAACTTGTTTTTGAGGAAGCTTCAGATTTGTTTCTTCCAGTTCGATTTCAAGGATATGTTGAAGATGATGAGGGAGAAGGATATCAAGAGGCAGACTCTTGTGGAGCTCATAGAATTTATTCAATCGGGTTCTGGGAAAATCTGTGAGAGCAATCAGGAGGAACTGATAAAGATGATATCTATCAATATTTTCCGGTGCTTGCCTTCGGCTTTGCATGAGACCACGGGATCAGAAAATGCAGACGCTGAAGAGGATGAGCCCTATCTTGAGCCTTCATGGCCACATTTACAGCTAGTATATGAGCTGCTTTTGCGGTATGTGGTTTCATCTGAAACTGATGCAAAGGTGGCAAAGAGGTTCATTGATCACACGTTCCTGTTGAAGTTATTGGATTTGTTTGACTCCGAGGACCCAAGGGAAAGAGAGTATTTAAAGACAATTCTTCACCGCATATATGGGAAATTCATGGTGCACCGGCCATTTATCAGAAAGGCAATTTGTAATATCTTTTATCGGTTTATATATGAGTCAGATAGACACAGTGGCATAGGTGAGATTTTGGAGATTTTAGGGAGTATAATAAATGGGTTTGCATTGCCAATGAAGGAGGAACACAAACTGTTTCTTGTTCGGGCACTCGCTCCACAAGACCAAGTCTGTTGCAACATATCATCAGCAGTTGTCATACTGTATTGTTCAGTTTGTGGATAAGGATTACAAGTTGGCTGATGTGGTTATAAGAGGTTTGTTGAAATACTGGCCTGTCACTAATTGCCAAAAGGAGGTTCTTTTCCTTGGGGAAATTGAAGAAGTTTTGGACGCCACACAGGCATCAGAATTTCAGCGCTGCATGGTTCCACTTTTTAAACAGATAGCTTCTTGCCTTAGCAGTTTACACTTTCAGGTCAGAGGGAATTTCTCTAATAATTATGACTTATGAGTGATCTTTGAATTTCTATTTGCATCTTGTTTGCATAATATTCTAAATTTACTTGATTTGTCGTCTTAGTTAATATTTTCCCAATATAAAATGCTGGCTGAAGTTGAAATCTGCATTTGTTCAAGTCTCAATTTGTTCTTTAACACGGGTAATTGACAACTTCATTTGTCCTATGCTTAGGAAAAGTATTTGCTTGTTCCTTGTTTTGCTATTGGTTGGTCATTGATGCGATTTGCCTGCTTAGCATGTCTTTAACGGATAAGATAGTGTTGTAAAAGGTTTACTTGTGGCTTGCTCTTGATATGTCTAAGTAACATATTTATGGGCAAGTTTATGTGTCTGCACAATGGAAGAGTTGTGTAGAAAACATTAGTACAATTTCCAAAATTTTTACATGCTGTCTTTTTGAGGAATCTTGTGTTGCCCCATGTGTTTGAACCTGTCATTTCTTCCCATATCTTCTAAAATTTGTTTTTCCTCTGCTTACGGAATGCCTCTGGGACATCCTTCTGCACCATGAACAGCAATTGTTATACCATGGACTAGGGTCCACTCTGCATTGTGGATCTTTGGAAGATTATGTGTCTGCAGTTAACATATTATGTGCTTCAAGTTAATAAATTATATGCATGCAAATAAATTGAAGGAACAAAATTTGTTAACTGCAACCACATAATATGTTAACTGCATATTATGTGCATATGCAATCGTTATACCCTGCACCACGGTGCACATAGCAATGTGCACCATGTACATAAAACGACGTCGTTTCGGTGTTAGTAGACGCGGACGCGAATGACTCAGGGAATTCATTATCTATAATACACATAATCATTATCTATAATACACAGAACGTTTGCCTAGAATACACAGAATGTTTGCCCATAATACACAGAATATTGACACAAAATACACAGATGTTAGTGGACGCGAATGACTCCAGGGAATTCATTATCTATAATACACATAATCATTATATAGAATACACAGAACGTTTGCCTAGAATACACAGAATGTTTGCCCATAATACACAGAATATTGACGCAAAATACACAGAACTCATTCTCCTAACATTCGAATGCACAAACACATCACAACTTGTGTTAATAACATGAATACACATAATATTTACACAAAATATACAGAACTCATCCTCCTAAACATTCGAATGCACAAACATGTGTTACTAACATGAAATCAAAACATGTGTTACTAACATGAATACACATAACGGTTGCCTATAATACACAGAACGGTTGCCTAGAATACACAGAATGATTGCCTGGAATACACAGAATATTAACATAAATACAGAGACCGGCCGAAACGAGAAACGTGATTTCCAAAAAAAACGGACGATTAGTTTACAATACTCAAAACGACGTCGTTTAGGTACGTGGTGCACATTGCTATGTGCACCGTGGTGCACAGTATAATTTGCCGTGCATATGTGCATGACTGCACACAGTTAACATATTATGTGCCATCAATTTATTTTAAGGCATATAATCTATTAACTGTAGGCATATAATATGTTAACTGCAAACATATAATATGTTAACTGCATACACTGATACACATAATCTTACTGTCATTTTGGACCAAGGTCCACAATGCAAGATGGACCATGGTCCATGGTATAATTTGTCCATGAACAGAGAGAAGGCTTGCCTAATGAGTGCCCTAGTCATTTATTTGCTAAATTATATCATAACTTCCAAAGGCTAAAGCTTTAGCCATGGATAGTTAATTTTTTTAAATGTTTGCTTCCCAAAATGATCTCTGCAAGTCCTACCATTGACATCCTCACCATTTTTGCTCTGTGCAATACTCCTCATACTCCACTCATCCAATTTTTACTGCCTGCTTCTTGGATTCATTCCCAAACCATAAAGTCTCTAACCTTCTTAACCAATTCAGTGTTCGGTATCCTTTAGTTATGTTAAGGATGTATACATGCAATCCATCTAGCAACCAATCTGCTTTAGGATTTCTGTTGATTACAGATTGCTTGCTAATATGACTACACATTTTGTTCTTCAAGTCTATTGTGCCCTTGCCAATAACAAGTAGCCAATGTAATAGTGCATAGTGGAGTAGGTCAATATTTCCTCATTATTACACAACAGGAGCAAATGCGTCTTCAAACTTTCCTAGTAGAACCTATCCCAGGTATCCATGAACCCCTGCACCATTGCACCTGCATTACTTCCTTTCTAGTACTGTCAACATCATTTGTAACTAGTGACCAATACTGACCATCATTAGACACCAACCTTTAAATCCACTTCATTTACCATACCTAGCCCTCTCATTCCTTCTACCCTTATCTATGTCTTCTCCATCTTAGAATAACCATTTCTACCACACAAACATCTACAGCCTAACCCTGCCAAGAAAAATCATTACTTCAGTTCTTCCTTCTTTTACATCTCACAACCATTGAATACTATATCTAATCACCTTCAAGTGCAAAGTGAAATTCTTAAATGTCTACTTCGTATCAAATTTAGAGTTGTTGGAACGATTTTGATTAATTATGGAAGATTCTATTTATTGCAATGTTTCTGAGCATCTCAATCAACATTGTATTTCAGGTTGCAGAACGTGCACTATTTTTGTGGAATAATGAACACATAGTAAGCCTGATTTCCCAGAATCGGAATGTCATTTTGCCAATTGTCTTTGAGGCTCTGGAAAAGAATATACGAGATCATTGGAATACAAGTGTCAATGGCCTGACTGTCAATGTCCGGAAAATGTTCTTGGAAATGGATGCTGATTTGTTTGAAGAGTGCCAAAGACAGTATGCAGAGAGAGTGGCTCGTACTGCAGAAGTGGAAGGACAACGAGAATTAAGGTGGCATAAACTAACAACTGCAGCAGCCAATGGAGGCTAAGAGGACATCCATTTCATACCTGATTGATTAAGGCAGGATAAGGTGCTATCCAAATTGGATGCATGATCCTGAACACATGCTTCTTCTGTATAATGACATGGATTAAATGCTATCCAATCAGGGAAGCATAATCCCTCAACATGCTTTTCCATCGGTATTCCTGTTTATTTTCAATGAGCCAAGTTGTTGAAATATTAAAGCAGCACAGCAAGTAATGTAATTCTAATGTATTGATTGCTGTGAGTGTCATGTTGCTGCATACAAATGATTTGTGAAAGTATCTGTGTATTTCTTCTTTGAACTTTTCATTTCCCATAGAAATATTATGTTGAGTTCCATTTGCCACTGACTTTAGCATTAATCTTAGGAATTGTTTGGTGTAAGTTGGGATTGACAGTAATCCTTGGCCTAGTGGTAGAGGTGAGGTTTGGGGGGATTGAAGTCTTAGAAAAGGTTTTAGGTTGTGGGGTGTGGGGATGGGGGTAGGGGTGTGGAGGGTCTAAGATGCATTCCATTTTTGGATATCAGCTGTGACCAAAGCACTATGCTTATCTCCTTAATTGATTTCTTCCTATCTGATCACATGCATATGCATATTAAACTTGAACTTGATAGTTTTAATGTTTTATAATGGAATGAGACAAAATCTAAATGCAAACTGGTATGTAAAGTACTTTTTAGCCAGACAGCATGTGTCTATTTTACCAAAAATGGTGATGCCAAAAGTGAGATACAACTCCATCCTTGAGAAATGACAATTCAATATTTCCTTTGATGAGCTAATGGAGGCCTCAGTACTATGAGGACACATCCAAGGGAGTGGTGGAGTCCCCACAAGCTAGTTATCCTGTTTTCCACCCACTTTTGCCCATGTAAGTATTTCTGGTTCTTCTCTTAGCCTTTGGATATTATGACCACATCATGTCATATGTATATAAACAGGCTTCTAATACTCTTGAGTTTGTATTGCAATGGAGGAAGAAACATTGCGTAAAGGTCCTTGGCTTGAGGAGGAAGACGAGAAACTGGCTGCTGCTGTTGCCTCTTTTGGAGAACGCCGGTGGGATGCATTAGCTAAGGCATCAGGTATGCAGTAGCTAGCTGCAGAACCACTTAGAGTCTTGGGGATTGGTTAAAACATTTTGAGATTTTGCATGCATTCTGTATACTTTCTCATATGCAGAGTTGAGAAGGACTGGCAAGAGCTGCAGGTTAAGATGGATGAACTACCTCCGCCCCAATATAAAGCGCAGTCGCATCACCACAGAAGAAGAGCTTCTGATTATTGAACTTCAGAGAAAATGGGGAAACAAGTATGGTTGGTTTTCTACTGTTCCTCTTTAAATTAAGTCATCTGCTTATTCCCTGATTGTAATTATATCCTTGCAGGTGGGCAAAGATAGCTAAACAGCTGCCAGGAAGAACTGATAATGACATAAAGAACTACTGGAGAAGTCACTTGAGGAAGAAAATTCTTCGAGAACAAGGTTACAACATTCTGCTCTTATTAATGTTATTAATAACAAAGGTTAATGTCCTTTCAGGATGTTTTGATGAATCTGTTCGGTTTTAAATAAAAGTTTAAATGATTAGTGAGAATACACATTTACTCCTTCCTCAACAGAATGCTTCAAGAATACTTCAAACAAAGCTCAACAGATGAATACTTCCTGGCGTTCCTGCACCACTGCAGACCGCGCTTCCCTCAAGGATGGTTCTTTGGGTTCCTCTGTTGATTCTTCAGAGGTAGTTGAGTTGCCAGATTATGCGCTCGTGAGCTCTCCATACGAAGAAAGATTATGGGATTGGATGTCGAGCTGGTCTCACGAGGATAGCGAGATGGAACATCATGGGGATGGAGAAAGTTGCAGCAGAAATCAGTGGTGTTGTCATCCTCAATGGACCTCTAATTATTCCTGCATTGGTACCATATGGGATTATGCTTCATCTTCCATCTGGGACAGCACTAGTTAAAACCAAACATTCTTCTTCAGGTTTCTGTTCTCAGTGAAAAATGAAGAAAAAAGAACCTTACAACTGTACATGCATGTATATATATATCTAAATTATGGACAAGTGGATTACTGTAATTAAGAACTTTCTTTGCTGCTTTATTGAGGTTTCTCTTTTCATTTTTCTATTTACTAGTCATTGACTTCAAGCCTTGGAAGACTTATTGGGAATGTGTAGTTGTAGTCCAAAAGTTTAAGTTGAGACAATTTTTTACTTTAGTTCACGCAGTAATATACAAATAATGTTTATAGCTATATAAAACCCGCTTAAATTAATATGAAAATGAAAAGGTGACACTAATATATATATATATATATAGGGACGAGTTCAGACGCAACCAAATCTAGATCAATGGCTCAAATCAATTAAAACAAAACGCACATCTAAAAGGAAGAAGCATAAGCTAAAAATAGCGCACCTTAAGTGTTAAAATGGCGCACCTTAAGTTTTATCACCTTCTGTTTATAACATTGGTGCACCTTAAGTTTTATCACCGTGCACCTTCAATTTATAACATTGGCGCACCTTAAGTGATATAAAGACGCACCTTAAGGAGGAAAGCCACGCACCTAAAGCTTTAGACCGACGCACCTTAAGTTTCAACAAAAAATGCACCTTAAGTTATCAACTAAAGAACAGGCGCACCTTAAGCGCAGAAACCACACACCTTAAGAAGAAAAATCACGTACGCACCTCAACTACATGCATCTTAAACACAGAAAGCATGCACCCAAAGAAGGCACACGACGCACCTTAAGCACAAACCTTACGCACCTTAAGTTTGACCCATATGGAAATGACCAAATTGCCACTGCATTTTTTTTAAACGTTGTTAATCCTAGACGTTGATTTTGGCAAGATCAATGGCTCTCCTCTCACCACACAACTGCACCTGAGCACTCTAACCGAGCGAGAACCGATATTTGTGTGTGTGTGTGTGTGTGTCCATAATCAGGTGATAATCATTCCTCTAGTAGATCTAATGGTTGAAAATAAATACAACTTTTTAATATTTATGAAAATGGCCCTGCTCGCTGCTCATTTTATAAATTTGTAATATTTATGAAAATGACCCGCTCAGTTTTTACTTGATTTGTCTAGAAAATCTCTATAACTGAAGTAATTGAGTTCAAAACCATTTGGGCTTCAAGTTATTGTATTCAATGACAAAATAAAAATGTAATTAAATTTTTTTGTCCAAATATAATGCATACAAATTTAACAAAGAAAGAATACAATTCAAAAGTTAATTTAAAAGTGTTATTTTTCGTTCATATTTAAATACAAAATTATTCACCAAAATTTTGATGTCAATTCTTTCTAAAATTTTATTTTCAATTACAATTAAGACCAATCAATGAATTCAAAAAAAATATATCAAATATAAAAAAAAATAGACAATATCTAATTTTTTTTAAAAAAATAGACTCCCAAAAATTGAGGGCATTGTACGATACAACCGATAAAATAGTTGAAATATTTCACTTTACTCTTTTTTTTAGTACTACTGAAGCACAACGAGTCAACAGTAGCCTCCACTAAGGCTCGAACTCACTCCCATCATTCATGTGGGAGTGTTAATCAGGACACCGGATGCCAAAGACCACAAACTCTTTGGCATTTCACTTTACTCTTCAAACAATATTCATATTTGAGTGATTATATTATGAAAAACGTGGAGTAAAATTGTTGTTTATCCAATCACCCAATCCAAAAGGATATAGTTTGTAGATTCACTTGATAATTAAAGAAAAAAAAATACAAAAAGTGACAGAACCAGTATATGGGAATGCACATGCAGTTGATAAGTTCATAGTATGTCATCATTCCTTTATTAAAATTTATTATCTTGGATTGATGGGATAATAAAGGTTATTAAGATGATGAGATTACAAGATTATTTAAATGATGAATATTACAATAGAAGTGTCCATTTTGTCCATGAATATTAAAATAGAAGTGTATTCTAAAAGAATAAAATTATTATCATATATGTTATATCCACATGGAGTAAAATATATGGTAAAAAGTTGGAGTTGTATGTAATATTTATTATTTAAATTAAATCCTTTATTGGTTCTTATTTATATATAAGGAAAAGACTTATAAGAAACTTACAAGGTGTACATTTGGATGGAATTACAATTCCATTCTCATCTAATTCCTATCAGGTAAGTAAGGGTGTGCTTGGTTCGCACATGAAAATCGAAATTGGAATGGTATCAAATACTTGGTAATGATAATGAGTTTTGGTGAAAGTATTTTGCATGTATGGTACTAGGGTGGAACGTGAATGATTATTAATAGTTGAGGAAGATTGAGAAGGAAGGGGATGAAACCTTATTTTATTAGGGAATTAATTTTGCAATTAAGGAGGTAATCAAAACCCTTGGTAGTATTATAAAAAAACCAAACAATAACAATGACTTTGATACCCATTCCTGGTAGCTAAACCTATCAACCAAACACACCCTAAATTCATTTGTTTGGTTAGAGCAATTCCCTCATTTTCATGGAATTAGAATCACATGTCCCCTTGGTATTTCAATTTCTTGGTTTTTAAGAATAAAACAGATAACTTTGAGACAATATTACCCCTCTCTATTTTTAAGCTAAAATTGATGCCTAACTCCTCCTATTGATTGCATGAAAATTAATGACAATATGTTCAGTTCAAGAGATACTGTAGATGAGTGATATTTGAATATGTTATTTTGTGGTGTTTGAATATATATGTAGGTGGGTTCAAGAGATACTTGCCAATTAAGGTTAATAATAATAATAACATATATATATATATATATATATATATATATATATATATATATATATATATATATATATATATATATATATTGTGAAAGGAAAAACTTAATTCATTAAATCAGCAGCAATGTAGTCACCAAGAAAAGGAGGAGGGAGGTCAAACCACTCCACGCAACCTGACTCAGAATTGGCCTCTCTAGCAACAATATGAGCGGCACAATTCGTAGATCGCTTAGCAAAACAGAATTTGACATCATTAATCATAGATGCCAACTCTTTAACATCATCCACTAACAATCCAAAAGCAAAATAAAAAGAATTACAAGACAAAGCATTAAATAATATTTGAGAGTCTGTTTCCACATCAACACTGCCCAGACCAGTATCTTTGAGCCAACTGAGAGCTTCCCGCATACTTAGAGCTTCAGATTCCTTAACATCAAAGACCCCGCTCTTTCGCACATTCTTAGCTGCAAGAAACCTCCCATCATCATCCCGAAGCACCCAACCTAGCCCCATAGCATTAGAGCCAATATTGATAGAGGCATCCGTGTTTAGCTTCAGGCAGCCTCGTAACTGCCTGCACCACCTGTCCTTACGACGATACTCATACCCAGTACTAACCGAATATCAATTACTATGTAGTGTGATGACACATGTATTACAGGGTTAAACACCTTTTATATGCTTAGGGATAAAATTTATACCATTTAAGTGGATGGAAATGGAAAATTGGACATTAATGTTTGTTTGTTTGGTGGTGTTGTTTTTTTTTTTTTTTTACCTGGTGGATGGAAATTCAAAAGAAAAGTAAAAAATTCAAATTTATAGAATTCCAAAATTTCTAGAATCCAATTCTATAAATCCTTTTAAAATATAAAAAATAAAGAGTTCCAAACTACTAGTTCTCTTTCTTCTTCTTCTTCGAATTCTTTTCTTTTTCTTTTTTCTTGTATATATAAAGCAAGTTTCTCCAATAAGTTACATACGCCTTTTGAATTTTGTATCCCCGGCCACCTTCCATTTTGAATTTCCTAAGTGGTCAGAAAATCAAAATAATTTTTTGCCAATTTATTTAAATAACTTTTTTTGAATTTCATATCAACCTATAGTTCTAGTCTATTTATTGGGTTTATCGAGGCAAACCCCACTCCTCTTCCGAGTATTTATAATTCTACACTTTGTATATATTTTCTCTCTGTAATTATGTTCAGACTGATCATCCAATAATACTATCCTAAACAAATGTACGAAAAATACATTCGCTTGTGATGGTTGTCGGTTGACAAAATATGAATAAACTTTTTGTATAATTTTTATTAGGTAAAAAAACATATTAAAATTTTAAATAATACATTCTTATTATTATTTATTAGTTATTCATGAATTAGTTGAACTATCATAAGTTATTTTATTTTAATATTTTTTTGTAGTGAATATAAATTATAGATAAATAAAGTGATAATTTATGATAAAAATACATAATTTGATGTGATGTTCATGAGAGAAGAAGCTAATCCTTTCTCATCTGTGCACATGGAATGCTGTATATTAAATTATACCTTCTTTTATATATATATATATATATATATATATATAGAGAGAGAGTCATAATCAGATGTGGCCGCGTCTTAACGTGCGGTCAGTGCGACCGCACCACTATGTATATATACAGATATACACCACTCAATGTTAGAAAATGCACCACACAAATATGCATCGCTAGATACGTATCACAAAAAACACACCACTAGGTATGCAAATATACACCACACAGTGTTAGAAATGCACCATTAGGGGCATGGGAGTTATGATGCATTATTTTGGGCTTGTGTGTTTTTTGGTGTTTTTGTGTATTTTCATTGTGGTGCATTTTCTAACATTGAGTGATGTATATTTGTATACATAGTGGTGTATTTCGCACCGACAACACGTGAAGACGCGACCACATTTGAATAGAGAGGAGTGGTGTTGAGATTTCTAGGGAACAAAGATGTTCTGCTAATGGGTCAGCACAAATGGAAGGTGGTTGTCAAACTTCCCCAATTTGTCATCAATCTCAATGAGTGTGGCCTCGTGGAATTGCCTGGGCGTGGCTAACCGGGCCACAATGTTGCATGCCAAAGAGCTCTTGTCCCGTAAATATTTGGGGGCTCTGTATTTCCTCGAAACTAAGACAAAAACAAAGGCATATAAGTTGATTCATATGGATCATAATAAGGGGTTTTGTGAGTCTTTTTAGGTGGAACCCTTTGGTTTTGCAGGTGGTCTTCTTTTGGTTTGGAACAAAGATCGGATTACACTGGAAGTTATTCACTCCCCCCCCCCCCCCAAGTAATCTATTGCCTTGTTAAAAGAGGGGGCAGTGCCGCCTTTAGATTTTCCTTTAGTTATGTTAGGCCCAACCGTATGGCTAAGAACATTTGTGTGAGGCTTGTAAGTTGTATGGGAACTCTATCAGTGATCCATGGGTTTTGCTGAGGGTTTTGAATGATATTGCAAGTCCTAACTACCAATGGGGTAATAGGGACATTACCCAAAGTAACATCAACAAGTTTGTGAAAGCGTTGAGTAGTTGCGGGCTATTTGATGCTCCTTGCTTGGGTCCTTCATTTACTTGGGTTACGTACTCTAGTGGGAGAATTTGCTTACGCCGTAAATTGGATAGGGTTTTGTGGAATCTTGAAGCTGAGTTGAAATTCCCTAAAGTCAAGGCGTTGACCCTTTCGCACACCCACTCAGACCATCATTCGATCCTGTTCATGGGTCATGCAGGGGGGAAACCAACTATAGATAAGAGGCCTTTTAGATTTGAGGTAGCTTGGTTGTCTAGGTCGATTATAAAAATATCTAGAATCAAGCCTAGAGCGATAAAAATGACGTTGTGGTTTGTGCTATTGGGGAATTTTCTAAACTCAATAAAATTTGGAATCAAAAAATGTTTAGGAATATTTTTCGGAGGAAAAGGTTACTCCAAGCTAGAATTAAAGGGGTCCAAGAATCTCCCTTCTATCACTCCTCGCGAGGTCTCCACAATTTTGAAAAGAGGTTGTTTTGAGGGACCTTAATGAAGTTTTCAATCAGGAGGAGGTACTATGGTTCCAGACGTTTTACAGAGATTTGGTCAAGGACAGAGATAGAAACACGACTTTTTATCACCAGTCTACTATTATCAGACATAGTAAAGAGTGAATACGTATTCTCAAAATTAATGGTGAGCGGACTTCTGATTCTAAGATCATTATGGAGCATATTTCTAATTATTTTTCAATTTATTTCACATGGTGGATAGCGTGGCTCACCATGATAATGAAGATAACAGGGCTTGGTTAGATTTGAATGAAGCCCAAGGCTTAGTGAAAAGCACCGCGAAAAATGAGGTTAGGAAAGCCTGTTTGGAATGAAACAGTTTGGAACTCCATGACCTGATGGGATCCAAGCGGCTTTCTACTAAGATTTTTGGGACGTGGTGGGTAATGTTGTTACTAACATGGTTAATTCGACCTTAACAACAGGGAGAGTGCCAAGGTCTATCCTAGAAGCCTTCATCACTCTCATCCTGAAGAAAGACAATCCAGAGAATGCGGGGGATATTCGTCTAATTACACTCCTTAATGTTGTTTACAAAATTATTTCTAAGGTTTTTGTTAATAAGATGAGGCTGCTGATGGAGAAATTGATCGGGCCTTTTCAGAATAGTTTCATTCCTGGCAGGTCAACCCTTGATAATGTGACCCTGACCCAAGAAGTGGTGCACAACATTAATAGAAAGAAAAGCAAAAAAGGGGCCATGATTGTTAAAATTGACATGCAAAAAGCCTATGATAGCTAGTCTAGATTGGGGTTTCCTAGAAGATACCTTGAGGATCTTCAACTTCCCAGATAAGTTCATCACTCTGGTGATTTTTGCTCTAAAGGAAAGTAGTATCTCAGTGCTTTGGAACAGATAAAAGTTATATAGTTTCAAACCAGGGCGGGAGTTGAGACAAGGGGATCCGTTTACCCCATATCTATTTATTCTAATCCTAACAAGGCTTTCTTGGAAAATTCAACAAGAAGAACTGGAGGCCCATTACCCCTACTCGTGGGGGTGTAGGGATCTCTCACCATTTATTATTATTATTATTTTTTTTGCAATAAGCTCATGTTGTTTGTAGAGGCTTCGAAAAGCCAAGTCCATACGATGATGAATTACACGGATAGTTTCTCGAATAGTTCAAGTTTGACTATCAACTTAAATAAATCCCTTATTTATTGTTCCTCTAATACTCCCATGATAAAAAGGAAGCTTGGAGATTTGACAAGGATTCTAATCACTGATTCGTTCTGAAAGTACCTTGGTATGTTTGTCTTGAAAATAAAAAGTGTCTAAAAACAACTTCAATTATATCTTAAACAATATAAAGAGAAAGCTGGCCAATTGGAAAGTTGACTCGCTCAGTTTAGCAGGTAGGAGGGTTTTGGTTCATTCTGCTCTATCTTCTATGCCAATGTACACCATGCAAGCTTTTGCCATACCTTTGGTAACTTGTAAGGAAGTCGATAAAGTTTGTAGAGATTTCTTTTTGGGGGCTAAGAAGACAATAAAAAGATTCATCTTGTGGAGTGGGATGAAGTGCGCACAACTCATAGTCAGGGGGGTTTGGGAATTCGTAAGGCGAAAGAATTCAACTTGAATTTGTTGGCTAAATTGGCTTGGCAAGTGATCACGGAACCAAAAATGCTTTGCGTTCAAGTATGTGAAAAATGAGGATTTCTTCACTGCTCCGATACTATGGTTCTTCTTAGAGTTAGTAGAGCATCTGCAAGGGTAAGTCTGTGGTGGAGTTGGGTGCCAGCTGGAGAGTGGGTCATGAGAGATCTTTGAGATTTTGGTTTGATTGGGGGTCGGGCCTAAACCTCTTGGTTTGCACCAGGATCTTGAGATCCTTGACGATCTAAGGGATACCAGAGTAAGTGACTCCATTCTAGAAACCCTTGGATGAGACATACCCAAAAACTAAGCGATATCTTGTTTGATGACCTCGTTAACGATATTCGGGCAATCCTTATTCCTGCAAATCCCATGACATGTGACAGGATATGTTGGCAATCCTCGTCCTCAAGTAAGTTCTTTGTTCTTTCTGCCTTCAATGTGATTCCAGGTAACTAGTAGGGGGAAGATGACTAATATATTATTAATCCTATATGTAAAATAGTTATTGTGCATCCATTAAATATATTAGAACTAATATAAATTTGCAATTCATTTCATCTTCTAGACTCAACCTGATAAGATTAAATGTAAAATCATCAACCTTGACAATAAAAACACTTGCTATATAGGATAACAAACAATTCAACTCCAATGTTATTATAAATTCAATTAAAAAAACAAAACAAACACACACACACACGCACATACACACAAAATCAACTACTACAATCATTATACTAATTCAAAAAATATGAACTTGAAAATGAGCAGGTGCAAAATGGATAAAAATTGTTGATAAAACTAGACACGTTGCAGCATCAATATTCAGACTACCTGCAGAGTTATTGTTGTTACTATCAAATAAACAAGTTATGCAAATTATACAAAAGGTACTACTCATGAACCTTCTACAAATATAATAAATATTAATATTTTATTCAATACTTTCACATAAAACATGCAAGGGAAATACTATCACTACAAAATATCAATAGGCGCTTGCAAGATTAAGACTTCATAGCACAACTAAGACCCTAGTTACATATACGCAACAAGGCACATCTAAAACTTTCTACACCATCGACCAAAAAAAAAAACTTTCTACACCATAATCTCATTGCATGATGTTGTCATTTATGCTACCACCAGTAACACAATTGCAAATGACATACTACCAACAAAAAAGAAAAGGAAAAATAGTGAAGATGAAAACAATGACAATGCTACCCAAAAGAGAATTAAGAAAACTTAGAAAAATTCAAACCGAAAGTAATATTTATTTAAAGTATTTTAACTATCGATTTTACAAAGTTGCAAACATTTATTTTAGTGACAATTATAATGAATCTCCTATATTATCTTGCATTGAAATACTTTGAATTACATATTTAAATAAACGAATTTGACATTCAGATATATATGTATGAGATTTTCCTATATACTCATGCATTGATATACTTTGAAATACTTATTTATATATAAACATTGGGCATTAGTCTATTTGCTCAATGCGCGTGTAAAACTTATATATATATATATATATATATATATATATATATATATATATATATATATATATATATATATATATATATATAGCGATTCACACTACGTAATAATATATCTATATACAACGGTTTCAAAAAATATATATCTCTGTTCAACCTTAACATAATTAACTTTGACTGCAAATATTCATGCGGTGATGCGGGTTAGACATTTTAATTTATTTTTTATTTTTATTTTTTTTAAAAATAAGCGTAGTCTTTTATTCACTTTTAACGTAACACGTATCATCATCGGATAATATTATTTTCCTCTCAAAATATAGATAAATAAATATGACACAAGGAGTTAAGATTAGCTTGGGGGGAGTGCTTGGAAAATCGAACCATACACGCATAACATAATTTTCAATAAATTTCATGGTCAGACACTCAGACTTGAGATTCATCAATCATCACTTTTCAAATTAAAGTCGAACACTCTACATATATACCTTCATGACCACTTTCATCTCTTGACATCTTCTAGAATTGTGTTTATTTGCTTGGTTGTATTAACGAAATTAAATTTAACTTATTTATAATTTAATTTTGTAATGTTTAATTTAACATCAACATATAAAATTTATATATTTAATATTACATTAAAATACTATTAAATAAAAAAATTTATTTCAAAAAATAAAAAAATAATTTAAAAATTAAAAAGTAGCATAGATGATCATGATCTCGACCCAAGGCAAATTGAGGTTGGACAAAGGTAAATAGGTTCAAGTGATCTCAATCTATGAATCTTAATCAACACAACTATTTTAAAGACTAAAGCTAGTATTTGTGACTCGCACCGACAGCTTAACTGGTTCTTGGTAGTAGCATTGTAGGCAATAATACATGATTGAGTACAGTTATGCCAACTGTAATGTGGGAGTTTCATTCAATATGGTGGGTTCTTTGTGAGCATCATGCATTGGCTCTTCCACCTAATAAACTGCTAGTCACAGTGATTTACTCATCCACTATCTTATTCGATCAAGATGTGAGAACTCTGAGAGCGAAGAAATTTCTCCGATAAAGCTAGCTATTGCGGGATGTTACTGAACATGAAAATCGCAATGATATTTATAGAGCATAGATTTAATGCTAGCCGAGTAATTACCACTTGTATTAGTTACATCTACATTATATAAAATTGTATTGTGAAGTCTTAGTGGTCGGGAGTAGTATATTAACTTTTTTTGTCGTTTGAATTGATCAATTATAGACCGTTTAAGTTGGTTTATCTTATTGCGGTTCTCAGCCGATTAGAGTGACAAAATGAAATTTATGCCATGCATATATATCTTTAGGTAGTGGTTACAGGTTTTTCCTCGGCATAAAAAATTGTATTCGTGAGGAAAACATTTAGCCAATATTTGAAGGTATGCATCGAGTAAACCTCACACATGCATAATAGCCTCATACAATAGAGATAAATTACACTAGGAAGACCATGTACAATAAATTCAACCAAGAGAAATCGTGATTGACCTTTTGATACAAGAATCATATTTCACTCATTTGTCCACTTAGACCATTTTGGGCGGCTTTTGTGCGTTCTATCTCCATGCTTATTATTCTTAACTAGTGTTTTACCCGTGCGATGCACGAACAAAATTATGTTATTATGAATTTAAATAAAAAATTTTAAGAATATAAATATTTTAAAATATACAATATAATAATATAGTTTTAATTCCATATATTTGGTTAAATATCTATTTTCATAGCATATAAAATATAAATTTAAATTTTGTATAATTAATATAGTCTCTAATTAATCATGCACACATTTAGATAAATTTATATAAAATAATTGCATAATTAATTTGATTTATTCCTAAGTGTATTTCATATATATTATAATTCCAACAATATGAATAATAACTAAGAAAATTATATTTAAAAAAATGCAAATTTTAATTTTTGTATTAGTAAATTTAAATTCTAATTGGATGCATTTCCTTAATGATTGTATAATACGTCGTATATACAAATAATATTTATTAATATGTATGTAGGCAAATTCTACAATATAATTTCAGTAATATAATTGTAATATATATTGATAGATTTATAATTAAAATAATCACATTTATAATTAACAAAATTAGCATTTTAATTTTGTATGATTAATATAGTGCATAAATATAAGTATGCATTTTACTATTAAGTAAATTTCATTTCCTAATTGAATTTCGTTTTCTTTTCCATTTTTTCTTTTTTACGGCTAACATTATTAGTATTAATTAGTGAATTGCCAAAGACCTTGTGATCCAGTGGCATCAAACCTTTTCTTTTATATGGGAGGTGGTGGGTTCGAACTTCAGTGGATGCAATATTGACTCCTGTGCTTCAATAGGTTGAGAAAGTAGTTATGAACAGATACTGCAATGTATTACGGATCTTTTATTTCCCTTTTTAAGTGCTAAATTTTTTACTAATTATTATTGGTAGTAATTACGGATCTTTTATTTCCCTTTTTAGTGCTAATTTTTTTACTGATTATTATTGGTAGTAATTACGGATCTTTTATTTCCCTTTTTAGTGCTAAATTTTTTTACTGATTATTATTGGTAGTAATAAGTGAATTTCATTTCCTTTTCTATTTTTCATTTTCTATTGTTTGAAGCACAAGTGTTTGGGCGGGCTTGTACGAAAGGAGGATTTTTTTAATAATAGTATAGATTTCATATCCTTATTGTTATTAATTAGTAATTTTTGATAGAATTTTCCTTTTTTATTGGTAACATTAATAATAATATTATTATTATTGCATTGTATTACGGATCTTTTATTTCCCTTTTTAGTGCTAAATTTTTTACTGATTATTATTGGTAGTAATAAGTGAATTTCATTTCCTTTTCTATTTTTCATTTTCTATTGTTTGAAGCACAAGTGTTTGGGCGGGCTTGTACGAAAGGAGGATTTTTTTAATAATAGTATAGATTTCATATCCTTATTGTTATTAATTAGTAATTTTTGATAGAATTTTCCTTTTTTATTGGTAACATTAATATTATTATTATTATTGTTATTATTATTATTATTATTATTATTATTATTATTATTATTATTATTATTATTATTATTATTATTATTAATTGAAAAGAAAATTGAGAGAGAATACATACCAAAGGAAATGTTAACGGCGATGGCGATCGCAACCGGTAAAGATGACAGCGATCTCGCCGATCCGCCATTCTTGAAAAAACCTTAGAAAGAGAATCCAATTCTTGAATCTCTTGAGTAGTGCGTAAGGGGGGAGGCAAACCCAAGTTCAGTCCTATCATTTTATAGCCTTGGCATAGGGACCCTTTTTTTTTATTTACATTCAATTATTAATTTCTATTTCCTTTTTCAATTTTCATTTTCTAGTATTAATCATTCATTTCTGTTTTCATTTTCATTTTCAATCAATTAGTTGTCAATTAGGGATCTTTTTTATTTTTAGTCAATTAGTAATTTTCGCTTCCTTTTTCATTTTCTGTCAATTAGGTTCCAAATAAGGCACAAATATGCATGGAAGTTATATTATTATTATTATTATTATTATTATTATTATTATTATTATTATTTTTTTTTTTTTTTTTTATTGTTGTTCTCATAAATTTATTCGTTAATTTTAGGAAACCCAAATAAAAGTGTTTGAGCGACGGAAAATAGGTGTTTCAAATGAAATTTTATTATTATTATTATTATTATTATTATTATTATTATTGTTGTTGTTGTTGTTGTTGTTGTTGTTGTTGTTGTTGTTGTTGTTGTTGTTGTTGTTGTTGTTGTTGTTGGTCAATAAATGCATTCCTTAATTTTAGGTTTCTAGATAGTATGAATAATTAATTTCTGTTTTATTTTCATTTTCAATCAATTAGGTGTCAATTAGGGATTTTGTTTTAGTCAATTAGTAATTTTAGTTAATTAGAAGATTGATATTGCTTAGAAGGTCACTCATGAATCATGAGAAAGAAAATCAGAAATAAATAAAAAAGAATGATAACCTACCAGAGCCATAAGCATAACCTCGGAGTGCTGTAAATAGGCACAGGGGAGAGATGAAGATGGGGTTCAGGCTATGCATGCAAAATCGGACTTGGAGATGACAAGCATTGACACTTCCTCGTTGCCCCAATCCCTCGCCGTGCGCTATACTACGTCCAGAGCCCATTCCATAATGTCCTTGAGAAGATGTCTTACGGGTCCAGTCCATGCGGGTCGCCCCGTAACTACCAGTACCACTATCACTGCTCCCCCATTCACCACTCGCGTTAGTCTTCCACTTCCAGATTCTCCGCCTCTCTCAAAATCACCAGAAATCCCACTTCAGGAAGCGCCTCCCACCACCTACAACGCCAAGAAAACGACGATCAAGACCAGCAGCTCTACGACCCCTATTAACCCTTCAAGTTTTACGTCCTCTACTTTCTCTTCTATGCACATTATACACTATTTATAGGGGGATATATATTTGTAACCTTATTTGATTGAAAATCATTGATGATTGATTTTATGAAAATATAGAAGGATAATTAATAAAATGATGAACGTAGACTGTTATTGATTAACTGAATTACATGAATTATGCAGTACCTATATGAGAGCCAGCATAAGACTCTCCTAGGGTGTAGGTACTGACTATTGACTTTAACTAACTACTACTGACTAAAGCATATAACAATAATAATATAAAAGCTATAACATGTTACATGGCTAACACGCCCCCTCAAGCACAAGGTTGTGAATTAACGACATTGAGCTTGGAACGCAGAGAAGCAAAACGTTGAGCAGGTAGTGGTTTGGTGAAGATATCTGCTATCTGATCTTGAGTAGACACAAAACTCACCACGAACTTGCCTGAGGCGACCTTGTCGCGTACAAAATGATAGTCCACCTCAATATGTTTAGTACGAGCATGAAAAACTGGATTAGCAGCCATGTAAGTAGCCCCCAAGTTGTCACACCACAACGTAGCCGGGTGACTAGAGTGCAAACGTAACTCCTGTAGTAGGGATATAACCCACGTGATTTCAGCTGCTAAATCTGCTAAACCCTTGTATTCGGCCTCTGTCGAGGAATGAGCAACAGTGCGTTGTTTCCGAGAGACCCATGAAATCAAATTTGATCCAAAAAATACTGCATACCCCCTTGTAAACTTTCTGTCAACCGGACAACTTGCCCAGTCTGAATCCGAGTAGCCATGGAGGGTGGAGTGAGAAGACGGAGAGATAAAAAGACCCATGTGTAGTGTGCCCTTGACATACCGCAAAACCCGTTTGAGTAAACCCCAATGGTCAGCTGTAGAAGAGTGCATGAACTGACGCAGACGATTAACAGAAAACGACAAGTCAGGGCGGGTAATAGTCAAGTATTGTAGGGCACCAACAATGCGACGATATTGAGTAGGGTTATCAAACGGCTCAAGAGAAGGTGACACAGTCTGAGTGACCGTAGCTGGAGTAGCTAGAGGCTTGCAGTCAGCCATGCCTGCTCGAACCAGAATGTCCTGCATATACTTTCTCTGTGACAAAAGAAGGCCCTGATTATGTTTCAGTGTTTCAATCCCAAGAAAGAATCTAGGGGTGCCTAGATCTCGGATCTTGAAGGCTGTAGAAAGACGGAGTAGTAACGAATCAACCAAAACCGTGTCATTACCCATCATGATTATATCATCGACGTAGACTAGGAGATAAACCCGAGAATCTCCTGCTGTGTAGTGAAAAAGTGAGATATCGGTCTTGGAGGATACAAAACCCGCAGATGTTAAGAAGTCTTGGAGACGTTTAAACCAGGCACGTGGTGCCTGTTTTAGGCCATATAACGACCGTTGTAACTGACAAACGTGGTTAGGATGTTGCGGGTCTTCATACCCGGGAGGTTGTTTCATAAAGACAGTTTCTGCTAGATGACCATTCAAAAACGCGTTATGAACATCTAACTGCCGAAGAACCCAGGAATGTGTGACTGCAAAAGAAAACAGAAGTCTGACTGTAGTCGGTTTAACTACCGGACTGAAGGTGTCAAAGAAATCTTCTCCTGCAACCTGATTAAAGCCTTTTGCTACAAGGCGTGCCTTATACCTTTCGATAGTCCCATCTGCTTTGCGTTTGGTGCGAAAAACCCACTTGCAACCGATTATATTCATCAGTGGGGTGGGAGCCATTAGTTTCCAAGTATTGTTGTGAAATAATGCATTGAATTCCTGATCCATCGCATCTCGCCAATGGGGATGTTTTACTGCTTGAGTATAGCAAGTCGGATCAGTAGTTGCGTGTAGAGCATAAAACTGCTCTCCAGTACCTTTTGTCTTTTTGCGCATGCGCATAGCGTGTCCTCCCGCTGTTGGTTGTGTAGTCACTCCCTGACTCTCAGGTACTTGGTTGTCTATAGGGCCTGACGCGCCGGAGTCAGTCAGG
Source organism: Ipomoea trifida (assembly GCA_003576665.1). Classification (NCBI taxonomy): domain Eukaryota; kingdom Viridiplantae; phylum Streptophyta; class Magnoliopsida; order Solanales; family Convolvulaceae; genus Ipomoea; species Ipomoea trifida. Next base: position 8,947,836 of record CP025649.1, on the reverse strand, counting down.
GTCCGAGATGAGTCAGATGGATGAAAAGAAGGATCCGAGGCAAACGGCACTGACGGAGCAATAAGGGGAGTATTTGTACAAAGTGGTGCAGTTGCCCAGATTGATTCTGCACAGTCGGGTGGTAATTTCTCCTGTAAGGTTTCCTGAAAAGGAAATATATTTTCGTCAAAGCGAACATGACGACAGGTGTAGATCTTACCAGTGTTTAGGTCTAGGCAACGATATCCCCTATAGGTAAGTGGGTAACCTAAGAACACACACGGCACAGATCTGAACTCAATTTTGTGCCGATTATATGGACGGAGATAAGGGTAACACCGACAACCGATAACACGGAAAAAGGTATATGGAGGAGAAGTGTTATAAACCTGGAAATGTGGTGTTTTATAACCTATAGCTGACGAGGGTAAACAGTTGATTAGAAACGTGGCTTACTCGAAAGCAAAGTCCCAGAATTTTAAAGGTGTAGAACTTTGGGCTAATAAAGATAGTCCGGTTTCCACAATGTGTCGGTTACGACGCTCTACCCTACCATTTTGTTCATGGGTATGAGCACAGGATTGACGGTGGGAAATCCCTAATGACTCAAAGACATTGTGTAGGTGACGGTATTCCCCTCCCAAGTCAGACTGTATGGCTTTGATAGAACGCGAAAACCGACGTTCTACCATCGCCCGAAATAATGTAAAGATTTTACAGATATCCGATTTTACACGCAGTGGATAATACCAGGTATACCTGGAGTAATCATCTACAAATAAAACAAAATATCTATAGCCTGAATGGGAAATAACAGGAGACGGACCCCAAATGTCCGTAAAAATCAAATCTAATACATGAGAACTATTATTTGGAACTCTATCTAATGGAAACCGCGAGGACTTCCCGAGCTGACAAGCTGAGCACATATCTAGAGTGGCTTTATTAATTAGATGTAACCGGACAGTGTTTGAGAACCCGTTGCAAGACTTGATTGTGAGGATGACCCAGACGCTGGTGTCAAACCTTGGACGAGGCACGGGTAGAAAGAAAAGCTTTATGAGTTTGAGAAAGCGATAGCTGGTACATCCCGCCCGAGGTGACACCTTTAAGAAGAACCGCCTGCGTGGTGCAGTCCCTCACAAGAAAGAAATCTTTATGAAACTCAAAGAAAATGTCATTGTCATTAGTGAACTGATAAACAGACAATAACGAAAGTGATAAATTTGGGACATGCAAAATATTGGTCATTTTTAAAGGGTGCATCACTACATCCTAGAGGGGATAGTTGTGCAACCTATACTAGTTATATCCAAACCTGAACCGTTACCAACTCTCAGGATGTCATTGCTCGTGTACGGCTCAGATTGATCCATCAAACTTGCATCCGGTGTAGCATGCGTTGTGGCTCCAGTGTCTGGAAACCAAGAGTCCGACGCCGCCGCCGGAGAAGCTGGATCACCGGAGAACGCGGCATTCACCTGCGGCATTGGTTTCTCATCATAGCGACGGAAACAGTTGACGGCAGTGTGGCCATAGTTACGACATATCTGACAACGCGGTGAGTTCCGGCCACCTCCACGACCGGAATTCCCTGAGCTTCGACCGCGCCACTACCTACCACCTCGACTTCCAGAGTTGCGGCCGCCGGTGTTGTTGTTGTTCTGGCCACGTCCAGCGTAATAAGCTGCGGGCGATGGTTGTAGCAACGAAGAATCCGTGCCGCTGAAATCTTCGGCGTGAAGGAACTCCTACGCCCGTAGGTGATTCGCCAACTGCGGAAGAGTGATTGGCGTCGCAGCCGCCGTGAGTGTGCTCGCCATGGCGCGAAACTCCGGACGTAAACCCCGGAGGACGTATAGGAGTTGTTCGTCGGCGGTGAGAGGTCTCCCGGCTAGCGACAAAGCCTCGACAATCATCTGTGCCTGCCCGAGGTATTCCGCCGGAGTTGAGTTGTTTTGTCGAAGGGTTTGAAATTGTCCGAGGAGGCTCAGACATCTCGTGCGGGATTGAGAGGCGAAGGCAGCGTTGATCGACTCCCACACCTCCCTGGAAGTTTCCTTACCGACGGCCAAATACATGACCTCGGAGGTTAGTGATGAAACAATGAGGGAGAGTATACCTTGATCTTAATTGTATGTTGTACCCACGGTAGGTACGCAGGGTTGGGAACCGGAGGGGATGGAGCGGTGGCCGACGACGTCGCGGCCGGGATGGTCGGAGATGGGCTAGGAATGGAACCGTCTAGGTAACCTAACAGCCCTTGGCTACGAAAAAAAGGTAGTATTTGCGTGCGCCAATGTATGAAGTTTCTTGACGTCAATTTTATGGAGACGTGATGGTTGGCGGTGGATATGGAGGCCGCCGGCGGCGATGGCACGGCGACTAGGGGGGTTATGGCACCGTCCGTAGGTTGTGCCGCCATCGGAAAGGGATTCAGTAGGGTGGTTAGGGTTGAGAGGATCTAACCTAGGCTTTGATACCAGATGAACGTAGACTGTTATTGATTAACTGAATTACATGAATTATGCAGTACCTATATGAGAGCCAGCATAAGACTCTCCTAGGGTGTAGGTACTGACTATTGACTTTAACTAACTACTACTGACTAAAGCATATAACAATAATAATATAAAAGCTATAACATGTTACATGGCTAACAAAAATCAATAATAACTTTATTTGATTGAAAATCATTGAGGGCTGATTTTATGAAAATATAAAAAGATAATTAATAAAACTAATAGTTTTACTAAAATAACCCTAAGTTTTGAGGGGAAAACTTGTCCAAACACATCTATTATTATATATATATATATAGATATAGATATAGATATAGATATAGATATAGATTAATTAAACTGAAAAATAATGTATGAATTTTACACGTTGAACTCAAAGTTGGAAGCTGATTCTTTTCCCTAAGCGGGAGCAGATTATGTGAGTCAATATGAAAGTTCAAATATAGAAGTTGTAATATATTTAATTTCAAATATTTTGCTTTTACCAATGATATGATGTTCACAAATAAGGCAACTTTGTCACGTAAGTGCCGATAGTTTGTCGGTCTTCAAAGTTTATTTTATATACCTTGCATTGTGGAATTTTGAATAAAATGAAATAATATTCAATTCATACATTGGAAACAGTTATTAGACCATTCACATTCCAACAATGATATTGGATTGTAGTACTTGTCACTTAACATTTAAAAAATATATTAATAAGCAAATTGTCATTTTGGTCCACTGACTATAGGGGTCCTTTTAATTGCAGTCTACGACTTTCAAAAGTGTTAATTGCATACCATGACTATTCAATTTTTGTCAATTTTAGACACTCCGGCCAAATTGCCGGCCAAATCTCACCGGAATTTCCTAAACCCTAAAATAACAAGGGTATTTTGGTCATTTCGCATTCTTGTCTTCTTCTCGGGCCACCTCCCACTTTTTCCGGCATTTTCCGGCATTTTCCGGCATTAATTGAGGGAAGCCCATATTAATTGGAAAGAACAAGGCTGCTCGGGTTGTAATGGAATTATTTTCAGAATTTACACCCAAAACTGCTGAGAACTTTCGAGCCCTCTGCACCGGGGAGAAAGGAATTGGAAATTCAGGGAAGCCCTTCATTGCATTAACAAGGCTGGTCGGCAAATTTCAGTCCAAAACAAGGGCTCTGCATTCCACCGCATTATTCTTGGCTTCATGTTCCAAGGCGGAGATTTCACGAGGGATAATGGAACAAGCGGGTCGGAGAATCCATATATGTATTGAAGTTTGAAGACGAGAATTTCAAACTGAAGCACACCTAGCCTGGTCTTCTTTCCATGGCAAACGACGTGCGAAACACTAATGGATCTCAGTTCTTTATCACCACCGTTACTACTTCATGGCTTGATGGAAAGCACGTCGTGTTTGGGAAGGTGGTCGATGGCTATAGTGTTGTCAAAGCGATGGAATGTGTGGGTTCGGAGTTTGGGAAGCCTGCATCAGCAGTTTTGGGCTTCCCTTAATTAATGCCGGAAAAGTGCCAGAAAAAGGGGAGGTGGCCGGAGAAGAAGACAAGAATGTGAAATGACCAAAATGCCCTTGTTATTTTAGGGTTTAGGAAATTCCGGTGAGATTTGACCGGCAATTTGGCCGGAGTGTCCAAAATTGATAAAAATTGAATAGTCAGGGTATGCAATTAACACTTTTAAAAGTCGTGGACTGCAATTAAGATGACCCCTATAGTCAGTGGACCAAAATGGCAATTTGCTCTATATTAATTTAATGCTTACATATCTTTCTTCCCAATGCTTACATATCTTGAAAGGCTTGCAAGCAGTTAATTAATGTCAAGCCACACACTATCGTTTTATTACAATTATTTAAAATTAAGTTGAAATTGCAAGAATATTGAAAAAGATAATGATAAATTGTAATTGTGATGATATGGTACGTACATGTAGTGTGGTTGTGGTGGTTGTGGTAATGGTGTGGTGTGATAGTGGTGGTTGCGGTGTGGTGGTGTACGTAGTGGCAGTTGTGGTTGTTGTGGTGGTGGTTGCGGTGGTGGTGGTGGTGGTGATAGTGGTAATGGTAGTGGTGCTGGTGTTGGTGTGGAAATTGAAAAATGACTTCCTAAAAAAGAGGCGAAATTATTTTTCAAGAAAATAAGAGTATTTTTACATTTTCACTCTTTACCAAATATTATAAACGCGAAAAATAATTTTCAAAAATCATTTTTTGAAGCACGCCTAATATTAAGTGATCATCCACAATAGAAATTTCTATTTTGTCGATTAGATAAGATTTTTTTCTTAATACTTTTTTCTTATACCTTTGATTAAGGGGGTATTTATACACAAAAAATATCTTTATACAACTTTGCTAATTTTTATTATATAGGGACATGCTATTATTCTCCCAAACCAATGTTAGCATTATTATACCATGATACAGATTACTCTTTTGAAACAAATTTCCCCCAAACCAAACAAAGAAATTAATTAACATTCTTAGTAATTTTTTATTTTTTTTATAATTTCAATTCTATTTCTAAAAATTTATTTTTCGAACCAATTCCCAAACATACCGTTATGATCCAAATTATTGCCACCTTAAAAAATAAGTATATCTACTAATCTAATATGTGCTAAATAAGTGTCAAATGAATAGAAACCTGTTGAATATGTAATATTTGAACTTCATTATGCTTTTTTATTAGTTTAAAATATATTCACAAAACTTTTTTTTGAAGAAATTCAATTATGTTATTCGTTCAATTTATTAATAAGCCTCTGTTTGATAATATAGCTTATAAGTTAATTTTGACTTATTTGATCACTATTAGCTGTTTGCCTTGGTTAAACATTCAATATAAGTGTTTGATTAATTAATTTTTTTTTTATGTTAGCTTATTGCTCCAAAGTGCTAAAATTAAAAAAGCTACTTAGTTCAAAGTAGATTTTTCAATAAGTTTTTTGAGAAAGACATTTTGCACATGTAATCAGCTATCAACTAATAGCTAATTTACCAAATATCTTTCTACAATTAGTTAATTCTATCAAGCAGTTAAACCCGCTAACCTAATCAGCTAACAACTAATAGCTATTTACCAAACACCTCTAAGAGCATCACTTCTTGAGGTTTTTTGGAGGACTTTGTCAAAGAAAAAACTAGTGGTGGCAGAATACAATTGATGTGGAGACCAAATTTAGGAGAAATTTATCTCCTGCAAAAATGTTTTGCAGGAGATGTCAGGAGACGATTAAAAAAAAAAGAGCATCCAAGTAGCGCGTTTGGGTGCACTTCGCGCCCCAACAGGCGCGTGTTCTCCATGCGCCTGCTGGGGCGTTGGCGGCCACTCTGACTTTTAAACAAACTTTATTATTATTTTTAGGTTGTCAGATTTTTTTTTCTTTTTTCTTTTTTCTTTTCTTTTTTCTCTTTCCTCCTATATTCTCTTTTCTAATTACACTTACAAAAACTTCTCAAAAATCATAAAACATTCCACTATTACGAATGCTATCTAAGAATTTCTTCTATACTTCTTTTTTAAATGCGACAAGGAGTTTAGATTCATGGCATATAAAAGTTGGTGGCGTGCAAGCTAGGAAAAATCAAACATGATTGCAACGTAACATATTTTCCCATAAATACCCTGGTCAATTTTGGTCTGTCTAACTTGAGATAATTAAGTTTTCTTGGAATGTCCACCACTTCAACATATATTATAATCACTCCATCTCTGGACAGCTTCTGAAATTGTGTTTAAATTTGATTCCAATAACAATAACATTATAAGAATAAAATTTGAACTTTATGAAAAAAAAAATTGCATGTTTCATTGTTTAGTTGATGAGAAATAAATTATTTTAAATATTCATTCTATTATTTGTATAATTCTATATAATGATAGTAAATTAGTAATAACTTATATATGTGTAATTAGTAAAGATATATATGAGATCATCCTCAATAGTTGTGATTTTTTAGGAGTTTTTGCAAGGGGTGGGCGTTTCGATCTTCGGTTTGGTTTTTTCGGTTTCGGTTTCAGTTTTTCCGTTTTAAACAAAGTTAAACCATTCAGTTTAACATTAGAGTTCGGTTCGGTTTGAAGCGGTTCAGTTTCGGTTCGGATTTAACTCGGTTCGGTTTACGACTCCCTAATTTCAACATTTCCTAGGCGACAAGGCGGTCGGGTGGCCCGCGGCGTAACGGGACACTATAATAACTATGCATGAAAGATCACATAACCCAAATCCAAAGTCTAATATCCAAATATTAAATACGAACCTAACAAATTAACAATTCAAAAAAAAAATTAAAAAATTGAAATTTCATTCCAGTAACTGGAATGAATTTAGTGGAAATCCATTCCAGTTTAATTTGGAATGAATTACAAATTCATTCTAGTTTAGAAATATAATATATATATATATATATATATATATATATATATATATATATATATATATTAATTATATATAATATATATTTATATTTAATTAAAAAAATTGTTCGGTTTTTCGGTTCGGTTCGGTTCGGTTTTTAACCGAACAGTTTGGTTCTTTTAAAACATGAACCGATCGATTTTTCGGTTCAGGTAGCCTGAACCGTTTTGACCAGCCCTAATTTTTGCATTGGAACTAGAAAAGAGAAGATGAAGAGAAGAGGGAGAGGGAAAAAAAGAAGCAAATCTAACCAAAAAAAAAAAAAAAAAAAAAACAGAAGATCTTACCTGCCCAATGTGTTGTGCAGCTTCTTCTCCATGCGGACCCTACATTTTCAAATTAAAAACCCTTCCTCCTGCAAGCACCACATTTCTTCTCTCTCCTCACCCTCTCTCCTTCACATATGCATTGTTTCCTAAAAAAAGACACCAAAATGCATTGATAGGGATACTCTCAGAATAATATTGTTTCTCGTGAGGCTACTTACCTTTTAGTTGGTGATAATATTATTCCTCAAAATAATTAAATTCTTCCCATAATCCTCTTGTGGCTAAGGTTCATAGTGTTTGGTCGGAGTATACAAACTTTGTAGTCTAAGGCATTTGAATACTACTGAACTTTATTCTTCATATATGAGAACAAGAGATTGATGTAACTTTTAATAATATGTATTTAGATGTTGGAGGGTGGATTAAATTATGTTTTCAAGTCATTATAAGCCTCTTCTTTTTTCTTTTTTTTTTTCCTTTTAGTTAGAGTAAGAAGAAAGATAAAAAAAAAAAAAAAAAAAAATCCTGTTAGTCAGTTTTAACATTAGTTTATGTCTGATCTGTTTCTTTGAAAGTTTGATCTATGTCCCTTCAATCTTTTTATTTGTTATAATTACAATAAATTCCATAAAAATCGATATGAACGTTCAACAATAGAAATTGTAACATATTCCTAAAGTAATATATTTTGGAATATTTGGTATATTTCTAATCTTATCTAATAGAATGTGAACATTATATATTGAATAATCTTTTCTTATATTTTTCATGTTTAATTTGCTAACTATCATGTACAACTCTTATAGCATAATGCACAAAAAAAAATATATAACAGAAAAACGGATATAAATGAAGGTATAACCTTCATTCACACATAATGCACAAAAAAAAATATATAACAGAAAAACGGATATAAATGAAGGTAGTTTTTATATAAGTTTAAGATATTATATTTTGCTGTAGTATTTTGCCTTCAGCAAGGCTCGAACCCACTCACATCATTCATGTGGTAGTGTTTTTTGAGACACCGGGTGCCACTAGACCACAAGGTCTTTGGCTATTAATATTAAGTTTGATATTATGTTTCATTCAATACTAGTTAATGGAACTAGATACATTAAACAGGACGGATGAAGTATTATATTATACTAGTATTTTTGCCCGTGCGTTGCACGGAATGAATTTGTTATAATATTTTAAGAATATTTGGATCGATATACAATTATATAAATTATAATATCGAATATTATATAGCGCAATTGATGAAATTGATTGGATTGATTATGTTTTTTTTTTATGTTTTATTTGCTTGAATTAGAGCAAATAATTGTCCAATTACCCGTGCGATTCACAGATAAATTTTTATTTATTTATTTAGATAATAAAACTAAAGAAAATTATTTTAAAAATCTAATATTGAACATGTACATTTATTTGATTATAAGATTAGTGCAAAAGTATCACTCAATTAATTGAATAATATATGACTTGTTTGTTTACAATTATCTTAAAAAGATCGATATTTAATACTCCGTATAACTTAAGTAATTATATTATTACAAAAATAAATATCTAAAAATGAGAAATAATTTAACTTTAATTACTACGGAGTATAAAAATAAATTTGAACGACCAATATTTAGCTTAATTAACATAATAATTATTAGACAATTATTATTAGTCAATTGCACTAAATTAATTATTTTTCGTTAACCGGAATATCAATTCGTATATACAAAAATTATTACTCCGTATTATTATATATTAAATATGTTCGACCTTCTGCAGTGTTCATGTCACACGTGTACTAATTAATTTGATCAACGACATCTAAAGTTGTTGAGATGATTGATCAACCTTCTAGTAATAAATATTAATTATGTGATAAGTTAGCTGTTTTCGGAAGGAGTTTCGGTTAACTCTACGACTAAAAAGAGTGTGTTCCTGATGGAGTAGTATTTATTAATATAATTAATAATTAATATAATTAATTAATTAATTAATATTTAATTCATATAATTATAATAATATAATTGCCGATTATATTTCCAATGAAATATTAATATATTCATTTAATTTTTCCTAATATTTTAATTTTCTTTTGAATATATTCATTTCTTTTTTCTAGTATGCATGCATCCACCGTTTTTGACTTGTGTTATTATTTTAATTATTCTTATTTTGTATGTAATTTACCTTTTGTAATTAAATCAATAGTTTTATTCGCCTATTACCATATTATCATAAATATAAATGAAATTGGCATGTTATTAGCAATTGACTGATTTTATGAATAATATATATATATATATATATATATATATATATATATATATATATATATATATATATATATATATAATAATAATAATAATAATAAATAATAAATGAATAAAATAAATGATTTTACTAAAATGCCACTAAGTTTGGTTGGGAAAATTTGGGAGGAGGATATTATTATTCATTTTTAAAATTCCTTAGACGGAAGATGGGGTGACATAGAAAAATAATATTATTATTCATTTTTAAAATGTCTTCTATTGATGTGTCTCTTTTTAAAACTCAGAAAATTGAAGATATTTTTTGTTAAGTTGTTATATGAATATAAAATGGAATAAGGTTGACCATGTTAGTAGGATATTATCAATTGAATTTTGGTTATAAATGGTTAGAAATTAAAATTAAAATACAATAAATTTTGTCCCAAATAACACTTACACGTTCCATAGATTACTCATTTTATATATAGAAATAATAGTACATCCGTATTGAAAGAAGGGAAAATATATATTGGTTTTTTTAATATATATTGGTCCTTCTATAATATGCGACGTTATATATATGTGTGATCATTATAAGAGTGATGCTAAATTCAATTTTTTTGTTCTTTCTATTTTTTTTTTAATTTTGAGTCTTAATTTTTAACTCTTTATTTGGTAATATGTGATTGATTTTTTTTTTTAAATAATATTATTTGATTAATTAATAAATTAATAAAATATTTAAAAAAAAAAACTTAAACGCATGATTCAAAATGATTTTATTGTCATGAACGTTATGAGATAAAATTAGAAAAAGAATGTCATTATTCATTTTAAAAATACCTTCTAGTAATGTGTCTCTTTTTTAAACTCAGAAAATTGAAGATATTTTTGTAAAGTTGTTATATGAATATAAAATGGAATAAGGTTGACATGTTAGTAGGATATTACCATTTCAATTTTGGTTATAAATGGTTAGAAATTAAAATTAAAATACAACAAATTTCGAATATTATTTCAATTGAAATGGATTTGCACGGAATGGATATAACCAAAATTGAAATGGTATTCAAAATTGAAATATAATAAATTTCGAATATTATTACCATTCCGTGCTAATTGTATTGTATTTGTATTTCAATTTTGAATACCATTTCGAATACCATTTCAATTTTGGTTATAAGTGGTTATAAATGGTTAGAAATTAATATTAAATTGTATGGTAATGATTTTATATATTACGACGTGTACCGCAGGACTTTATCAATTTATTGTTTATATATTTGATATATACATTGAAAGCATGCGTTACCATGTTTGGATTGTTTTGACAACATAATATTATTGTTTAAAAAAAAAAAAGATAACATAATATTATTATAACACTTGAAAAGTCGTCAAAATAAGTTGTAAATAAATTTTTAGAAGATTATACAATTAAGTGAATTAACATAATAGAATAAAGTAATAATGCAATACACCAAAAATATATGGTTAGTTTCAATTACTCGTCTTCTCGGGATGCTGTAAACTACTCACCACAATCTACCCTATATCCACAGGCTTCGTTATTCGGGATCCCATTCTTTCCTCCCGTCTTTTGCTGTGTCATCTCCAAAACTTTTCTGTGAGAATTGGAATGCACTACAGCTGAAAAGGTAGGGCTAAACCACAATAGCAAATATAATTAAGGAAATGAAATTATAAAATTAACTAAATGGTATATCATAAATATTTAAGAATTAAGGATGTGACTAAATCACAATATATTAAGAACTCTGATCCTAATATATGCTATCAACGTAATGCTATCAACGTTGGGTGATAACCTCCACCGCGTCGCCAATCCGGTACCCCACCATGTTTACAGTACTCATGGTTGTTGATTTTCCAGGAGAAACCAATTTTAAGAGATAGAGAGAGAAAAATAAAGGTAAAATCCGACTCAGAATTCACAGGGAATACGAATTATGATTATAAGCAATAGTTTATATAGAAAATAAGGAAGAGAGAGAGATAGAGGTGAAAAAAGTAAGAAATTAAGAGGGGTGGAGATGGGGAAGTAGTTTAGGAAATTTGGCTGATTAGTAGGAGAAAAAAAAAAAGAAAAACATAATTACGCTACTGTTATAATTTATTACCATAAAATTAATATAGCAATATGTTATAATTTCGTAGAACCAATTTGACTATTGTTATAACAACGAAAATCCAAGAATAAGGCTAATTTATTACCGTGTTCACACTTAACTATGTAATCAATCCAATTATTCAATCACCAAAATTTAACCATAATAGGCACTAACTGATTTTATATAATAAATTAATGAATTAATAAATAAATAAATAAAATAACTGATTTTACCAAAATGCCCCTAACTTTGGGCGGGAAACTTTGGAAGGAGGATAATTTTGGTGATTGAATACGGCTATAAGAAATGTAAAATAATATTAATTCTATTTATAATATTACATATATTACATATATTACAAATATATCACCAAATATATCACATCAATTATTCAATCACCAATTAATATTACATATTATATTACCTATTTAACATTTTAATTTAACATCTAACCATATAATAGTATTATAGGTGAATATATATATATATATATATATATATATATATATATATATATATATATATATATATATATATATAATTAATAAATCCAATTATTCAATCACCAACATTTAACAATAATAGGCACGCACAGGTGGATAATTAATAAATTAATAATTAATAAATAAATAAAATAATTGATTTTACCAAAATGCCACTAACTTTGGGCGGTAAAGTTTGGAAGGAGGATAATGCTTTTATATATAGTATAGATATAGATTATAGCAATTACGTGTGAACTATAGCATCACGCGGACCAAAAGAAATCACCTAATTACCATAAGAGACGACGGATTATGAGTTGCAAGAAGCTGAGGCGGCTACCCAAAAACCACCAAATCCATTGACAGTCGTCAGTCTACACTCGTTTTCCTTTCCTTTTCCTTTGTATTCTTCTACACAAATACAACTATACATAATTATATATTAGTAAAAATAGCAGTAATATATATATATATATATATATATATATATATATATATAATCATTGAACTTTTTTAATCTAAATTGAAATTTGGAACCCACCATATAAAGTCCACCTGTCGTGTAGTTGGAATCCTCTATTCACGTTCTGTGTTCATACCTTTATTCAATTCTTCCTCCAAGAAGCTTGCAGGAACCAACCACATAGGACACAACATACATATAAACCTTATATAAAGGACATCACACTACAACAACATAATTCTATTCAATTCATTCTCAATTCCAAGTAGTCATCATCAGTTGTGTTCATTCTATACAATGAGGAGGAGCATTCACGTTACTGCTTCCTTAATCCTATGTTTTGTTCTGTTCTTGCATCCGGCATCCACCAGGGCACAAGAAGTGGGTAAGTATTACATTGAAGTCTATCTGTGTTCCACTATAACCAAACATCATTGAAATTGTGCAACCCAACCAAATTGGTTAGATTATTGATTTGATAATTGAAAGATTACAAGTTTAGCATTAGACCAAATTGTTGGGTGGAGGTCAGTAAAGGCCAAGTCTAGCACTCGATGGCGGGGGATTGTTGGGCGGAGACCGGTAAAGGGCCAAGTCCACCACCTAGCGTCTCGAAAATTTGTGACGGTATAAGGAAATAAAGTTATGACTTGAGTATTTACTAGCTACAGCTTTTAACCTAAGTGGTAATTAAGCACTTTATCTAACACTTGGTATCAGAGCTAGGTCATGCGTCGAGTCTTAGCACTAGCCAAATCGAGTCTCAGCACTAGCCAAATCTATACTAGTACCCTGTGGTTAGGGATTGTTAGTAATCTATTGATGTTTTTTGTTTGAGTAAGTTATAAACAACTTAGACTGATATACCTGGTCCTTTGCCAACTAAGGTCATCTCGAATCGAGGCTGTGGTTTCACTCTTCACCCAAAAAATATCATTGAAAGTGTGTGAATTGAATTGAATAATTGAAGTAATATGTTAACGTTGTTGCAGAGGATGAGAGGGAGTTCGATTACGCGGAGGGGAGTGAGAAGGGGCCTCGGAGATGGGGAGAGTTGAAGAAAGAGTGGGCAGCTTGCAGCAATGGAGATATGCAATCCCCCATTGATATGTCACATGAAAGAGTGAAGATTATCACAAGACATCATCATGAAAGGAAGCATTACAAGCCTGCCAATGCTACTGTCAGGAATCGAGGCCATGACATAGCAGTAAAAATCATATATATCAACAATTTTTTATTGTATTAATTATTATATATAAATTAATTTATAAAAAACATTACATTAATTATGCAGATTGAGTGGCATGGAGATGCTGGCTCAGTTATCATCAATGGAACAGACTACTTCCTCAAATCAGCCCACTGGCACTCTCCTTCAGAGCACACCATTAATGGAAGAAGGTATTTAAATTAGTTTTCATTATTTCAAAATGAATATTTTTTTTTTAATACTGCTGACTGAATGACTCTATTACGATGTAATATCGAGCCACAGTTATGCCACCACAAGGTTTTGGACAATATATTTATTTGTTATTTTCTAAGTATTCATTGTTTAGGGAAGTAGGAATTAGAATCCTATCATAACAATGTTACCTCTAAAAAATAGGAATAATGCTAGTTGTCAATTGGAATGATCTAACTAACAATTCTTTCAAAAAAAAAAAAAAAACTAACAATTCTAAAGTAAAGAAAAAAGAAAAAAATGTTTACAATTTTTTGGTAATTATTGTCAATTCAAGGTGTACACTGGGCAAAGTCGCCCAGTCGTTATACTGTGGACCATGATCCACAATGCATTGTGGACCATGGTCATGGTTGATACTGCAGTTGTGTTGAACTGATACTACAGTTGTGTTGAAATGATACTGTAATTGTGTTGAAAGAGAAATGCAGTTGCGCAGAATAGAGGCCGTGTCATCCATCTGAAACTGCAGTTGTGTTGAACAGATACTGCAATTGTATTGAAAAGATACTGCAATTGTGTTGAAAAGATACTGCAGTTGTGTTGAACGGATGAATGGCCCCTGTTCCGTGCAATTGCAGTTTCCTTTCAACACAATTGCAGTATCAGCTATGATCATGGTCCACAATGCATTGTGCACCATGATCCACAATATAATTTGCGCAAAGTTCCATGTTGCATTTGAAGATGTAGTAAAATAAAAATGGTTGGTTTGTTTTACTAGGTATGATTTGGAATTGCACATGGTACACCAAAATACAGACCAGAATTTGACAAATCAAATAGCTGTCATTGGTGTTCTGTACAAGATTGGCAAACCAGATGCATTTCTGTCCAAGGTAATTATATATGTTTCTCTTTACAACATGGTAATAATTCATTTATATCACATACTATAAATTAGACTAAATACTAAAATAAAAACAAAACATTAATTGCAGTTGATGAGGAATATATCATCCATGATAGATAGAGATGTAGAGAAAGAAGTGGGCATGTTTGATCCAAGTGCTATCAAGATGAGGAGTAAAAGACATTACAGATACATGGGCTCCCTCACTGTTCCTCCTTGCACAGAAGGGGTAATTTGGACAATTAACAAGAAGGTACACCCAATACAACGTTGTATCGTATCATATTATAAAAAAATTTACGATAGTTATTTTGCTTATATATTTTTTTTTATATATATAATAATAATAATTCCTACAAGTAGTGCTATTTAAAGACTGATCTGACAAGTGGGTTTGAATAATGGGATTAGGTGAGAACTGCTTCAAGGAAACAAATTAAATTGCTCAGAGAAGCTGTTCATGATGTAAGTTTCTTCTTACTCCGTATTTTTTTTCTTAGTAATATTGATTTTGCTACAAACTAGTATTTGTTCTATACTTTTCTATATTTATTTATATAAAAATTTTATAATTTGTCATTAAATTAGAAGTCCCTAATTAATATGATATTATAATAGTACCCCTAATAAGTCATTAAGGTGATGACATATTTTATTTTTCTTTTGACGAATACTTTTATTTTGCATAAAAAAATCAACACATGTTTTTGACGTGGGTTGTAATTGATAGTGTATGTATTTATTTTAACTATCAACGATTCTAATTTTCACATTATGAATACTCTAAACCCCAACAAATACACTCTTCCCCATCCTTCGTTTATTGCTTTCAAAAAAAAAAAAAAAAAAAACACTCATTCCCATCCAAAATCAGCTAAATCATCCACAAAGATCAGCTCAAATGTGTAGTAAGGAATTGGAACTCGGGTGTTGTTTAAATTTTATCTAAGAAAATCATATTGATAATACATCGTTTTTTTTTTTTTGTCTTTTCTATATTAGTGTTGTTTAGATTTTTGTTCAAAATAACTACATCCATCTTAACAATAACTAAATATGTCACCTTGGTCACTAATTATGGGGTACCATTGCAATTTAAGGTTAATTATGAATGACAGTTACACATGTTGTATAACTCATTAACTAAAACTTCAACATTTCTATTATTTATTTATGTTAAATTATAAATTTATTATTTGTTAATATTTTATTTTTATCCTAAAAAAAGTAATGGTTTTTGTGAATGCAGTATGCTGAAAGGAATGCGAGGCCATTGCAGGCCCGAAACAGGAGAGAGATCTATCTTCTAAGCCCTGCTGGGAAAAATGAGAGAAAGAGACCTACATTATTATAAATGGGTTGACATTAGAGAAACATATGTATTACTCCGTATTTCATTTGTATATTTTAGTTTGTTTTAATGTTAAAATTTCAAAAACTATGATTTTTTTTTTGTGCCCAAAGAAATTAGTTGTATTATATTCTTTTATACTCAAGGAGAAGTTTTTATATATTCTATATGGAATATACTACTTGGACTCTCAAGTTTTTTTCTCTACTTTTATTCCCTTACTTAAAATTTTGATGTTGATATTTTTCTTGCGGCTCACATGATGGAGATAATTTATCATCTCTTGCCACATCAGAGAGTAAAAATAAGGCAATAGAGATTGAGAATCCATTTAGTAGAACTCATTCGATAGATGTGCAATATGTTGTATTTGTATCCACTATCAAATATAGTCGTATGAAAAAACAGCTTTTGTACTACTCGTATGATGTACAAGATAGACTTTAAACGTAAAACACTCTTTGATTTACGGAAAAATCAATCTAAATTATAATTGATCAATTTAAATAAAAAAATTTAATAAGTACCAGTCACCTAGAGTAAAACTTGATCGAAATTACCCTCACATAGAAACAATCTTATTCATACAAGGAATGAGATGTTAGCTCTTATATGGGCATGATGCTATTAGCACACGCCACTTGTAATTTTTCAAAATTTTATTATTTTTTAGAAAAATACAAAATTAAAAAATTATGCTTATAGATAAAAAAGGAAAATGACTGATGAATATCCTGACTAGAGTACCCGACCCGAGAAGACGGGTATATGAAGCCCGCCAACTGCCCAATCTAGGGAAATATGTAGCCCGGGTCATAAGACTTGTGTGGCTCAAGAGGTGGCGCTCGACTGAGTGCGCCCTAAAACGGCGGTAGGAAACCCGAGGTGAAATTTAGGGAATTTGGCCTTAATCAGAATTTGGTAACTCTAAACCACTTTCTTAAATTATATTTGTTAAAAATTTTAATTAATTCCTTGGATAGGCTTATTATTCTTGTATATATACCCCCCTAGGGTCATATGGTAAGGGGAACTCATTCTCTCTCTCGATTTGGAATACATGTACAATTATACTCTCTTTAAAGTTCGAATATTCTTCTTTAAGTTCTAAGGTAATGTTGGCAGCCGAAATGGTTGACTCGCAGCCGTAAAACCAACATTGGCACCGTCCATGAGAACTGATACAAAAAGTCCTGTCTTTACACTGATTCTATGGTACAAACACGACGTAGTCGGCGCTCGGGCCCGACTAACCCGAACGCTAATGCTGCGTCAAACAGAAATGCAAATGGCAATGTGATCGTCATCGCCCCTGAGGAAGCAGATTGTGCCCCGGTGGGAGACTTGCGTCAACAGCTAAGTCGTCCGCCACCCGATTTGTGTTAGTAACTCAGTCGTCGCAACTCAACAGAGCAATTAGTAGCTAATAATGCCTGACTGGTTGCACCTCTGGAAACGGTGCCAATGGCAATGCCCAATCCTGTGGTAGCTCCTACACCGGGTATTGCTAAGGTGATCGTCCAGGTAATTGCGGCTTGTGGAAGAGCGGGTGTGCTATGTAAGATCAATAATATTGTCTAAACGTATACATAATGAATTTACGAGTAACCTAACCTCGTAGTAGCGGAAGCGTAGATCGTGTTGATCTCCAGCCATAGTTGATGCTTTGTTGTGTTGCCTGTGTTATTCGTTTTGTCTCACACTTGACTCAGAACCCTAGATGGTGTGCTGGTATTTTCTGAGCAGTGTGAGTACCATGTCTGTACGTGTCTATATGATTGTCTGTCCTGCATCCCATCAATGCAGACTTATATAGGCATATGGTGGATTGGACTAAACCTAGATGTCCAATCCAACCTATAGCTTAATGGGCCTAGCCCACTTGTACCACATTATTAAGGCCCATATTGGGAAAGGTCTTACATTCTCCCACTTGGTGCAAGTACTAGCACAACTCTCATCAAAGAACAAAACACATGAATCATAGCGATATGTCCTCTACTCGACAAAGTAATATCTTCTATGCATCACATGCATTTTTATTCCCCAACTTAAGTTCTTTATGAACAAACCCAACGTTTATTCTTGGTACCTTAAGGGATGTTTCTCAAAATAAAATATATATGCGCAACTTAAAAGAGAAAACCATCCAAATTGTACAAGAGAGTACACTTCATGATCTCTATGATCCTTAATGTTAACTATGTCTTAAGTAGAGATCTCTTAATGTTAGCATAATGCTAACTATGTTCCATGACTTAACTTAAGCACTAACTCTAACAGTCAAGAGTTTGGAGTTGACACGTCTGTCACTCCCACTCATCAAAATAGCCAAAAGATAGTTGAGTCATAGAAGCATTCCAACAACTTAGACAATAAACTAAAATTCTAAGTCCATAAATGTGGAATTTTAAATATACACCATAACTTCCCAAATAACTTTAAGGTCCACTTTATAATAAACTGAATATTATGAGTCCTACTTTCTTGCAAAATTGTCTTGAGCCTTATAAACCAGAATGGCCCAGGATCAATTTTGAAGAAACTAAAGACTCTATTAAATGCTAAAGAATTTATTTAAATAACAGTGTATCACAAGTTAAATGTTTTGTTCTAATAAACTCCTTAATATTGTTACAACATTTTCATAAATCTGTTGCACAACCAAATGTTCAATAATTTGAACTTATGAATTTATATGAACAAATACAAGATTAATACTTGTGAAATTTCTTAATGCAGCATCTTAATGATCTTTTTCTAAATTATCACTCCCACTGATTAAAATATTCTTCAGCAGAATTAATGATATACGTAGTCAGAATTGATTTGACCAACTAATTAATGAAGATATATAATTCCCCACCATTAGTTGGGCATACTAAATAATCAATATTTGGTTCCAATCCAACTAAATAATGAATATAATTCCCCACCATTAGTTGGATATACTAAAATACACTTTTCAAAATCAAGTTGGAATTTGGCTCGAAGAGGTACATTTTTATTCTTGAAAACCAAAAGAGGTATATCAAATATATCACGTAACTTACTACAGTTAGTCCAAATAACCGAGCAAGATTCGTGAAATAATTAATAAAAGTGGTTAAATTTTGGGAAGTAACTAAATACATGTTTTGCCAATGCAAACCATGAAAACTTAGAATTATAATTTAACTAAATTTATAAATTCTAAGAAATTGTGATAAAATTATTATCTAATGGTGATGGATTTATCGACATAAAACTTGCCTGTGGGCTAAAGTTTTACTCAATTAGATCCAATTAAAATTTTATGATGAAACAATTATCAAATGAGTTGAAAAATCAAGTGATATACGACTTGCCTGTAGGCTAAAGTTTTAATCAACGAGATTCATTACAAATATTATGATAAAACTTAAGAAATCATGTTCCTTTTCTTAATCCCTGTGGGTAAATTAAGAAATATGATCTAAAGTTTGCATCATAAAATTAAACTTTATGATAAAGATGGAAATAATCATAAACTAAATAAATTTATTTGTTTCCATCATCACTGATAAAACTACTAAACTATATTCCGATACATAATTGCATGTGGGCTAAATTATGATCATAGTCCAGTATTTAATCCTAATTAATCATACAAATATAATGAAATTGCCTGTGGGCTAAATTCCCATCATATTAAATACAATTAATCACAAATGATATGTCTAAAACTTTATGTGATCAAGATAAACTACTCAATATATAATTTTAACTGATTAAAGGATGCTGTGGCTACTCCCCAACAAAATTAAAATTATAAGATCACTAGACAATTATCAATTCATTGCCTAACCTTTATGTGATTCAAATTTAAGAGAAATCAGTAAATTAAAGATGTTATGGCTATTCTTTCATGAACTGAAATCAAATCACATTGGCAAGGAATAAAAAAAAAATTAACAAACAAATTATACCAAATTGTGATAGGAAAATCCAAATATATGATATTTAAGGGGAGTAGTGGCACAAGATGTTCTTAAGTCATTGCCATAAAACTAGTATCCCTCATCAATTCATATGTACTCAATGTATAACTGTCTGGGGGTATAAACCTAAAATTGTAGGGTATACACCAAAATTGCATGGTTCACCTATGATTAAAGCTTAAATTGGTGAACTAAATCAACTGACCAAATGTGCTAAGATCAGGCACTACCGTAACTAAAGTTTATGCATAAGTCCAATTTAATTAGGAACTAATATAATTCCATCCTAAATTTATGCATTGCTAAAGGCATAATAAAAAAAATATTTTGCATAACAAAATATTATGCGTTGGACAAATTAATATGCATAAAAGTAGGCATTAAACTCATATATTCCAAACAAATTGCGTAACTTAAAACAATTTTTAATATGAGCTTTCAAAATATAGAATTAATATCCAAATGCTAATATGAGTCCAAATCAAAGAGACCCAACATTTTTAATATTGACATAATGGATATATACTTTGAAATTTTAAACTTTAAGCCCATGAAAAAAATGGTTTAATATAAAAATCAAATTTATGAGAAATAGACCGAATTTACAAATTTCAACAATATCTAACCAAAAGTATATATTGTCATTTGTAAATCAAACTCTCACAAACTAAAATTGCATAATTAAACTTAATATTATGCACTTAATGTGATTGAATGTATAAAACTAACTGAAAAATATGAACCAACTACAAAGTGTGAATTTTACACTAAATATTATTTATTCATACTTAATCAATTATGGGCCTAACGTACTAAAATCATAATTCAAAGAACTTAAAGAATTATGCAATTAGTGGCAATAGCCAGTTGCCTTAGCAAATACGTTTTTCCAAAATTACTAAATTGATTCTCCATAACTCAATTAATAATATTAGTATCATTAATGGCAAATTACAAATAATCCAAAAAGCAATAGCCATAATAATATTATCACATTAAATAGGAGACTAAATATGGAAAAACAAAAGCTAAAACCATTAACCGTAGAAACATTCTCAGATATAATTTTGAAACTTAATAAAATTTAAAGTCCTAAAAATGCCAAGAATATAATAATGACCAAAATATTTTCTTTACTGGAACATTGTCACATAAACTTAATTGCAAACAATTCAGTATTTATAACTGGATACCATATTAACATTAACGGTGACATTAATTAAAATATTTGATGGTAATAATCAACATTATAACCACCATTATATTTAACAATGACAACCAAATTATGGTAAAACACCTTCTTAATGTTTTCATATTTGTAAAGATACCATATGTGACTAGTCCAAATAAGCGGTTAACTTAAGGCTTGGTGAGGATTTTTAAGACACATAATAGAGAGAGAGAGAGTAACTGAAGTACATAATATTACCAAAATTGAATGGTGGAAACGGAATGGGTACGGTTTGGGTAAGGTTTATCCACCCTTAATGACAAAACTAATAAGCTATATGCTGATGCATATTCGCATTGGGCAAAATATGATCATAGCTTAGTATTTTATCCTAATTAACCCTTTAAATATATAACAAAATTTCCTGTGGGCTAAATTTCGTTATATAATGCAGAGTTAACTACAAGGTTTCTTGCCTAAAATTTATGTGATTAATCCTTAATATGTAATTTAAGTAAATTAAAGATGTTGTAGCTACTCTTTAATTGACCAAAACTGAACATAATCACAATGGCAAGGGTATTTAAAGCCTAATCAAACAAATTAAACCAAAACATGATAGACAATCCTTAGGTATACTCCCAAGAAAATTGGTTGGTGCTAAGCCTCCATTAAAAACCAACTCTTTAGACAGAGTAGCGTCGCAAGGGGACTAGTAGCAATATGGCTGAAGGCACTATGGCAGTTTCAGCCAGCAAGGTGTTTTAAGCCAGGGCCATAAAACTAGTGTTCCTCCCCAAGAAACTTCCCTAAATCATGTGTTCTCATATTTGAAGTAAAATCGTTTGGTTGATCTATAAGAATGTAGATTCACCTAAGGATAAGGCTTTAAATAGGGTAGTACTATGAAAAGTTTTATGTACTTTATGTGTGATGGTTTCCCGATCTTCAGGCGATCGGCCGGCGGGCCAACACTACTGAAAAATTACAAGAACAATAAATAAAAAGCGGAAAGAATATACAAGACACAAGAATTTTGACGTGGAAATCGAAAGGTAAAAACCACGGGCCTTTTTGGGCGGTGCCAAGCCGGAATTTCACTATTTTTGTAGGGTATTTTGTACATGGAATTGTGTTTTCTCGTCTAGACTCAATAGATGTGCCTCCTCTCCCTTCGTCAGACTTCTCTCCTTAAAGAAAATGGAGAGCCCCCCCTTGACTCTTGTCCTTCACGTCAGTTTTATAGCAGTAAGGTGAGTAGTGTAGGCTTTTCACCATAATGGAGTATTTATGGGTTTTAATGAGAGTTAAATGGGTAGCTAACTTGGGGGTTATGGATAATTTGGGGAGTTTATGAGTGATGAATGGGAAATAATGTGAAATAAATGGAATAACTAATGGGTAATAATGGTGTGATTATTCTGGGGGTTATGGAAGAGTGTTAAGGAAACCGAATGGTCACATACCGACTGCCGACTGCCGAGTCCGAGAGTTATGCCCGACTGCTTGCTAAGTAACATCGACCGAGTATCTATGTTCAGTATCTATCATAAGTCCCTCACTTTTCTGTGTCTCGCGAAGCATGGCGCAGGAAAGTACAATGTCTTACCACAAAAATCAACTCAATAGCTAACTTTCGAATAAAAAATTGCTGACTCCTTTAACATGCTTTTAGCTAACCAATACCGACCACCGTTGTATGACTTCGTATTTTTCACACTCCTTTTTTTTAAGGAGGCACGGTTGACCGAGTGCCGACTCCATTTTCAGGACTCCGGTCGAACCAAAACACCAGCATTATAGCACCTTTTTCACACTCCTTTTTCAAGGAGGCACGGTTGACCGAGTGCCGACTCCTTTTTCAGGACTCCGGTCGAACCAAAACTCCAGCCTTATAGCACCTTTTTCACACTCCTTTTTCAAGGAGGCACGGTTGACCGAGTGCCGACTCCTTTTTCAGGACTCCGGTCGAACAAAAACACCAGCCTTATAGCACCTTTTTCACACTCCTTTTTCAAGGAGGCACGGTTGACCGAGTGCCGACTCCTTTTTCAGGACTCCGGTCGAACCAAAACTCTAGCCTTATAGCACCTTTTTCGCACTCCCTTTTCAAGGAGGCACGATTGACCGAGTGCCGACTCCTTTTTCAGGACTCCGGTCGAACCAAAACACCAGCCTTATAGCACCTTTTTTACACTCCTTTTTCAAGGAGGCACGATTGACCGAGTGCCGACTCCTTTTTCAGGACTCCGGTCGAACCAAAACACCAGCCTTATAGCACCTTTTTTACACTCCTTTTTCAAGGAGGCACGGTTGACCGAGTGCCGACTCCTTTTTCAGGACTCCGGTCGAACCAAAACTCTAGCCTTATAGCACCTTTTTCACACTCCTTTAAGGAGGCACGGTTGACCGAGTGCCGACTCCTTTTTCAGGACTCCGGTCGAACCAAAACTCTAGCCTTATAGCACCTTTTTCGCACTCCCTTTTCAAGGAGGCACGGTTGACCGAGTGCCGACTCCTTTTTCAGGACTCCGGTCGAACCAAAACACCAGCCTTATAGCACCTTTTTCACACTCCTTTTTCAAGGAGGCACGGTTGACCGAGTGCCGACTCCTTTTTCAGGACTCCGGTCGAACCAAAACACTAGCCTCATAGCACCTTTTGCCACTCCTTTCCTCAAGGAGGCACGGTTGACCGAGTGCCGACTCCTTTTTCAGGACTCCGGTCCAACCAAAACAGCAACTGCCTTATAGCCCCTTTTTTCACACTCCTTTTTCAAGGAGGCACGATTGACCGAGTGCCGACTCCTTTTTCAGGACTCCGATCCAACCAAAATAGCAACTGCCTTATAGCCCCTTTTTTCACACTCCTTTTTCAAGGAGGCACGGTTGACTGAGTGCCGACTCCTTTTTCAGGACTCCGGCCTAACCAAAAACACACCGACCTTGTAACTTCTTTTCCACTCCCTTTTCAGGGAGGCACGGTTGACCGAGTGCCGACTCCTTTTTCAGGACTCCGACCAACCGTCCGAGTCCCTCAGTCTCTAGAGCCGTCAATCACACGTTCATACAGTTAGACTGCCTCAGTTACTCATTATAAGCGATCAATCTCATGCTCATGTAGTTAGATTGCCTCATTACTCATTCGTAAGCAAAGGCAGGTAGACTGCCAAACTCGAAGGTGATTCGGAGATCATGAGAACTTTAGGTTATCTCAACCCAACTCAAAGGCGATCCGAAGATCAATAGAACTTTGGGTTATCTCAACCCAACTCAAAGGCGATCCGAAGATCATTAGAACTTTGGGTTATCTCAACCCAACTCAAAGGCGATCCGAAGACCATTAGAACTTTGGGTTATCTCAACCCAACTCAAAGGCGATCCGAAGACCATTAGAACTTTAGGTTATCTCAACCTAACTCAAAGGCGATCCGAAGATCATTAGAACTTTAGGTTATCTCAACCTAACTCAAAGGCGATCCGAAGATCATTAGAACTTTAGGTTATCTCAACCCAACTCAAAGGCGATCCGAAGACCATTAGAACTTTAGGTTATCTCAACCTAACTCAAAGGCGATCCGAAGATCATTAGAACTTTAGGTTATCTCAACCCAACTCAAAGGCAGGCAGACTGCCAAACTCAAAGGCGATCCGAAGATCATTAGAATTTTAGGTTATCTCAACCCAACTCAAAGGCAGGCAGACTGCTAAACTCATTTGTCTGACGGTGATCATAGATCACTTAGGACTCAACTAAGTTATTTCAACTTAGCATCTCAATAGGGCAGTTGGACTGCCTTACTTACTTATCCGTAAGCAATCATAGATCGCTTTTTAGGATCTGACTAAGTATCACAAATCCTTAGCCGGTCCCTGAATTTTTACTCAACCCATTTAAAGGGCTGGTTAAACCGAAA
Source organism: Ipomoea trifida (assembly GCA_003576665.1). Classification (NCBI taxonomy): domain Eukaryota; kingdom Viridiplantae; phylum Streptophyta; class Magnoliopsida; order Solanales; family Convolvulaceae; genus Ipomoea; species Ipomoea trifida. The sequence continues at coordinate 8,922,592 of CP025649.1, read as the reverse complement.
CTCAATCATACCAATTAAAGGGCTGGTAGACCACCCGAGTCAATCTTGGCTCGACCGGCTACTTGATTGACTCTTTTACAATTTATTTCGCTACTGGTACATCGTACATCAAATCAAACATTAGCTATGTTACAATAATTTTGATAATTAAATAACTAGAGACGGAGACAAAGCTTTCGTACTTCTGCTTTCTAAGCAATCTGGCAGACCATATTTCTATGGTCGACTGGGTCGAGTCCCTCAGTCGTTGGATATCTCGCTTGGTGGTTTCTTAAGTTTGATGACGGCTCATTTTTATTTTTACAACCATCCGGGGTCGGATTATGACTGGAGTGCGCGGTCGGCGGTAGTCCAAATAGCTAGTGGAGCTTTTTCGAAAATGTTCAGCAATTCCCAATATTTCTTTGGCGAGAAATCTCATAGTAGTTCCACCATGCATTCGTGTTAATTATTGAAGATCAAAGACGTACCTTCGTTTAATCCTGCCATATGTAATTTTCCTTCCACTTACTCTTTGAGTCATGTACTTGATTTTTCTGAAATATTTACGTGTGCCGTATGCGTATGTACAATTCTCCTTAATTTTTTCTTTCTCCCAAACATGCCACGTACTGCTATGTTGATTTCCCATGTACTGCAACGTACTCAACTCCCATCTTCAATTTTGACAATTATATAATTTTCCATGCTTAAAGCTCCATGAAATACTCATGCGCCAACTAGCTGTTGCTGATCCATATTTGCCACGTATTGCGTCAAGATCAATTTTTGCTTCTATGGTCGGCTGGACGCTATAGACTCTGCCTCCTGGACATAGTCGGTCGGACGCTCGAGGTGCTCGGTGAGAAGGAATATATTATACCTTTATAATCCGACAGTCTGTGCACAAGTATTCGTGATAGTAAAGGATAAGGGAGTACTTCTCATACCCGAGAGATACTGGAGCTGGGAATCAAGCCGAAAGTCCGAATAGCGTTATCCACACAGCGCACTAATAGTCTCTTGGAGCCGCTGCAATCAGTCAGTCTCTCTGCCACCGAACACACCGGCCGACTGTCACCGCTTTTGACAAACCATGTCTGTCGAGTCCACTAGTATTTGTCTGGCTAAGTCCCTCAGTCATCATCATGCTTTTCAACATTAGGAGATATGGCACATCCGCACTTTCTCCCAAATACTTTTCAAGAAAATTCCAACAGACCATATTTCTATGGCAGATTGCCGGCCTCCGAATGATCGAACGCTTTGCTTGACCTCATATTCCATAATATCATGAACAGTCTCCATAGTATTATAAAAATGAATTTCTGCGCTTGACCTCATATTCCATAATATCATGAACAGTCTCCATAGTATTATAAAAATGAATTTCTAAGATTCTTCATGCTCATCTAAATTTTCCCTTTCTTATCTATACCACGTACAGAATGCTTTGAGATGATAAAAATTACCTCTTTTGAATATCATCATCATTGAAGTGATACGGGTACACGGCATACAGTTCTCCTTGCTTGATTTCTTCGTGATAATGGTAGGAGTACACGACCTTTTGTATCGATTCCCACAGACGGCGCCAGTGATGGTTTCCCGATCTTCAGGCGATCGGCCGGCGGGCCAACACTACCGGAAAATTACAAGAACAATAAATAAAAAGCGGAAAGAATATACAAGACACAAGAATTTTGACGTGGAAACCGAAAGGTAAAAACCACGGGCCTTTTTGGGCGGTGCCAAGCTGGAATTTCACTATTTTTGTAGGGTATTTTGTACATGGAATTGTGTTTTCTCGTCTAGACTCAATAGATGTGCCTCCTCTCCCTTCGTCATACTTCTCTCCTTAAAGAAAATGGAGAGCCCCCCCTTGACTCTTGTCATTCACGTCAGTTTTATAGCAGTAAGGTGAGTAGTGTAGGCTTTTCACCATAATGGAGTATTTATGGGTTTTAATGAGAGTTAAATGGGTAGTTAACTTGGGGGTTATGGATAATTTGGGGAGTTTATGAGTGATGAATGGGAAATAATGTGAAATAAATGGAATAACTAATGGGTAATAATGGTGTGATTATTCTGGGGGTTATGGAAGAGTGTTAAGGAAACCGAATGGTCACATACCGACTGCCGACTGCCGAGTCCGAGAGTTATGCCCGACTGCTTGCTAAGTAACATCGACCGAGTATCTATGTTCAGTATCTATCAATGTGCTTTGAAATCCTTCAAAAGAAGTGAAGTATTGACTGAAAAAGTAAGAATATGCATAATCTATTCTTAAAGGCACTAAATTCACCTCATGCATAATAAGCATATAATTCAGTCCTAAAGGGCTCTAAATTCAATCCTAATGAACATGCTATTCTATAGATTTAAATATAACAATCAACTAATATAATTAGTGCAATAAAGAAAAACATATATATAGCATGCTCAGATTATGCATATTACGAACTCAAACTCCACAATTAAATATTTAAACTGTAACACTGAATACAATTTAAACCGAATATTCAATATTAAAATTAAAATTCAAACAAATTAAAACTTAATAATTTGTTCAAAATTGAATAATAATTTAATTATGAATTTAATACCACAATGAAGGAAAAAAAAAAAACTTAAAGGGTATTAAATATTCCAAAACAAGCAATTATCATACATTTACCATTGCCAAAAATAATATACAATATTAATTAAGGTAATATTAATATGCCAATATTAAACCAAATAATTACCATTGACAAAAATAATATACAAATTAATTAAGGTAATATAAATATGGCAATAATAAACTAAATAATCACCATTTACCAAAATTAATATGTAATTAAGGTAACATTACTATGGCAATATTAAATCTAATATAATTACCATTTACCATATTTAATAAGTAATTATCAATAAGGTAAATAAAATATATGGTAAATAAAAGATAATTGCATTTAATTTTTAAAAAAAAATGGAAATTAGCGTACTTCTGCGTACGAACTGGCGCCGATGAAGAAGGGAAGAAGCAGAGCCGCCGTTGTCCATGGTAGCCAGCGATCGGAGGGGAAAGTAACGCAAACCGTCCGCCAAACCGCGATGCCAAACGCCAACGCCAACCGCCGTCGACCGCATACTCATCCGCGACACACCAGGTTCGCCACCGGCAGCGACATCGCCTGAAAGAATGGAGAGGCAGCAACGTAGCCGAGGAATCCAGGTTGCCTCTGCTCTGCCGGCTCTCCTCATAGCAACATCGTCACGCCGGCGACAGCCTGAAGCTAGCCCTCGTTGTTGTTCGCGACACCTCCGCCACCAGAGGAACCGCGCAGAGACGCAGCAGCTGAAGGAGGATGGAGAGGCAGCGGAGGCACCGGTAGGAAATCCAAAGCCATTGACGGCTCCGCGTCCCTCCTCGACGCAGCGCTAGGACCGCCGACGCCACCCTCTGCCCGCGCGACTCCGAGAACCGAAGCTCGCCGTTGCAAACGACGGGTTATTTCTGGATGAGGAATGGCGAGGGAGGACACACCGGCAACCATCCTTATATGTCTCCGTCAATCTCGCCACATAACCGCCAATAGAGGTCGTCAAATAACCACCCAAATCATCGTCGTTGACAATGGCAATAAAGAGTAACTCCGGCGAACAGGATCCTCGGTGAGAAACAACGAAAAAAAAATCAGTTTTCTTTTTTTAAGCAATCCAATTATTACAACCATGTTTAATGCTAAATAATAATAATAATAATAATAATAATAATAATAATATTTAGCGGTCCAAAAATCATATACAAAAAACTTAATATATATGAAAATTCAAAATTTAATATTGTTTTAGGGCAAACAATCGACCAGGCAGAGATTGATAAAAGCTCTTGATACCAAATGTAAGATCAATAATACTGTCTAAACGTATACATAATGAATTTACGAGTAACCTAACCTCGTAGTAGCGGAAGCGTAGATCGTGTTGATCTCCAGCCATAGTTGATGCTTTGTTGTGTTGCCTGTGTTATTCGTTTTGTCTTACACTTGACTCAGAACCCTAGATGGTGTGCTGGTATTTTCTGAGCAGTGTGAGTACCATATCTGTACGTGTCTATATGATTGTCTGTCCTGCATCCCATCAATGCAGACTTATATAGGCATATGGTGGATTGGACTAAACCTAGATGTCCAATCCAACCTATAGCTTAATGGGCCTAGCCCACTTGTACCACATTATTAAGGCCCATATTGGGAAAGGTCTTACATGCTACCCCTACCGCCTGAGTAGTAGGTACCCCCTCCCATAGAGCAAAATAGACAGGCAACCTTGCAGCACATTGTTCATTCCGAGCATTCAGATAGTCGCGCTGACATCCGAGCCCGGAATCGGCATTCGTAGTCGCACTTGGATCCTGCAGCTCCCGCTCGGTCAGTCAGAGATCGGCTGAGCGGTCGAGGCAGAAGTCGCTCACCCCACTCACCAGACCGAGGGGGGTTATAGAGCACTCTAGAGCGGGACTCAGGCAGGACAACCTACGTAGACGTTTAGTTAACCAGCATGAGCCGGAAAATTTGGCACATGATATAGAAAGTAGTGATGAAACACTGCATAGGAGAGCGCACACCCAGCCTAACGAGCATGGCGTTGCGGACCTAGCTATGGAGGTCATGGACCTAAAACAACAAATGGAGGAGAAAGAGACGCTGATTGTTATACCATTGATGACTGCTTATCCGTTTACAGATGAAGTAAGGAATTAATGGGCACCCCCCGATTTCAAGTTGCTTGAGCATCCTACATACGATGGTTCTAAGGACCCGCATGATCACGTAATCAGCTACCATGCTAAGATGCACGTAGTCGACACTGCCGACTAGTTGGTCTGCTAGGCATTTGTACTTACGCTAACCGGTCAGGCGCAGAGATGGTTTGCTGGGCTGCCTGCTCGATCAATCAGTTGTTTCGAGCAGTTGGCAGAAGATTTCTTGACACATTATGCAGGCAATATGAGGCCTAAAAATAAATTCTCCGATTTAGCCTAGGTATGGCAAGATGAGGGGGAAAGTTTGCGAAGCTTCCTAACTAGATGGTAGGAAGAGGTCCAAGCGGTCGAAAGAGGTTGGGATGACCCAACATCGTTGGTTTTCTTTATTGAATCATTGCACCCTGATGTGTAGCAAAAATGAGTGATGGTGAGTGTACGGGTGTGAAATGTCGTTCCGCTGAGGATTGGGGGTTATGACACGCAGTATGCAATCACAAAACTAGGCACTAGCACAAGGAAATCAACAAGAAGCTAAGCAAATGACAACAAGGTAGAACAAACACATATAAACAATAGATAAATACAAAATAAAGAAATAGGACTCAAATTAGGGGCATTACTGATAGGGAATATATATACATGGGGTTACCGCTATACGTATTTTTGGCGTTTATACAGTATCGGGTACGAGTCTAGAGGCCTATATAAAGGGCCTTAGCCCTTCAAGTTAAGGACTTTTGGCTTTTTCCCTTCTCCTCCGCTCTCTAGAAACATCCTAGAAGCCAAGCTCCTCCTTCTCTCTAAATTATTACTCAAATATATGAAACTGTTATTCAGTTTCATTTTATATACATTGCAGTTTTCTTTCAACACAACGACCGTTTCATTTTGATATAACTACAATTTAATTTGATAATATAAAAAACAAATGTGAGGCAGTATCACTTGAGATGAACCATAGTTTCATTTATGGAGCTCCGTTAAGATGTGACGGCAGCCGTTTCTTTACTTAAAGAAACAGTGCCGTTTTTGGACCATGGTCCACAAAGCTTTGTGGAACCTAGTCCACGATATAACTAATAAAGATTAATATTAGTGTTGGTTGGTTCCTATTTATTTGTTTTGTTATTTGAGCTAGTCTCTGTGGTTGTTACCGTAACTACAGGGTTGTCTTTTATCTCTGTATAATTCTTATATAAAAGCCTGTGCATGGAATGAATAAGATATTGAGTTTTCTTCCCTAAATACTTTACATGGTATCAAGAGCCATTCATACTCCAATGAGAACTTGATTTTTTTTCTGCCTTTTGGACATGTCGATCACAGCCCAGACAATTGTTATCCAGCTAAATGCCCCTACGAAATTTCCTATTAAGCTAACACCCTCCAATTTTTCCGTATGGAGAAGACAGATTCAATCCTCTCATTGGATTAAACCTTGTAGGATATATTGATGGCACCATCCAAGCACCTGCAAAGTTTCTTGATGAAGCGCGCACCACAGCCAATCCCTGTTATACCACTTGGTACAGGCAAGATCAAGTTATCGTCAGCGCCATTCTGGGTAGCTATTCCGATACAATTCAACCATTAATATCCTCTGTGGGAACGCTTGACTACTAGTTACGCTAGTTCATCCCGTTCCCGTATTGTATCGCTCAAAGCAAAATTAGCCAAAAATCTGCTAGGTGGGCGTCCTGTTATTGAGTATATACAGGAAATGTGCTCAATTGCAGATGCACTTGCATTAGCCCAGAGCCCTATTAGCGAGGAAGATTTGGTGGTACATATCATGACACAACTAGGAGAAGAATATGATTCCTTGGTGTCCGCTCTTCGTGTACGACCATCACCTATTTCCTTTGCAGAACTTTATGATGTCCTCACCGATCATGAGCGCCAACACAAAGAAAATGTTGAAGCTAGACAAACATTGCTTGCTACTGTCAATGTCACTCAGAAACAGAATCGGAGAAATCAACCCAATAGATCCAACTTCAGTTCAAACAGAAGTACTGGCAGCCAACAAAATGAAATGGGTTCTGCTCCATTTCGCCAATCATGGCAGCATCAAAACTCTTATCGACCTGGACGGAGAAATGTTGTTTGCCGGTTTTGCACCTTGGTTGGGCATGAAACCCGAGAGTGTAGGAAATTAATGCGTTTTCTACGGGACAATAATGTTCCAACTGATAATCGATCCATTCAGAATCCAGTGGTAAACACCACTATGGCATCGACGTCGACACAACAACCATGGTTGTTTGATTCTGGAGCATCTCACCATGCAACTTCCAACCCTACAACATTGAGACAATTTACGGAATATGGTGGACCAGATGAAATTCACCTAGGAGATGGTAAAAGTCTTGAAATAACACACACTAGCCACACTATCCTACCCACATCACACCGTTCTCTCACTCTCTCAAATGTTCTTTGTGTTTCTAAATTGCAAAAGAATTTAATTTCTATATCCAAGTTATGCAAAACTAATAATGTTTATGTTGAATTTTTTTCTTCTTATTTCCTTGTGAAGGATCAATCCACGGGGGCGCCTCTAATGTGGGGGAAGAACGTACATGACGTGTATTGTGCTCCATTAAGTTGTCCTCCGCAAGTTAACACCACCGTTAAAACAACGGTTGCTAATTGGCACCATATCTTAGGTCATCCGTCAAATAAGGTTCTTGCCAAAGTCTTGAAAAATAATAATGTTACTTCAGATTCAGTCAGTAGCTTTCATTGTCCCTCGTGTTCGCTTCATAAAAGTCATAAATTGTCGTTCTCTGAAAATCCTTAGTTAGCACTAAACCATTGGAATTAGTCTACACTGAGTTCTACACAAAAATCTATTGAGGGTTATTTTTACTATGTTATCTTTGTGGATCATTATATCAAGTATATCTGGCTATATCCCCTAAAGCATAAATATGATGTATACACCGTTTTTTCCCAGTTCAAAAAATAAGTTGAAAATCGTTTAAATCACAAAATTGTTTCTGTGTTCTCAGATAATAGGGGAGAGCTTCAAAAACTAATTCCATTATTTAATGCTTGTGGAATATCCCATCTCACTAGCCCACCTCATACACCTGAACATAATGGGACTGCAGAACGACGTCATAGACATTTAGCGGAAATTGGTTTGTCGTTACTTCACTTTGCGTCAATGGCAATCAGTTATTGGTCGTATGCATTCCAAACAGCAGTCTACTTGATAAATCGTTTGCCTACTCATGTCTTACATAATAAAACACCCTTACAAATTCTATTCAACACCACACCAAATTATGTAAAACTAAAACCATTTGGGTGTTTATGTTATCCGTGGTTACGTCCCTACACAAAAACTAAGGTTCAACCTCGCTCAAAATCTTGTGTGTTTTTGGGATATTCTACTTCTCAGTCAGCATATAAGTGTCTTGATCCTAGTACTGAGCGGGTTTATCTCTCTTGTCATGTTCAGTTTATAGACGATGTGTTTCCTTTTCATGCACTAATGTCATGTCACAGTTCTTCACCTGCAGGTTTTTCTAAGGGCCCTAATGGTGTATTAAATCCTCATGTGCTTGCAAATACTACCCGAATTCCTACAGCACCTATGACAATATTACAATCCAACACACCTGGAACCCAAAATAATATTCCATTCCCATTCATAATACCAGCCAAAGTTCCCCTATTTTGCCTGCCCTGTCTTCCACCCCAGAAAATAATACTCCCATTCATCATGCTAACCCAAGTTCTCCTATTTCGCCTGCGCTGTCCTCCGCATCAGAATCACCATCTGATAATCCTCTTACCTCCTCAAATCATAGTCACATTCTTCCTCCAAACCAAAGTCCCCAACACTCACATATACTACCTTCTATGCTAGAAGCTATCTCTGGACAATCTGAAACATTTGGAGGATTTACAAATATCTCTAGCTAACAACCCACCTCTACGCCGCTCAACCCGCATTCGTCGACCCAATACCAAGTACATCAATGAAAAATTTGTGAATGTCACTACTGTTTATCCAATATCAACCACTCTTGAGCCATCATCTATTGCTCAAGCAAGATCAAACCCACTATGGCGTCAAGCCATGGATGATGAATATCATGCACTTATAAAAAATGACACTTGGGAGCTTGTGCCTAGAACTGATCAAAAGACGATTGGGTGCAAATGGGTTTTCCGAGTTAAACGCAAACCCGATGGTTCAGTCGATCGTTATAAGGCCCGTCTTGTGGCCAAAGGCTATTTGTAGGAACACGGAAGAGATTACTTCGATACGTTCAGTCCTGTTACGAAACCGGCAACCATTCGCATTATCCTTTCATTAGCCTTGTGCCATAATTGGCCTTCGAGACTATTGGATGTGAATAATGCATTTTTGCATGGCACTATGCGTGAGCAAGTCTACATGGTCTAACCACCTGGGTATTCTGATCTGCAGCGACCCACACATGTCTGTCGGTTAAAAAAGGCATTGTATGGTCTCAAACAAGCACCCCGGGCGTGGTATCTAGAGTTGTCCGGTTTTTTGGTAGAATTTGGATTTCGAAAATCTCAAACAGACTACTCTTTATTTATTTATCAAACTAATGGTGTGCTGGCTTATTTTATGGTCTATGTGGATAACGTGGTTTTAACAGGAAACAACACAGGATTTTTGGATTATTTTGTTGCTCGATTGGCGCACAGGTTTTAAATTAAAGTTTTGGGAATGCTCCATCATTTCTTTGGTGTTGAAGTGGTCTTTCTCCATCTGGTATATTTTTGTCCTAGGCCTAGTATATTGCAGATATTTTGCGACAAAGAAAAATGGCTGACGCAAAACCAGTTCACACACCAGCAGGTCCGAAAGCAGACCTCTACGATGATACTGATTCATCGCCAAGTGATTCTACGATTTATCGCCGCGTGGTCGGGTTGTTACAGTATTTGGCCATAACACGACCGGACTTGAGCTTTACGGTAAATCGCTTGGCACAGTTTATGCATTCTCCAACTGAGCATCATTGGCAGGCGGTGAAGCGTGTCTTACGGTATTTGAAGGGAACTATGTTTCATGGCCTTTTTTTGCGAAAAGGAACTCCTTTGGTTTTAACAACTTACTCTGATTCTAACTGGGGTGGTGTCCATGATGGTGGCAGGTCTACTACTGGCTATGTCATTTACTTGGGTTGTAATATTGTCTCATGGAGGTCGGTGCGTCAAAAATCCGTTGCCCGGTCCTCCACTGAAGCTGAATATAGGGCATTGGCAAATACCGCAGCTGAGGTAATTTTGATTCAAAATTTGTTGGTGGATTTAGGAGTGAAACTAGTGCGTCCTCCTGTCATGTTTTGTGATAACCTAGGTGCAACTTATGTTTGTAAAAACCCGGTCTATCATTCCCGTATGAAACATTTGGCATTGGATTATTTTTTTGTTCGTGATTATGTTGCTGATGGAGCTTTGCATGTTCGACATATTCGAACAAAGGATCAAATTGCTGACACTAGTACAAAAACAGGCATTTGCGTCCGGAGTTTTAGACTTTCTGCGTCTGGAGTACTCCGGACGCATATGCCGGAGACGCAGTTAGACAGAACTATCTGCGTCCGGAGTTGCTCCGGACGCAGATAGTCGACCATCTGCGTCCGGAACTGGGCAGTTCCGGACGCAGATGGTCTTTTTTATTTATTTTTTTAATGGACTATCTGCGTCTGGTGCTTGGAAGCTCCAGACGCAGATAGTCATTTTTATTTTAAAAAAAATTAATTTTATTCCTTTACGTTCCAGCAACCTCAAGACTGTCAACACATTAAATTAACACCTAAAAATTCACTAAAACCTCAACAAATAATTAAAAAATCATACAAAAAATCAAAGTGCATATTAGCCAATCTCAGAATTTCCAAATTCTAACAAAAGCATGAGAGTTTAAGTCAACTACTAATAGAGTAATAGTACTATGAATTAATGTAATATTGGTATCAGTATCACATCATTCTTAATGCTTAGGCCTCAGTTTTAACTAGGATTGGTATCACATCACATCATTCTTAATGCTAATTCCCCATAACAATCAACCAACTAACAATTTTCTTTTTAAAAAGATCCAAAAAAGAAAAAAAAAAAAGAAAAGGAAATCAATCAATTTCGAAAAGAAAATGAAATTATTTGCTGGACTGCAACAAATAGTTTCCAAAAACAACAAAGTTTGAAGCATACTTAGTACACTGCAGATTATATTCCTAACTCAACACTACATTTAGTTTAGTCTACTTTAGTATATTAATCTCACAGTTGGCCTAAGTCTCAACTCCGCATTCCCTCCTCCATCACCCTCCATCCTACAAATACCATCATAAGCAATTCTTTTTTTTTTTTTTTTAGAACAACACAAAGCAATTCTAAACCCTAAAAACTACCCAACTAGCATTAATCAATAAAAAAAATAATTAGAGATTGAAAACAACCCAAACTAGCATTAATCAACACAGAAAAGAATTAAAGATTGAAAACAACCCAAACTAGCATTAATCAACACAGATAAAAAAGAAAGTAGAGATTGAATTGAAAATAAGCCAAACTAGCAATACTAAATGAATAAAGAAAAAGAACCTGTTGCGTTGCTTTGCTTTGCTGCACCTTTCCAACTCTTAATATACTCTTCTAGTCCTGCAAGTTGAAAAAACAGAAACCTAACTAAATGATGTAGATACCAGTAGTATGTGGTACAAGCAAAACGCAAGCAAATACCAAAAAGTATATGCCTATGCACCTCTTATTCTTGACATGAGACACTTCATCTCTCTCCTGCCTCATTAAAATTGGCAAAGAGAAGGAAATAAAGAGAATGCAAAAGCTAGAGATAGTGACAATGCTTTCACAAGGTAATAAACAGCTAACTAAAATGTTCAATATCAATAACCTGAGCCATTCCAACCAACCGGTTGTCAATCCCACTACTATAGTTCCACAACATATTACCGGTTTTGATACCAAAGTCCTTCTGAAGTGATTCCTGGAAAAATAAAGAATAATGTGTAAAAAAGGCAATAACAAATATTGAAGAGTTGAATGAGAGAAGCATTTATCATCAGAACATTAGACCTTAGATATAATCTGCAGCTGCCCACAAGTGGTAATTTCTCGATTTCTCAGTTTCTCTTCCAAGACATAATCGATATTCATTCAAGTTTTCACTTTCCTTTATCTCTCCAATTCTCATAGGAGACAGATATATAAGATTTAAACATTTTACCTTCTCAGGAGGGATACAACATTGTCCATCAGGTTTTGCAGTTCGGGTAGCAAGACGGGCCATAAGCATATTTCCAGCAATACCGGGACTTGCAGTGCATCCTGTTATCTTAGTGGCATCTAAAAATGCTTCATCATATCACAACTGACGGCTTACTTTCAATAACAAGCCAGTTGAAGAGTTATACAAGTATAATATAATGTGTGCTCTGAAAAGAATGTACGATATACATTGACAGACCTGCACTTTCTTGCAGTGCTTATGCAAAATGTCATAAAACTTGTCAGCCACCTGTAAATCAAAAATTGTGTCAGACTATCCACCGTGACTGAAAGTTGTAAAGGCACAGGAGAAAGCATGACTGAAGAATTTCCACTTTTACTCAACCAATCTCACAATACCTCCTCATAAGCTTCAAAGTCATAAGAAAGAATGACAAGTTGAGGGCAAAGAGCCTTAGCATCTCTTACAAACATTCCAGCTTTAACACCTGTGAAGAAGAATTCCATATCAAACTGAAACTTTTAACAAAAAAATCAAAAAATAGAAATGTTCGCATATTCGCTGCAAAGTAATTGCTGGATTCAAAACCAACCATAATTCCTAGCAGGATAATTTGCAGATGAAATTTCTGCTGTTCCACGTGGATTATCTGTAAACTGTAAAATCAAAATACAGATGGTTGGTTTAGTAGAGAGGAAATGCTTTTTTAGTTTTTGCAGTTTTAACATGCCAAAGATGTTGTTGCACAATAAATTTATTTCAATACCTTTATCTTTCCTTCTAAAGCATTGGCAACAATATGATGATAGAGAATTGAAAGACAAGACTTATACATGAGGGTCTCAGAAGCCAAATAAGGAAGAAACCAGAAAAAAGGAGGCAAATAAACACAAGGAAAAAGAATCCCCCTAAGTTGGCTATTCAGATTTCTTAATGAATAATAGAATGTGATATATCTAATTTGAGATTTTTAGAGAAAGATCTGACATCATATATAGCTAAATGTGAGTTTGTTGAGCAATAACAACACCCAAAAGAGTGTATACCTACAAGCAAATATATACATACTTTGTGAAGCCCATCTAAAGAATACTCCAGGCAAAACGTACGTACCTGAGACCCCGGCGAGCAGCAGCGACGAGGAGCGGGGGAGGGCGACCGGCGGCGAGGAGCGGGGGAGGGCGACCAGCGGCGAGGTGGTGCGGCAGTTGCGTCCGGCGGCGAGGAGAACAGCGGCGACGCAGCGGCTAGTGGAGAGCAGCGGCGGCTAGGCGTGAGTCGGAAGCTGTGGACGGCGGTGGTGGCTGTGTCGACGGGAGGCGCAACGACGGCGGCGGTAATGGCTGTGTCGGGAAGGTGCGGCGATGGTGTTTGGAGTTAGAAGATGCGGCAGTTGTGATCCATCAGATCCAGATCCAAAAGCATATATCTTAACTACAAAAAATAAATAAATAAATAAATAGGTACTTTGGACGCACGAAGGTGTAACGCTTGTACCAGCTGCGTCCGAAGTTCGAACTTCGGACGCAGCTGGTCCATTTAAAAAAATAAAAAATAAAAAATAATTAAATATTGGACATTTTAATTACAAAAATGCCACCGTGTAACTTTACGCGTCCGGAGTTAAAAACTCCGGACGCAAATTGTCTTATATTTTTGATCTATTTTGTACTAGTGTGATGTGTTAACGAAGTCTCTTGGTAGAAATTTATTTCAATCCTTCCGGTCCAAACTTGGAGTCCCCGATGGATCCTCCATCTTGCGGGGGCGTAATAAAGATTAATATTAGTGTTGGTTGGTTCCTATTTATTTGTTTTGTTATTTGAGCTAGTCTCTGTGTTTGTTACCGTAATTACAGGGTTGTCTTTTATCTCTGTATAATTCTTGTATAAAAGCCTGCGCATGGAATAAATAAGATATTGAGTTTTCTTCCCTAAATACTTTACAATAACAACTGCCAAACGAAGGTATAACAATTGCCTGATTACCTAACAGAATTTTCAGTTGCCAATTTCCTTACAAATGTATGTAAATAGACAAGGAAACCCACTAAGAATGAAAAACCTGCAAATATCCACATCAAAAGCCACAGCCTGCGCACCTCAGCAAAAGTGATCAGATGAACAAGATGTTAAGCATTATCACATTTGATTACCAGTAACCAAATATTCCCTTTAGTAGCAGCAAATTGAATTAGTCCGATCCACCACCAACATTATCAACAAAATACCCAACAAATTAAAATCTACCCGAACATATTCCAGTCCAGTCAGCTATACAAACTTAAGCAAAATACCTATTTTGTTTTCAGATCGACAGTCACGATGATAGTGATAAGGAGGAAGAGAATAGGGGTTTTCTCTGGATTTGAATGAGTCAACAATGAAACAAGTCATCAAATTATTTTTATTTAAATTTCATGTCAACATTATGGAGGGTTACCTAATGGAAATCTGGAGAAAATGCTAAGCGAACACATTTTTAAAAGTAAATGTGATCAATTAGATTTTATTTTAGAACAAGGGTTAATTGAGCACTTGCGAGTGGTAGATGAGGGGCTATTTGACACTTTGTTAAAAAAAATGTAACAATAGGCATGTAACTAAATATGTCTAAAGTAATAAAGAGAAAAACACGCAGTGAAAATTTATAATTTTTTATATAACTTTACGTGTCTTTACTTGTGTATTAAACTATTAAAGACACGCATAGTATGTATATATAAATATTTAGACAATACGCGTCTGTACTACCTTAGTATATATTCATATATTGTCTTAATTATATTGTCTTATCAATGTATATGAGTGTGTTAAATTATTAAAATTGAATGTTTATGACCATAATTATTATAAAATTTCAACAAGTCCAATTGAGCTGGATCAAAAAATCTAATAATTCTAATGACAAATTTTATTTGACCTGGTTACTCAAAAGTCAAAATTAGTTAATAAATCATATGACTCTAACGTGTTGGTTTGAAATTAGTAAAGTGTATCAATTGACATCCCTAATACCACTGCACCTAGATACTTATAATAATTTCACAAACCGCTTAAAATTAGCTAGGTTTGTGTGTGTGTTAACATTATAGTTAATAACTTGATATATACTCATATAGAGATTTGTCATCCATCATGATTTCAAGGCAGAATTACATACTCAAATTTCGTAATCATCTTTCTCTCCAATGAGAGGTACAGCCAACTGTTGTTTCTTTTGACCCAATCAATGCTGTACTGCTGTATTACGTTAGTTGAAGATAATTCAGATAAGGTTGTCTTTTTCATGCGTTGCGATTTCAATTTCCTCTGATTCTTTCACTTTTATATTCCTTTCTATTATATTCATTTTTTTTTTTGGTTATGTAAAGTAATGCTAAAGACCCCTAATATTTTTCTTCTCCAATCATTCCTTAGGCGCATGTTTGTTCATCTAATTGGGAAGAGCATCTTCAATAGATGAGGTTTTTTATAGGATTTTATGTGCCCAGTAAGAAAGATAAGAAAAAGAAATTTTTTTTAAAAAAAAAACAAAAAAAAAAAACAAAAACAAGGCTGACAAATCTGTCAGACGAAAAAAAATGACTAAAGGCAGTTTTTACGCGCCCAGCCTAGCGCGTGTAGTGCATGCACCATACTAGGCGCATGTTTGCGCAAAACGCGTGGGTAGCCGTTTCCATTCTCCCATCATGTAGGGCCCGCAATTCTGATAAAAATCAAGGTTTTGTAGGAACACTCGAAACATTCTCTTTTTTCCACATATACTTAAAAATCTGTAAAAGCCCTTCCAAATTAAAATTCACTATTGTGGATGCTCTAACTAAATCATAATTTTAATTAGTGACGGGGTTAATTAATTTATGACACCCAATAAATAGAAGTCACATCAGGAGGGAAAATATTGGAAGTGAAATTTAGGTGGAAAAGAAGACGTTTTTTTTTTATGCATTGGTGATCTCAAAAGTTGGGAAAGAAGACCAAATACATCACTGCCACATTTAGAGGAAGAGAATTGAAGGTAGCTAGGAAAGGAATATAAATGAGTGGACTCATCTCAATCCCAAGCTAAGTGATGAGTAGCAGTAAGTAGCCAATGATAGTATTGACTAATTTGTAGAGCCCAAGTCTCCTAAGAAAGTACTCAAATAAGGTTAAGAGTGGATGATATTATAATTTTAGGATTTTTTGTAAGGTGTGGATCGACAAAGGTAATTTTATACCAGATATATTCATGCAGGGTAAGTCTGATCGATTCATTGAAAGTTGTGAAAACTATACCAGATATATTCATGCAGGGTAAGTCTGATCGATTCATTGAAAGTTGTGGAAACTAGTGCTGATAGTAATTAATAGTTGGTAAAATTTAAATAGCATATATAATTATACTTATACAAATTAAAGGAACGAGTATGGTTTGGAACTGCAAAAATTCTTATAGTCACAATTATTATTATATTTGTGCATAATTTAATTAGGGAAATTATATTTTTAATCCTTCATCAATTATTTCTCGCTTGTTGTTTTAGTCAATAACTTTTTGCCATTATAATATATCACCTAACACTTTACAAACAAATTACCATTTTAGTCATTGGAGTAACAAAATTTTAAGATATGTTATAGTTTTATTTATTTTTTTATAACTTATGATTTTTTAAAAAGTAGTATCTATTGTATACTCTCTCTCAATCTTTTTCAGCTCAAGATATTAATTTTTATGTTTTTTTTCTTTAATTATAACCCTCTTTGGTTTCAATATTTCATGTATAAAACAAATAATTTAATTTTAATAGTTACGTGTAAAATATGGATTTTTTTTCGGGTATATGAAATGCCAAAATAAAGATGTTATTATAAAGATGAAAGATAATGAATTATTAAAATATACATGTACTAAGTACAACTTTAATGTAATTTAATAGTTTATTAGTTACTCTATGAATTAAAATTAATTTTTTTTTGAAAAGTAAATGATTATATTGTAATAGTATAGTATTCAAAAAAAAAAAAATATTGTAATAGTATAAAGCTTAAAATGGGTAGCAGGGAATAACAAGAGAAAATAACGTAATTCCCCATTGTTTTTTACATTCTTCTTTTTTAAAATATTGCTTGAGAGGCAGAGATTGATGTGAGATGTGACATTATTATGTGGGCTATTTTTTGCATTTGATTATATTATTACATGGAATTATTTATAATAATGTTACTCATTTGATTAATTCATAATTAATAATCAATAAAAATAAAAAGGTTTTCTTTAAATTAAAGGTATAGGTGTATACTGACGTTGCTTTTAATTCCATATTTGGCAAAGTTTTAATTTTTGGGTGACATTCGCATAACAGCACGTTTACTTAGCTTCTGTTTATAAAAACATACCAAAAAGGCCGGATGATCGAGTAAGACTATGTTTGGCAAACCGAGCTGAAAAGTAGCTGAAAGTTGAAAGCTGAAAGCTGAAAAGCTATAAGCTCGAAGCTGAAATCTGAAGAATTGTTATGCTAGTTGTTATGCTTAAAAGTGTTTGGTAAAATTAGCTTTTTGATAAGCTGATAAATGTAAAAAGACTAAAATGGACATCTTCATAAAATTTTAAATAATTTTTTTTAAAAATAATTTTAATATTAAATAGGTTTGTTTACATATTAAAATATAAAATAATAAAATCAATATATTTTAATAAAATATAAAGTAAGAACATATATTTGAAAATATATAAAGTAAAACAAATTTTTATAATTCATAAAATTAGTTCATACAAAAATTATTGTTCAAACACAAATATCAAATTGAAATTACAAAGAAACATATTGAAGAGAAAAGGCTAAAAGAGTTTTAATTGAGAAGGATAAAGGATGTCATTTATTTAAAATAATAAGGATAAAGATGGAAAAAAATTAAGAAGCTAATAGCTTATTTTTGAAAAGTTATCTAAAGTAATTTTTCAAAATAAGCTCTTATTTTAAGCTACTAGCCTATTTTGAAAACATTACCAAACAGAGTTTATAGCTTATTAGTAGCTTAAAATAAGTTATAAGTTCCTAAATAAGCTCTGTCAAACAGAGTCTTAATGAAACATGATTTTGCTATTTGAAAATTACGAGTTTGATTATTGACAATACGCTTTTAGTTGAATCCATCACCAAGTCGTATTAGACAGAGCAACTTAGTCATATTATATATATGAGAACAATTCTTTTTAGGAGAGAAAATAAAAATTAATTCCAGCCTTACATCTGAAAAAAATCAAACAAATCAAAACAATTTTTTTAAAAAAAATGCGATGACATTTTTATAATTATCACAAACTTTACTATGCAAACTTGAACACTAAATATGCAATATTATAATTCTCAGACCTTTTCATATTTACACATTTAGTATTAACATTTTGCATATTTACTTCATCTATTAGACTATATGTCACTATAATCACATTTTCACAATTATCTACTTACATATTTATTTATTACTATGATTACATTCATTATCATCTTCTTTTACTTATCATTATCTTCTATCTTTTCTACTTGCATTACTTATTTAAACATAACTTATTTGCTTATGCTTAAAATTATACATCATTCACATTATCAAAATTAAAAATTAAATTCATACCACGTTTTATATTTTGATTGAACTCAATTGATTATTGGTTCAGATATTTTTAATTATGTTATATCAGATACACGTTTGGTCCAGATATCGGATATCAAAATTTCACATATATTATTATATTAGAATTCAAAATAAAAATTATATATTATATACATGACATTTAAATGAATATATCCAAAAATATTTTAAATATTAGCTCAAAAAATATTAATATTATCTAAACTAAATTTTATGTGAACTTAATAGGTTATTGGTTCGGATATATTTTTACTTATGTTATATACAAAAATAAATTTGGTTCGGATATCATACGTAAAAATTTTACATAAAGTAAAAATTATATTTATTCTATTTAAACCAAATATATATTAAAATATTTTAAATATAAGGCCTAAAAACCACTCGAAATTAAACTTATGTTAATTTTATAACGTTAATCTAAAAAAAAAATTTAAAAATAAGTGTTAGAAACAAGTTTTCTAAACAGAAAAAAGAGAATGAAAAACAAAGAATAAAAACTGAAAAATTAGAAAACAAAAAAAAAAACAGAAAATAGTTTTATGTTACTAAACAGGCCCTCGTCGACTTTTGCTTTTCTTTCACAAATGCAACCACAATTAGTCCTTGTGTCTATCTTTAATCAAAATAAGCTATTCTAAACATGTAATAGGCTCAAGGGACTCCATTTATAGCATATATAATATGTCTCTTAAATACCCCACAAAAGGTAGTATCTTTGGCACTTATCAGTTATCATTGACAGACTAGGCCGATTTTGCCGCGTAGCTGGCGGACTAGGCCGCTGGTCGATTTTTTGCCGCCTAACAGTGAAAGCGGAACCCCTAGGCCGGCCTATTTTTACAACACTGATATTTAGTATTAAAAAATTGCACTTGTAAAAATGCGAAAGTACATTGCACTTAAGGTTTCAATTTTAGAGTTTATGACTGTGTTTTTAGTTTTATTTGGTTTAGTAATTCACTTTTTACTGTTTAAGGTCTAGCATTTACGGTTTGGATTTAAAATTTAACTTTTTCATTGGTTTTATAAAAGTTACCAGATTTACATATTTAGATATTTAGTTATTAAAGATTGCATATTTAAGTGTTCAAGTTTGCATAATAAAGTTTATGATAATTATGAAAATGTCATCGTATTTTTTTAAAATATGATTAAAGCCTTCAAATTTTTATACATATAAGGCCAAGATTGGTTTTCTTTATCCTCTATGGTATTGTTACGTTTTATATATATGTGTGTGTGTACGCTTGCGTAATTCTGCATGTTTGTGTTTTTCTAGTATCGAATAAAATTACCGTTTAATATAATCTTGTAATTTGAAAAAAAAAAAAAAAAAAAAAAAAAAAAAAAAAAAAAAAAACTTGTCATCAGTGCAGATATTATATTGTTAGAATAGGGAAAGACGAAATGCCTTGCTTGAGCTGCCTGCCTACTACTACTACACCCCACAAGGACTTCAATTACGTGCCCCTCACAAACCTATTTTCATTAGACTAATACATACATGCAAGTAACATATCCTCACGCCAAGAATATAATCTTTAATTCCCTTCTCCAATTCATTCCTCAGCTCTATTCTCAGAATCACAATCATATACACCTCATTGCCTCTATCTACAAATCATTGCTAGACCACCGCCCAAGATTTATTACATATGGTTATACTTTTTATTGTGAAAAAAATAGAAAAGGATTGAAAATACCTTTTATGAAAAAAAAAAAAAAAAAAAAAAAAAAAGATGTTGGAAAATTTAATGGTTCAATGAGTATTACTTTTGATTTGGGTCAAGTCCATGTGGCATGGATTGAGACTCTCCTAGTTGAGAGGTTTAACTTGAGCTCACATGGATAATTTAATTGGTTCCTAAGTGACAGCTAATTGTTGATATGGATGCAGGATTGAACCTTAGCAATTGCAATGCGGGAGTTTCATCCTCTTGTAGGGAGTCTCCTTGTGGGCACCGGGCAGTAGTAATCGAGGGCCAAAGTAGTGAAATACTAATAGTCGATGGATCATTTTAGGTAAAAATATAATTGCTTACTTAGGGACTAAATTTAACAACTTTGGTAGTCGAGGACCAAAGTGATTAAATTCTAATAGTCGAGGGACCGTTTAAGTTAACATTATATTGCATAGTTAGGGACTAAATTGAGCAACTTTGATAATCGAGAATCAAAGTGGTAAAATCGTTATAATCGAGGGACCAAATTGGGTATTAACTCTAAAGTTTAACTTTTAACTTTTCTAATTGATCAGAATAGTTTCATGTATTTCTTCGTTCTCAACTAGTTTTATTATATTTTTAATATAACAAGTTCCTAATTTAATTTTTTATATATAGTCATAGGGATGACAATGGGTTGGGTGTGAGTCGTGGAGGCCGGGCTATATCCATCACCCGACCCACCTTGCTCCACCTACCCCCACCCCAACCCGCATCGGGTAGGTTTTTTTAAAACCCACCCCACTCACACCGGGTGCGGGTGCCCACTACGGGTATCTACCACTTATCAACTTATTATTTTTTTCAAAAAAATATTTAAATTACTTACACATAATAAAAATAATAAAATTCATTTGTTATTCTAAAACATAAAATAATAGAAAAATTTCAATATAATAACTAAATTGTTAATTTTTAAAAATTTACTTAGTAGCTTAGATATAAAAATAGTAAAAAGTTACCAAGACTTTTATAATTAACTGTATGAGTTAATTCCATTTTTGGTCATAGATTTATAGGTGGCATTTCACTTTTAGTCCTTTTTTATCAAAACATCCATATTTGGTCCTAGTATTATTGTGGCATCACCATTTTTGGTCCTCCGTCAACAAAATTGTTGAAATGTCGTTAAATACAATGGTTTTTTATCATTTTTATGCAAAGTAAGTTGATCCCGCTATATTTTATGTTTTTTTTTGAAAAAATCTGTAATTGAAAACTAAAATCATTTGTATTTAACGACGACATTACAATTGTTTTGTTGATAGAGGACAAAAAATGGTCATTTCACAATAATACTAGGACCAAATATGGATGTTCTAATAAAAAAGGACTAAAACTGGACTACCACATATAAATATAGGACCAAAAATGAAATTAACTCTTAACTATATACTAGTACTGTTTATTTTACTATTTTATATGTATACACACACATGGTGCATGGGTCGGGTGGGGTTCTACGCGGATTTTGTACATAGAACCCGAATCCAACCCGACCCACCACGGATTTACTTTTTTAAGACCCACCCCGGACCCACCACCCACTATCACCCGAAAAATTCCTGATCCATGCGGGGTGGATTCGGGTGGATATCCACGTGGCGGATTGAAATTGCCATCCCTATACATAGAGATATTTTACCTTTAAATAATTTAAAATATTTACTTTAAATTAATTTTAATTATATATGAAAATTATCGTAACATATAATTGCTCATATAGAATGATTCAAAACTTATAAAAAAAAAAAATATTATCTTTTATTCATGTCTCCGATTCTTGTTTTCCTCAGGTGTTTTCTCACCTCAGAAACCAAGTTTTTTTTTATATATATAGTTAAAGAATAATATATTAAGAAAGTGAAGTTGAAGTTGAATGGATGAAAAGACAAGTTTGGAGATCAGAATTGGCCTGCGCGGTGGTGAGCTGAGGGTATATGTATTTGACCACACTACTGAAAGGTTCCTACTCACTCAAGCTGTGGATCTTATGTAAAGCTGCACTATTCCCTGTTTTATGCTTCCCAATTGCCTAGGAACAATTAAGTTTTCTATAGATCAAAATTCCAACCACATTGTGCTAAGATAATACCTCTGTGACTCTCTTTAAAGGAAAGTTAAAAGATTGAACCCTAGCGGTGATCTATTAATGCATAGATACTATCCTTGATACGGATTATTTAATTTTTTTAATATGGTATTGTAGGTTCATTTTAGTGTATTATATATCAATTTTGACTTACAATACACTAAATTAAAAATAAATGTGTATCAAAAAATAAGGAACTTATTAAAAACAGTAATACTTGTGTGAGACCATCTCACGGGTCTTAATTCGTGAGACACGTCGAATCTTTGATTAATAGGTCAGATCTTTGACCTCATTAATCAAAGATCCAACTCGTCTCACGGATTGAAACCTGTGAGACGGTCCCACACAAATTTTTTACCTATTAAAAGTAAACTTCTAGTATACTAAAAAGTACTGTAACTTATGGTATAGTAAGAGTACAGTTAACATCTATCGAGATCTCCTTTACAAGGTGAATTCTGAATTGCACGATATAATTTAATTTGCTTCCTTTATATTGACAAGCGTTTAATATTGGGTTTAAGCCCATGGCTATATATCTCACATTAATTTATTCTCTTTTAATACGAATTAATCTCACTTTCAAAGTACTTATTTTTGTAAAAAGTAAATAGTTAATTGAAAGAAAAATATCAAGAACTGACAGCGAACCTTCATATTATATTACACCACAACAACAACACAAAATAAATCATTATAAATTTGTGTGTGATCTACAAGATACTTGAATTGAAGAATACATTCTATAATGTGTAAAGGTTATCCACATGTTTTTTTCACACCAAGAACATGGAAAGTTAAGAAATAGATAAAAGGAGAAATGGAGAATTGCAGTGGCCATTCAAAGGAGTGGCCTTTGCCCATCATGCACATTGGTTGATAGTGACATGATTAAAGCTTCATTTGACCTTAACCACATGTATATATATTATCCATAGTCATAATGAATTCATAATAGAGTATATATTCCAATTTAAAATGGAATCCAAACATTTTTTGATAAAAGGTTCCAATTTAATGTCATCAAAATAGAATTACTTGGCAAGAAGTTAGCTCGCAGTCGCTATTTCACTTTAGGTGAAGTTTGTCATTGCAAGATCTCACATGGAGTCAAACTTAGAACGTTATGGTTACCAAGTCAATTGTCTGACCAACTTAACTGGGTTTCCCCCAATTCTTAGTTGATCTTAACTATGTATATCCTTGCTAAGAGGAAACAACTACTTGTTCAAAATCAGTGAAACAATAAGCTAGTTATTACAACACTAATTAAGCAGTTGAGAGATCCTTATGCATCCCATAATGGTTATTGATAAGAATATGAGCTAACTTTTGTGTTGTAGTTAGGATCTATGATCATATCAACAGTATGATCATCAACATATCTGGTTAGATTAAAATCAATATTTCTACCACAAGGTATAATATGCCCTGTTGATTCGATAAAAGTGAAACAAAAAGTGAATTGTTTAGTATTATTACCAATAGGAATAAAAGGTCAAATAGGTCATTGAATTGTGCACGATTATGCAATTAGGCAACTAAACCTAAAATAAAATTACAATTGAATCCCTATACTAACCCATTTCATGCAATTCGTCCAATCTGTAACTTTCCTAGTTTCTAACAGGTCACCCAATTTATAATATTTTTAAAAATAATTTTTAAGAAATAACTATTTACAAAAAAAAAAATTTAAAAAAATAAAATTAAAAAAAAAAAAAAACAACTTCGTCTTCGTCGGAGACGAAGATACCTTAGTCTTCATGGCCCCGTCTCTTCATCTCCGGCAAGAGACGAACCATGGCCGGAGATGAAGATACTTTCTTCGTCTCCGGGGGAGACGAACTGTTTGTTTTTTTTTTAAATAATTTTAAATAATTATTTTAAAAAATTATTTTAAATTTGAGTGACTTGCTAGATACTGGGAAAACCTGCAAATTAGACGAATTGCATGGAATAGGTTAGTTTAGGAATTAAATTGTACTCGATGTTCAATTTAGCCCTTATTCCTTACCAATAATCTAGTACGCATCATGTCAAGAATTGAAGCAAGGAATAAGATGAAAGTATGTGTAGTGAAATTCAAAATACGAAGAATATATATAATATTTATTAAATAATTTTAGCAAGATCAATCAGAAGGATATATAATAATATGAACCTAATGCACAAGAATATGCCCAACCTTTGTAAGGAAGAAAGTGTTTTTATTCTGTACTTTACCCAATAATCCTAATCATTGGATGAATCAAAAGATACAAGAGATAGAGTCAATGATCAGGAAAATAATTGAAGAATTATTTCACAAAGTGGGACGAAAGTTTTGGCTTTAATTAATTTTAAAATTTTTTAAATACATTTAACAGAGTCATCAAACCCCTTGTTTAGTCAACTCAACAATACATCAAGTTTATTTGTTTCTGCCCGTGTGTTTCACAACAAAATTTTAAATTAGTATTATTAACTATATCCGATCTAAATAAAATGTTTAATTTCTTTAGTTCTTTTAAGTAATTACGGTTGTACATTCAAATTTTTGAATGATGCAACTAACTGTTGGGCATTCGAGTTTAGCCCTGCTTGATTCAAGGATATGGTTAAATGGTTAATGGTCACCTATTTATCATCAATTGGTTTCAAGTAAGATATGCATGATAGCAAAAAAATTCTGTGGTTAAGCGTGTTAGTGGAGTGCTAAAATACAACACTAATACCTTGACCAGCTTGTTACAAACGATTTCCCTGAGTACAATGGAACGCCTTGCCATTTCAATATTTGATACAACTAAAAAGCATACAGAGTTGTACTCAATGTAAATTAATATGGAGCTGGTCGATAATTAAGAATTTTTCTTAAATTTTATATATTTCAAAGAAAGTCATGTAATAATATCCAAGTTATTATATATACAAAACTTAACTACTTCTATTAGCATTATTATAAGAGAAAAAAGTTGAATAATATATAAAATATTATAGTGAATGGAATATAGGAAGGGAAAGTGGAGAAGATGAGAAACAGTGGTGCCAGGCTTGCACTCCAATCCTCCACAAGGAATCCTTGCCTAAAAGTAATGGGTTTGCTTCAAAGCCAACCGAATCTCACTCCTTACCTCACCTTCTCATACTTCTTCCCTACATACTACATTGCATCTTCACCCCCCCCCCCCCTCCCCCCCCCCCCCAAAAAAAAAAAACCCTTAAACTATTTATTTTCAGTATCAATAATCATATTGAATTTCAACTAATATAAATTCATATTATTGTTAGACTTCTTTTAACCCCTATTAATCTATTCGGGAGTGTACAACTTGTAAAGCACAATGTACAAGTTTACAAAAACCGTGATTTCATAACTCATGTTGCTATACAATTCTCTTTTATTCTATTAATAAAAAAGGATTGCACTCTAATCTTAAAAGTCTCACCGCTCCTGTCCTGAAGACTTTAATTTGGACCCAAATACTTTTACACGTTTTGATACACACTAAAAATACACCTAGCTACAAAGATGTATTGTAATATACAAAAAAAATATAAATATATCATCTTGTTTTGTGAATTCTGATCTATTAGTAATTGGACCAATTTTATATGTCCTTTCTTTAATTTCTTTTGTATATATAATTATTAATAAGAGTAAAACACGATACCTTTTTGAAAAGAAACAAACTACTACTGCCGCAAAGTTCCTTGGTCGTAGCCCTAAACACGAATAAGTGTATGTACATTCACAACCCATATATATATATATATATATATAATAACTTGCAAAGCTGGAAGAGCTAGAAGGAAACATAGTGAAGATATTCACGCCTCCCCTTTTCAAATATATACTCTCCATCGATCGATCTCCGATCCAACTTTAATTTCTTCCTTCTTTGTTAAAAGTTAGATTAGTTAACAAGTATGGAAGGATTTGAGGTTGGAAAGCGAGACGAAAGTAGTATTTGTACGATGAAGAAACGGCGGACTAAACGGCCGCGCCACCATGACACGTCGTCGTCGCTTTCATCTTTCAGTGATAATTCCGATCATCGTTCTCTATCCAACCATTCGGGTATCGAGTTCAATAATCATCACAGGGTTGAAGAAGAAGAGGACATGGCCAAGTGTTTAATGCTTTTGTCTCAAGGCCACGTCAGAAAACCGCCGCCGCCGTCGTCGCCGCCGTCTGCGGCGGCGGCGGGGATGAACAGGGAAGTGTACGAGTGCAAGACGTGTAATCGGGTGTTCCCATCATTCCAGGCTCTCGGCGGCCACAGAGCTAGTCACCGGAAACCAAAGGCGGCGGAACAAAATCAAGAAAGTGTCGACGAGGATGTTACAACGTTGTCGCTTCAAATTCCCGGGCGGGCGGTGGTCTCCGTGAGCTCTCCTCCTCGTAACAAAGTTAGTAATAGGATTCACGAATGTTCCATCTGCGGGGCTGAGTTTAGCTCCGGCCAAGCCTTGGGGGGTCATATGAGGAGGCATAGACCGCTGCCCACCATTAATATTGCCGCCGCCGCCGATCAAGAAATCAAGAAGCCCAGCAGGCATCCATTGGCTTTAGACCTTAATCTGCCGGCGCCGGAAGATGATCACCGGGAAATCACCAAATTCTCATTTGCAGCCAAGGAACAAGTCATCGTCTTCTCAGCTTCGCCTTTGGTGGATTGCCACTATTGATCATTGTCAATTAACCTCGAATTCTTTTATCTTTCACTGTGAAATCATTAATTATTACTGCACTTGTTAACGTTTAAGTCCATTGTTATACATTTAAAGGATTAGCAAATATTCATTCTTTCAATTCTTTTTATATACACATATCAATATTATTCATCTTAAATACATATATAATTGATTTATTATTAGTAATCCCGATGAAAGATGAGATTTTTCAAATTTATTTTTATGGTTCTGATTTTCCAATAATATAACTTGACTCTAACAATATTATGGGTTCCGAACTTTAATTGAAACCATTTGTATGATTTTTCAAGTTCTGTTTGTATAGGGCAGAAGTTAATTCAAACCGACTTAGAGAAAATTGTAATTTATGTCCCTCCATAATATGTCAATTATCAATGTCACCCCTAAATTATTAGTGGTGTAAATGTTGTCCCTCAATTTTCAAAACGCTACATATATTGTCCTTCCGGTACCGTACGAGAGGGGCAATATATGTACTGTTTTGAAAATTGAGGGGCAAAATTTACACTTAGGAGAACAATATATGTATCGTTTTGAAAATTGAAGGGAAACATTTACACCACTAATAATCCATGGGTGACATTGATAATTGACATATTATAGAGGGGCATAAATTACAATTTTCTCAACCGACTTATATGGTTCATATACTATGTACAGTTATATGTGTGCTGTGTACGCTAGTGTACGGTTATGGTTAGCAACTATGTCCACATATAGGCACCACCAAGCTAAGAGTACTAAAATGGGTGGATTAGGTTTTCTTGTTTGATATGCACAAGAATAGAATAAAAGCTGCTAGCAAGTATTATCTGTATCCATAAATGTCTGTTTCAACTATATGCATGACATAATAAATTAAGAGATATGGTTGCAAGTAGCAGCCATTTACGTGTATGTCACTATATCTATCTGCTGTATGTATTACTATTACTATTATTATCATTATGGATCCATCATGACATAACATATTGTTGTATATGTGACTATGTGATGAGTGTGGTTCAAATATTATATTTTAGTATTGGCTATTTTTTCAAGAGATTATCATTAATTACAAAATTACTTTTGAGAAAGGGAGTATATTACTACGCTAAAAGTTAAATAGCTAGCTGCAAAACATGCTATTCGAACTTATGACAGATCTGGATACAAATTGTCCGGATCAAGTGCTTACGACTACGCCAAAAGCTATAGCTAGTAGCGAATGTGTAACTTTAATTTATTTCATTATATTTGCGTAATAGTTAACACCACATTTTGATTGAAAGATGCTAAACTCGGCTCTCCAAGCCACCTCTTAACACTACTAGATTAGAAGCAATTTTTTAAAAAAAATTGTGGGGGCCTTTTTTTAAATAACTCAAACTTTGAAGTGCAAGTAATATGTGTTTAAAGTGTAAGTGACGTGCAAATATATATATGCAAGTAAAGTGTGCAAGTAAAATCACAATAAATTGCACCCTTTTACATTATAGAATGCAAATAATTTACCTTTCACATCCGGTGCAACTAATGATAACGTTAAGTGCGCACACTTAATATTGTTGCACTCTATGATATTGTTAAGCGCACAACATAGTGTTACTACTATCTAGCACTTAAAGATTCGAGTGTACTTTATATTGTTACATTCTATGAATTTGTTACTTGCACTCCATAGTGTTATCACTTGCATTTTAAAGTTTGAGTTATTTACAAAAATGTCACTGTATTTTTTTTTAAAACTGCTTTTGATCCGTTATATATATCTTTCCAGATGGACGGTTCTGATTGGTTCTCGTTCTCTCTAGCGTGCATGTTTTTATTTGATCCAAATCCTATATATATATAGACACACATAATTTTTCTACTTTTTGTTTAAAAAAAAAAAAAAAGAATTATATTATTGAATATAATAGGATTGTGTGATGAGTGTGGAAAACAATGTGGTTGATCATAGCTGTGAAGGTACGTCACGAAGGTGTGGTGTCGTCAAGTGGTAGGAATAATATATGTTGTTTCTGGCTAGATGGGTAAGGACAGCTTACTGGCTTGGCTTGCATATTTTTCTAGCGTTTTAAAGCTCCTATTTTTGGTATCTGTCTTATCTCATTGGAATTCCTTTCATGAAATGGGCATCTACCTCTTCACCTCAAACTTGGCAAAAACTTTTACGCTTAAATTCTCTAATCTTTTAAGATATGACTAGTGTTTTACCCGCGCGATGCACGGAAAAAATTTTGTTATTATGAATTTAAATAAAAAAGTTTTAAAATGAAAATATATTAAAATTACAATATAATAATATAGTTGAATTTTCATATATTTGGTCAAATATATATTATCATAGCATACAAAATTAAAATTAAATTAAAATTCTGTATGATTAATATAATCTCTAATCATGTACATACATTTAGATAAATTTACATAATTAAATTGAATTATTCCTAATTGTATTTCATATACTTCGTATATTATAATTCTAACAATATGAATAATAACAAAGAAAATTTACTTAGAAATTAAAAAATGTAAATTTTAAATTTTGTACATATGATTTTGAACTCTGATCGGACGCATTTTCTTATATGATTGTGTAATATAGTGTATATACATATAATATTTATTAATATGTATATATGCAAGTTCTATAATATAATTTCTGTAATTATAATTTATATTGATATATTATAATTAAAATAATTAAAATGAACACACTATTAATTTTATAATTTTATTTTTAATTATATTTTATATTTTATTATTTATAATTAAGAAAATTACATTTACAAATTAAAAGAACTTAATTTATAAATTTATATGGATTAATGTAGTCCCTAATTATATTACATATTTAGACAAATTTTTAAATATTTTTGAATTTTTAATTAAGAGTATGAGTTGTACTAAAAAAAAAAAAGTAAGACTATGAGGTTGGACATATTTTAAAATAATTTTTTTTAATAAGTAACCATTGTAGTAATTAGCGTGTATAATTATGCCAGTAATCACAATTCTATAAAAAAAATGTGTATATATTTTCATATTATACAAAATACTATAAATATAATATATGTCTACATATAAATGGATAAAAAGAGAAAATTTTTATTTTTTATTATACAGATATTGATAAATACGGAGTATTATATATTTTTTTTTGCTTGCATGAAAAAATATTCTTATTTTAAAATTTTACATTGATATTTGAGTTTTGTTTCAGAATCTACTTTGGTGATATTTTAAACTTTGAGTAACACTTAGTGTGAGACCGTCTCATGGGTCTCAATTTGTAAGACGGGTTGGATCTTTTGATTAATGGATCGGATCTTTGACGTCGTTAATTAAATATTCGACCCGCCTCACAGATTGAGACCCATGAGACGATTTCACACAAGTTTTTACCTTAAACTTTTGTTTGTTATCATAAATAGTAAATAGATGTTTGGAAACCATTTAGTTTTGTTTCTAAATATTTTCCAACCCATAAATGTAGAACAATCAAAATCTCTCTAGATCATCATTTAAATAATAGGTCCATAATAGGCTTATTTATAGATCTATGATATGTTTTTAACTAATTTATTGAAAGTTTCTTTCTCTTAGTTCTATTATCTCTTATTCTTCTTCAATTTAAATTGATAGATCTCGAGATGGTGCATCATTCTTAAATATGTGAATTTCAATTAATTTAATAAAATTATATTTAAATGTGAGACATTTACCCAAAAACATTATATTTTCTTCAAACTCCGCAAATGTAATTTAGTTCAATTAGTTCATTTTTATGTTAGTTTTTCTTCAGTTATGTTATTAACCTAAATTAATTTGTTTTGGGCTCATAATATTTAAATAATAACTATTATTTTAAATTTGTAAATTTTTATTATTCCAAAAAAAAGATTGTAAATTTTTATAATTTATGGTATTTTATAGATTTGTTTACAACATTTATACTACAAAATTTTTAAATTAATGCAATAATACTTATATTT
Source organism: Ipomoea trifida (assembly GCA_003576665.1). NCBI lineage: Eukaryota > Viridiplantae > Streptophyta > Magnoliopsida > Solanales > Convolvulaceae > Ipomoea > Ipomoea trifida. Next base: position 8,891,467 of record CP025649.1, on the reverse strand, counting down.
GTCATGATAATGATATATTTACCTTTCACATTTTTTAAACAATGAAAATCAACATCATTTATGTAAGGAGGAATTTATATATAGTAGTGATAATATCGTAGTTATTTTTAGAAGTTAAATGAAGTAAACAAATTGACATGCAACAAAAAATTTTCCGCGAATATTCGACGTGCAACAATGATTCAATATGTATATATGTATTATATTTATTATTTTTTCTTTTTAGCAATATGTATATATATGAAGAAAAAAATACCAAATAGAAATGAGATTGTAATCGATATATTTTATTTTTTACTTTGTAAAACAAAGTTTCCCAATATGTGCATGGAAAGGTTAAAAAGTTATTTCAGTTAAAGTAATTTAAATAAATATTATATATATATATATATATATATATTATATTCGAATCAAATTAAATTATTTTAGTTTTAACAATTTTGAGTTACAAATCAAAAAATAAAACAAATGAAATTAAAAATGTCTATAATACAAAAATACTAAATTGAATAGAAGATTTCAATTTTATTTTATTAGAATAAATTAAATTTGACATATCTATTTTTATTTAGAATTTTTTAGTAAATATGATGTATATTAGAATTTACTATTCGGAATACTGTAATATACATCATATAGTAATTTGAATAAAATATTTCATACTATTTATTTCAGCATCATTTTTTAATATAAATAAAATATAATTAAAATAATTAAAATACTAAATAGTAAACTGATAGCATTGAAATTACTTTAATTATATTAAAAAATGACCGGCGGTGCACAGAATTAAGTAGTTTAATTATATAGATTATAGTTCAATTTGAATGCTATGGCGGTGCATGGAATTAACTATTTTAATTATATTAATTATAGTTCAATTTGAATGCTATCATTTTTTGGAATATTTCGTCAATTTTAGCCATAAATAAGGAATGATAAATAAGGCTAGAATTTCAAATAAGGAATTATTATATATTATTATGTTGACCGATTTCAAATTTTTTGGACTAAAATGAGCGGGAAAGCTAGCACTTCTGTTTTAATATATATATATAGATATCTTGTTACAATTTAAAAAGTACCACAAATCAATAATGACCAATATCGTGTTGTTTTATTTTAATATTGTAGGAACCATATGTCCTATAGGAAGATCAATAATAAATGTGGGTATTAGATGGTCTCATTCGGTAACTCCTCATAGGATTGAAGTCTTAGAAGGTAGTCATTTTAAGGGGATTGGTTCACTACTTACTAATGATGCAATAGGAATTGTTTGGTCTAGTTAGATTTTTATAGTCTTTTAATTTGTTTTTTTTTTATTTTAATAATTTTTTAATAATACATTTGGCGGGCCCCGTCGGCCCGCGGATAAGGTGGGGGCAGGCTAAAAAGCCCGCCAAAATACGGGCCCAAAATATCAAAGTCCTCCCCACCCTTTTCGCAGGGTGAGGCGGGCTAAGCCCGTTTTGACGGCTCTAAATTATTAACGTAAGATTATATACGAGATGCTGATGCATATGTAATTAAATGTTGAATCTGTTTATTTAAATCAGTAATTCAAAGTATATGAATTCAAGATAATATATGAGATATTGATTTTAATTGTTATTAAAATAAATGTTTGCAATTTTGTAAAAATACTTAGTCTAAAAATGATAGTCTAAATAAATACTACTTTTGGTTTAAATTTCTCTAAATCTTTTTAATTGTCTTTCGGGTAGCATTGTCATTGTCTTCATCTTCAATACTTGTTTTATTCTTTATTTATTTATTTATTGGTAATGTGTCATGTGCAATTGGGTTACTGGTTGTAGTATAGTGGACAGCGTTATGCAATGAGATTATAGTGTAAGAAGCTGTGGATTTGCCTCGTTGTGTTTGTGTATATGACTGGATCTTAGTTGTACTATGAACTCTTGATTTTGCAAGCGCATGTTGATATTTGGCAGTAATAATTTTACACTCCATGATAATAACATGAAAAATATTATGTACACTACAATTCTCTACTCCCAACTTTTTGTTTTTTAAAAAACAAAAAACAAAATCTGCCACCCTTTTTGTTTGAAAGGGTTGCAGAATTTTAACAAGGGTCGCGGAAAGTTCAAATCTTTCCACGACTCTCGTATACGCAACCCTTGTACAAGGGTTGCGAATGACCTCTTTTCTACTAGTGTCATGAGCGATCATAATATTATTACAAATTAGGCAGCCTAGGATGAAGGCGCTTTGAGATTCCAAGATGAGATTGAAAATGAGAGGTTTCAGACAGTTTGCTATTACTTTGGCTAGAATTTTGTAAAGAACCCGGCACAGTGCAATAGGTCTAAGCTTATACATAGGCCCAGACTGTCTTTCTTAGGGATCAAAACGAGCTAGGCATGGTTGAGGTTCGCAAGCATCCTAGCTAGCATCATTCAAGAAATAATTGGAGAAGTTGATAATGTCATTACCAATTATATCCCAAAAGTGTTGAAAAAAAACTCGGGTTTAGGTTATCTGAGCATGGGGATTTATCTTGTAGCATGTTGAAAACTGCTTCATAAACTTCTTCACGACCAAACTGTCTAATAAGTAACTCATTATGAAGCTTCGTAATAAAAGAACTAAAACAATTTAGGACTAGGCTCATTTCACCTATAGTAGAAATATGTCCTCAAAATAGTCCTTCATCATATCACCTATCTTAGTGGTTCCAAACACCCAACAACCAGCAGAATTTCTAAGCGTCACAATTTGGTTATTTCTTCTTTTCCATTTCATAGAGATGTGGAAGTAACTAGAATTTGTATCCCCTTCTCGAAGCCAAAATTCCTTGACTCTTTGTCTTCAATACTAATGTTGTTGTTCTAGGAGATTTAAGTAATCTTGTTGGGCATCTGCAAATGTTCTAATCCCATATATATATAGTGCCTATTCCAGAGCATCTCCATCCGCCATTTACTATTTTTATTGTGTGTTTAGAATGTTATATTGAATTCTTTCCACCATTTCCAAATTGCTTCCCCACACTTATCAAATCTCTCAATCAGACTACTCCCTTGTTATGAACACCAGTTGTTAAAGACAATTGTTAGGCGTCGACCGGGTTGGCCAAGTTAACCCCTGTTTGATTCGAGATGTGAAGCTGTGGCTTTCCATGGAGGAATGTGGTTAAGTGGTTAATGTCCACCCCCAATTGGTTTTAAGTAGGATATGACAACCAGATATCTAAAGAACTTTGTGGTTAAGCATGCTTGACTTACAGCAGTCACATGATAGGTGACCCTATGGAAATAAGCATAATGCAGTGCTGAGATCCATCAAGTGGTATTAGAGCATACCGTACTTATATTGCTTCGCGTTATGGTGGGGTCCTCAGCCCTTAGGAGGAGGACTATGCGAGCACAGGTGGCGCGCAAGGGGCGCACGTGCTGATGACGACCCCACATCGGTGGTCCACAGGGGGCGGATGGGTCTTAGCATGAGAAAGGGGACCCGAGTGGCAACCAACTTAGTTGGACTACTTTGCGAGAGAGGTCCTGGCGATGCGACGCATTGCAGTATTTAGTACGGCGATCCTTGGGCAAAGTCCTTCTCCCCTAGCACGAGGGCATGCTAGATTTTGGGTGCGGGGGAGAATGTCATAGACTGTTTTTCGTGAACGTGTTAGACCCAATGAATGAATGACCAACTAGTTAGCTTATCAAATGGGTAAAGGGGGTGACAATAGTGTTAAGGGTTGTTTTGCCTTAGATACTAAGGTCTGGCAGAGTCAGGCATGCCGACTCGATTAAATTTGGGGAGTTTATCGCTAGTTTTGGACATGACTATGAAGGGGACCGATGCGATTCGAAGGGCACAATTGGTCGGGAGCTATTGTCGTTCCCCTAATGAACCTATCGTATGGTGAAACCAGTTTGGCACATATGCGAGTAAGACTGGTCCGCGCGCTGCACCAAACTCTATGTCCGTGACAAAGTACAATTTCTCTACACCGATCCTCATGCAACCACAGGTTCTCAAATTTGAATTTCTTTCTCAGCTATCTTTGGATTGACAGAGATGGATAGAGAACAATGGACATGTGGTCACTTAGTGGAGCTTCGATTGAATATGCATTGGCTTCTCCGAAAAGGTTGAGCAAGCCTTCTGATACTAACACCCGATCAAGCTTTTCTTCCACCGAATTTGGTTTTCCCCTTGATTTTTTCAAAGTAAATCGATAACCTTCGAAGGGGAAGTCCCTAAAATCACTGCTATCTATTATTTCCTGCTCCTGCTTTTATTTCCGTTCCCCCTTCTTCATTCCCCCGCCCAATTCATTTCCAGTTTGGACATGGTAGACATAGCTTTGCCAACCATATTACATTATTAACCAATCATTTTACTCGACTTTCTTGTACCTAAAATTGTTAGGACGTACAAGAACACATCATTCCTGACTGTTGACCACATAATATATAAACATAAATGTGAAATTTAACTATCAGTTTAGATTTTTAGTTAAACGGAGCACATATCAACTATCAGTTTAGATTTTTAATTGAAATAGAGCACATGCTTCAACTCTGACTCACATGTTTTAAGACTGGTGGAAATGTAACATCAAAAGTTTCAAGATCATCCTAGATTGTTGACAATCCAAAAATAAAATCCATATGATTGACATGTTTCCAACACACAATAGCGAATTGCAATCAACTCTTTTCATATAATTTTTCCGTAAGAGTACAATTAAGGTTGATGTTTACATCAAAGGAAACATGTATGTAAATGTAAATGCCCAGTACAGTGGTTGAAAAAAGACGAAAATCCAAAGCGGCCAATATTTTACACACAGGCATGAATGCAAGTAACAGATCGAAGCCATTATAGTGCAGTCTGCAGCATTCCTTGAGACAAATTAGAGTGTGAAGCACAAACAACAGGCCAGCCAGGAAGACAAAATCATATTCGATCATATCATGTGCATATGTATCTGATAAACTCATCGGCCAGCCCCATCATATCATCCATTGCACGCACTCCCCTTTTAACTTGCTGAATCTAATCCATCCTATGCTGTTGAGCAACAGCCGAAGGGTCGTTTATGGGATAATTGTTTCCTCTTTAACACGTTTCTCTTCCCTATTCCAGATCCTTCTTGCAATAGACTCGGAACCTCCATTATCTGGAAACATATATTAAAAATCCATTTTCACACGTTTTTAACATCCTAAACTCTGCTAATACCTAATGGTGAGTAGTGTCTGACCTTTAAGGCGAGTTCTTCGAAGCACTGCTCCACATTTTCTCGAGTTATTGCGCTGCATTCAACAAATAAACTTCCCAGCTCTTTTGCAAGAGTTAAACCTTCTTCTCTGCTCACAGCTCTTTCAGATTCCTGAAAATGCATTAGATCCATCATTTGCATGAGATTCAAGACATGCTTTTTTACTAACCGAAGGGAAATGCAGTTACTTTTTCATACAACTTACTATGTCAACTTTGTTCCCAACAAGAATTTTGACACAATTCTTATTTGTTGAGTAAAGCTCCACCTCTTTTGCCCACACATCATACAGGTTTGTGAAGGTTTCTCTCTTTGTCACATCATAAACTGCAAAACCAGATGAAATCGAGCTTCATAATGAAAAAATTAAGCATTGAAACACAAGCAATTAAGTACATGAGAATATAATGCAAAATAATTTTACAGAGATTATTGAAATAATATTGACTACACATGTCAACCATAAGGACAAACTGCATAACATAGAGGCTAGAGCTACCATATAACAGGAAGTACACAGGATATATATACTAATTAAGATTGTGACATACCGAGAATGATCCCCTGAGCACCTCTATAGTAAGAGCTCGTCAACGTCCTAAACCTTTCTTGTCCCGCTGCAGAAGGCAAAATGAATTCAGAATTTCAGCTTGTTTGGATCAGAGGAAAGACATGCCCTTGAGTCAAAAAGTCTTGCACCGAAAAACACAAAAGACAAAACCAAAAAATCAAAGATTACATGCATACTAAACCTACATCTTCATTACCTGTGTCCCAAATGGTAAGCTTCAGATTTTTCCCACCAAGAGTGAATGTTTTGATCTTAAAGTCAATACCTGCAGGCCATAGAGAAAGAAAAGCTTAATTAATGGTTCAAACAGAATTACACAAAATTCCATAGCAAATAGACCTACATTTTCAGGTTCATTCCAACAAAGTTTAGAAACATTATCTTTCCATAAACAAACAAACAGACAAACCCAAAAAAGAACAAAAGAGAAGAAGGAAACAAAGAAGTTGATAATAAAGAAAATAAGAATCCAGTTTGATCACTCTGTTTCTGCCATAAATCACTCAAACCTTATTTAAAATTGATTAAAAAGTTCACTTCTTACATGTTCCATTATAAACAGTATCTTTTAACTTCAGTCAAGAATCCAAAACCAACCATATACTATTATCATAAGGCCTAATAACAAGAAAAAGCCTAACCTTTGGGACCAATTGCTATTTTAGCCCAAATTTATAATTTTTGTAATTTATATCAAAATTTGATTTTTCTTGCTACAATTTTAATTCAAATTGGTAAAACCTTCCAACAACCCATGGTACAACCAGGATGAGTTTGATTTCCAAAGCTTGAGTAAAAAAAGTAATATATAGGACAACCTAAATCCTTTATATATATATATTATATATATAGGGGGTCAAGTTCCCACAGTGTTTCCTGTGCGATCACACACGTTAAGTACGCATAAATGTACCACAAAGGGTTAGGAAATGCACACTGTGGTGCAATTTTTTTTTGGTGTGCGGTGCGTTTTGTGGTATAGACTTAATTACCATTAATAATCCAAAACAATGGTTAAATAATATTATAAATGCAATCACAAATGCAAGAAATTAGGGGAATAATTATTATTATAATAACAAACACGAAAATTTCACATCATTGCAGAAATGTTGAATCATGTATGTAGAGGAGTTGAATCTCCAACATCCATATCGCAGCAGGATGATCAAATCATGAATCTGTAAAAGGAGAAAAGGAGAGAGAGAGCAGTAGCGTATAGGTATAGTAGGGGTTACCAATGGTAGGGCAAAGTTCTTCAACGACATTAGAGATAAAACTGACGAGGAGGCTGCTCTTCCCCACTCCGGAATCGCCGATCAACAAGATCTTAAACGACAGATCGTAGCTGCTGTTGCTCAGCCCCCCCGTCCTAGGGGTCCTAGGCGACGCCATTTTCTCTTGTGTCTAGGAATGAAGCTTTGGATATATAGATATATTTATATAATATACGCAACTACTGTGCGTAAGAATGAATGGATACAGGTAATACCTTGTAGATATATAATACGGGAAAAGGTAGAAGAAAAGGGAGGGGAGCTATGGCGTTGCCCTCATTATAGAGGTAGCGAGCCGGCCCTCTCTTTTACCTCTTCCAAATGCTATTATAACAGAAAGAATGGCTTCCCCATGCGATTCCGCTTTTGCGCCAAAAGCAAGGAAACGGTTCGTGTTTCAGGATGTTTTTTTGGTGCCAAATGGTTTCAACTTTGAACCAGTCAAAATATGTTCGTTTGCTTCTTTTTTTTTTTTTTTAAATATAATTAATTTTATGATTTGTTTATTTTAAATTAAGTAATGCTTGAAACTCAATTGAATTTTACTTTTTTTGGGATAATGGTATTTAAATGAAGACTTTTTTTTTTTCTAAACCATATTTAAATGATGACTTAATAGTTATAGATTTTGAATTTTTCTATAGTATAGATCCTGAGGTTTGAACCTGTGGGATGTAACCTCTCACTTGAAAGAGTCACAATTATGCCGCTTGACTACAAGATCTTTGGCCATGTATTATATACTTGGTTTTGCTAACAGGTATACATGATTGTACTAGATACTATTAATATCAGTATAGATTGACACCATAAAAAATTTCATAAATGCAAGTGAGCTATCTTTTTGTGGGGAACAATTTCGTGAGAACCCCGGTTCGATTCTTATAAGTGACGATTCTCTTTGGGTCACTACACATTAGTCGGGTAGACCCGGACCGTTAAACGGACGAAAAAAGACCTGGAACACCTCGTGGCTTTACCAAAAATAAATAAAAATTTCATAAGTCTTTTCAAATAAGATTGTATTTTGGAAAAAGTGTCAAATTAGTCCTCTAAGTCAACTGGATAGTGCAATTAGGTCCCCTTAGTGAAAAAAGTTTCATTCAAGTCCCCTAAACCGGTAAAATTGTTCAATTAAGTCCAATTTTACTTATTTAGCAGGTTAAATCTAGGTGGTGTCGACACGTGTCTTTTTATTTTATTTTTTAAACAAATGTATTTATTTACTTATTAAAAATTAAAAATATTATAAATAAAAATTATATTCTCAAAAAAAATTAAAAATATTATTAAAAAAAAAATTAAACCAGCAAGGAGGGGAGGACGAAGGCTGCTGTCGTCGCAACCACCACACCGCCGGCAACCACTGCCCTCGTCGCAACACCGCCAACTAACCGCCATCGCTTGCTGCCGCTGCTCTGCGAAGAAGAACTAGAGGTCGCCGCCATTGTTCATCGTCGGGAGGAACTGCTGCCTCGTCAGATCTGTTGCTGCCAAGCTCCGCACTCAAGCGAGGAGGGGGAGGACGAAGGCTGCTACACGCCTACGTCGGAGGTCGCCGTCCACTATACCGCCGGAGTCCTTGCTGTTGGTGTTGTTCGTTGTCGAGGAAGGAAGAGGACCCGTCGAATCTGCTGCTTCGTCGGAGATTCCAGTTGTGTCGGAGCTCGCCACCGATCATCGCTGCTAGTCACCGCCACTGCTGCCGTCGACGGGAAGAAGAGAGGAGAGGCTGAGGGCGGAGAGAAGAAGGTGAGGGTGAGACACTCGGGAGAGAGTGACAGAGACGGAGGTTCATGGTGGCCGGTGGTTGCTTCCATGCAAGAGAGATACGTGAAGGGTGTGGACATTGTTGTTTTTTTTTTAATTTTTATTTTTAAATAATATTTTTAATTTTTAATAAATAAATAAATATATTTGTTTAAAAAATAAAATAAAAAGATACGTGTCAACATCACAGAGATTTAACTTGCTAAATAAGTAAAATTGGACTTAATTGAACAATTTTACTGGTTTAGGGGACTTGAATGAAGTTTTTTCAACTTAGGGGACCTAATTGCACTATCCAGTTCACTTAGGGGACTAATTTGACACTTTTTCCTTGTATTTTTACCATAGTCCTAACAAATGTTAATAGGGCGAGATTAAAACTACAACATCACTTTAAACTTTAAAATTAGAACTAAGTGTGCAAATGAGCTTAACCGAGCCGAGCTCGAATCTAGGTAGACTTGAGTTTGAGCTCGAGTTCGAACCACATATATATAGCGGTTCGACGAGTCATGAGGCAAAAAAATATTTAATATGAGACATACAAGTCGCTTGATAAGTCATGAGTCAAAAAGTAAGTTGGTTCAAATTTAAATTTGACCAAACTTGAAATCAAGTTTTGATCAAATGGTTCGCAAGTAGAATATCGTATTCACATGTTATATTGTTTAAAATTTGAGTATCTTTTGACACTAGGTAAACCCAATTCGCTCCAATCGTTGAACTTGTAACATTGTAATTATAAAGTGAATAATCTAACTAATTTGGATGAGTGTCGACCTATAAAACACATCATAGAAACTTCTATTAATTTAATTATATTGTATTTGCATGTTATATAGTTTCATAAATATGATTTGGTAAAATCTTATAATTAAAAGCGTTTAGATTAAAAGATCATAGGCACATAATTCAAATGCATTTAACATTTTAACATTTCAATTTTCAATGACATATATATTATTGACTTATTGTGATATATTCTTAGGTCAATTAATATAAGAAATTAAAAATTTAATAGAGTTTATTAACGAAATGGTTCCTCGGCTATTACGAAATTACCAATTTGGTTCTCAACAATTTTTCTTACCCAATTAAGTTCTCAGACTTTGAAAATTTTAACCATTTTGGTCCTCCGTTTATTTTATCGTTTGATATCCGTTAAATTGGGACCAAATTGGTAATTTCATTATAGTCAAAGGACCATTTCAGTCAAAATTAATTACCGAAATGGCCCCTTGACTATAGTTTTAGTCCCGATTTAACGGTTGTTTAACACCAAAATAAACGGAGGATCAAAATGATTAAAATTTTCAAAGTCTAAGGACTCAATTGGATAAAAAAAATTATCGAAAACCAAATTGGTAATTTCACAATAGTCGAAGGGCCATTTTGGTAATAAACTCTATTTAATATTTTAGTTGAAAACGAGCATTTAGTAATAAGCATTTAGTTCAAGTATGTCTTAATCTTCATCATGCTTGATGAGCTGGTTGATCATGATTTGATATGTATCTTTTTTGAAGTAAACAGCAACCACACGTTCAATTTAATAGGAACTAAGTTGAGACAATGACTGTCAAATTTGTCAGGTTGTTGACTAACTTGGCAAGAATAATGTTACAAGATTAATTTTTAGAGAAGTGATACATTGACCTTCTTAGTTTGAACTAATCAGCTATACATAACTTAGCTTGATTTATCCCATTGTGATCTTTTGACAACTAGATCGAAATGCAATGCAACATTTACCCAATACAGAGGAATTAACTAATTACTTTTTTTGGACCAGACTAAAAGCCTAAGACCTCTATCAAAACATGAACCACAAGATTTACTAATCTCAAAACATGACAATACTTATCCACCTAATCAAAGACAAATAATCTCTAATGAGAAAACCCACATAAGAGGAATCATTTAATCTAGCATTAATACGTTTGCATAAGTTTAAACAATCCTTACACGCAATCCAACTCTACAATGATGTTAGACATTGATCCTTTAACTTCTTTATAGGCCAATACTATCTAGAATTATTTATTTTTACTTTTATTATATTTTTAATTTTTCTTTTTGAGTGTAAATTAATGATGGAAATCAAGCATTATTGAGCTAAAGTGTTAATTTTACTTTGGTGGCGGGGTCAATGGCGGCAAATTATTGCATGGACCATGGTCCACACAGCTGTGTGGACCAAAAATAAAAGGTACATTATTTTTATACTGAAGGTACATTATTTTTGTACTGTAGGTACATTATTTGACAGTATATATCAAATAATGTACCTTCAGTACAAAAATAATGTACCCTAAAATAATGCACCTACAGTATAAAAATAATGTACCTTCAATACAAAAATAATGTACTTTTTATTTTTGGCATGGTCCATGCAATAATGATTGGTCAATGGCTTTTTGGGCCCGTTTTTTAGGATTGTTGTGTTGGGTCGGACTGCAAGCCCTACAGGTGGTCAATGCGTGCCTTTCTAGGAGAGAAAGTACATTTTGGTGCAATCTTTATATCGTGGACGACCGTCTATAGTGCATTATGAATACTGATCTAATATACAGAATTTGATTTTATAAGATACATAATTCATGTTTATAATACACATACAAATAAACACGATATAATGGACATTAATTTTATGCATTATGAATATGAATTATGTGTATTATGAACATAAATTCTGTGTATTATGTTAAGCGTCTCTGTCTTCAACTATAATGAACTGTCTTTAAATTTACTTCTTCAAATATTGTACTATTATTTTTTTATCAGACAAAATTGTTCTTACACGGTCTTGCTATTTCTGCCCAATATTTCCTCGGAGTGTCGCGGTTTTCGAAGTCCTAATTTGAGCCTTCGGTACCAGTGTCGTGTTTGATCGTCTCTGTTGTAGAATCCGAGAAGAACACTCGATGTGTTAATGGAGATGTGGTGGTCATCATTGAAAAGACGGAATCGGATCGTGGGGCTTCTTAGGTCTCCTGCTACCCTTGTCACTCCAACGCTTACAACAAATTCATGGACCAGAGGTGCATAAGTTTCAGGGCGCCATCCAAAAATAGTGCTCCAGTAAGGTTCATGGATAAGGCGCTCGACCCCTCATCTGCATTCGAAAGAGTTCAGTGTAGACAGATCAATGTAATTCCATTGGATGACCGGACGTTGTAAGAGATAATAGAATCGGGCTCTCATGCTTGGACTCATTGTCAATTCCACGTTTGCAGCCTAGTCTTCCTCATAGGTAGAGGGTAATAGACTAATAGGTATGGTGGTGGAGGGTAAGCATAGGTAGAAGAGGGGTAATAGGGATATGGTTGGGGTGGAGTATATTTCCATGGATTACCCGGCCTCATGGTGTAAGTAACCATGAGATGCATATAAGCACTCATTGGCAAGCTTTCAATTGATTTTCAACAAAAGTTCCTTGCACAAAGCTTAGCAAACCACAAGTTTTTTGCAACTAAAAGTAGTTGCAAGTGAGCAACAAGACATACAAGACGAATAAGTTCACTTCTCCAATCAAGTAACCAAAAACATGAAAAGAAAACAAGCAAAAAGAAAAGCAATTCAAGAACTCTTAACACGCAACTTCCTAAATGTCAAAACACAATTCAAAAACTGTTTGCCATCCCTGGCAATGACGCCATTTTGATGTTGTTGGTTTAGTGGTGGTGGAATGTAGGTGATAAAACGAGGAAAAAGTTCTCCGAGTGTCGTGGTCTCGAGGATGGCAAATTAGAGTCGAATTACGTGTGGGCATTTAGAAGGTTAAGAGGTAAGAGTTACTAGAACTACTAGAAGGCACTTGAATCATAGGCGAGGGAATTGCAATGGTAAATCGAAGGAAAACAATTAAGAAGAACGAGAGGTTGAATGCCTTAACTAGCCTTTGCGATTGATCTAACTATGGTGATTCTAGACAATGACATTCGGGCTTAATCACGGGAGCCCATGGTACCATCATAGAGCGGCGTCACACTCGGACTTCCAAGTCCTCATTCGGTTGGGGCATTTCGTCGAACATGTGATCTACCACTCCTCCCGGGCTTCATCCTTCCGGATTAAGGGCGGGGATGTGGTTGATTTGGACTCGTGAGGATCCACTATCGCGCAACCCGCACTTTCACTAAGTCTACTACCTATCCCGGTCGGAAATAGAAGCAAATCGTAAAGAGCACCAACCACAGAAGACTAGCACCCTACTTCATCATTTCCACAATCAAATGGAAGAATTTAAACTCATCAATCACAAAAGCTAATTTGGGGCAAACAATCCCCTCAACTAATATACATAAACATCATTTAAATCAAAAGAGCAAAGCAATAGAAAATGACAATAAAATCAAAAAGAAATAGCAATGCAATGAACAAAAGCAAGAGTAGAGTAGAGATACCTATTCAATCCAAGAAATCTATTAAATCTTCAATTCCATGGCATCAATCTAGCTAGATCTACCCTTAATTAAGAAATCTAATACTAGGGATTGTGGGGAATTTCCCCCAAAGGGGAGAGAACTTCAAATAAGATCTAAACTAAATTGGGGATCCCCTCAAAAATGCTAGGGAATGGATTAAATAGTCCTCCAAAAGTCAAATCCTGAAATTACCGTTAATGACCCCGTCCACGCCAGGTCTACGCGTGGAGGCCTGGCGTGGAACCTTACTGGAATTTTTTCACGTCACTTCCACGCGTGGGAGAGGCGTGGACCTTCCCATGCCAGCTTCATTCCTTCGTTTATTCCTTCCTTCCTTTGGCCCCGGGTCTTGTTTTGCCTTGCGAGAATGACTTCGAAACACAACATAAAGTGGAGTTTGCAAGTTTGATCACATCAGAGTCTATTACGCATGGAATGATTACAAATGGGTGAAGAAATCGTGCATTAACGTCCCTAAACCGACCCTAAACTCGACTATTCTTGGCGCTTATCAGTAACATTGTCGTTGTCTTCATCTTCAGTATTTGTCATCTTCCTTTTTATTGGTAGTGTGTTATTTGAAATTGGGTTACTGTTGGTAGCATAGATGACAACGTCATGCAATGAGATTATGATGTAGAAGCTATGGATTTTCCTTGTTATGTATATGACTAGATCTTAGTTGTACTATGAACCCTTGATCTTGCAAACGCCTGTTGATATTTTGTAGTGGTAGTTTGTTCCCCTACATGTCTCATGTGGAAGTATTAAATAAAATATTAATATTTATTATATTTGTATATGTTCATGAGTAATACCTCTTGTTCTATTTTCATAACTTGTTACTATCAACAATAACTCTGCAGGTAGTATATTGATGTTACAATGCGTCCAGTTTCATCAAAAATTTTCACATTCATTTTGCACATATTCATTGTCAACTTCATATTTTTAGAATTAGTAGGATTTAGTGTAGTACTTGATTTGCGTGTGTTTTAATTTTTTTTATTGAATTGATATTAACCTTCGAGTTAAATTGTTTTCTACTTTGTGCATAATTTTTTTTTTAAATAGTGACTACATCCTATATACCAAGTATTTTTGTTGTGAAGGTTGATGTTGATTTTACATGTAATCTAAGTAGGTTGAGTCAAGAAAATGAAATAAATTGTAAATTTATATTAGTTCTAATATATTTAATTAATGCACAATAAGTATTTTACATACAGGATAAATGAATAAATCAACGATAGCTATTTTGAAATTTCTTCATTTTCTAGGTTTGCCAAATTGATTGCAACATTGTTGTAGTCTCGACATCTTTTCAATGCATCAAGTGTGTTACAATGTTCTATTGTCCTACATTGACAGTTTTAATAATGAGTTTTAAATGTACATATGTAAGATAATGATATAATTAACATTTACATATTATTATCAACATAAATGCATATCAGTTCTTTAGGTGTTCTGCTCGAAGTTCATTTGGTTCAACCATTATTATTGAATGAGTTATTGTATATAAAGACATCCCTAGCTTAAGGAATAAGATTAGATAAAGTAGTAAAAATTTAAAAATTTTAAATATGATGTAGTCTAAAGATATTACGATGTAGTTTCCTGCTTCACTTTGTTGGGTTATTTGAATACTCTCATTGTAAACAAATCCCCTAAATATTTAATATGATTGTCTTCAAACTATTTTTTTTTTAATTTTTTTATGGCATTAATAAAATACTTGGTAAAATAAATATATAACATTATTTTGTATTATAACTTTGATATTTAATTATAAGATAGTGTAAAAAGAACATAATGGACAATGTAATGAATATCAATTGATGAATTTGAATGTAAATAATCTTTGAATTAGAGAAAATAAAGACAATATAATTAATGGAATTATTTTTCTTGTTTAATTTATTGATAATGAAATTTTTATTTTGTTTAAAATAAAGGCATTGTAGACACATAATTCTAAATTTAAAACATTCATATGTATCATTTTTTGTTGTAACTACTAATTTATTTAATTCAATAAGAGTAAAATAGAGTGATCCCACTTCAATTTGTTGGGTTATTTAATATAATTAGCTTCAAACTACTTTTTTTTTCATGGTATTACCGTATTAATAAAAAACTTAGTAAAAATAAATATATAACATTATTTTGTATTATAACTTTGATATTTTTTTTTTTGAAAACTTATAACTTTGATATTTAATTACAAGATAGTGTAAAAAGAAGATTACGGACAATGTAATGAATATCAATTAATTGATAAATTTGAATGTAAAGAATCTTTGCATTAGAGAAAATAAATTAAAGACAATATAACTAATGGAATCATTTCTCTTATTTAATTTAATTTATTGATAATGAATAATTTTTTCAAATAAAGACATTGTAGACACATAATTCTAAATTAAAAAAATACATATGAATCATTTTTTGTTGTACTTACTAATTTATTTAATTTAATTAGGATAAAACAGAGTGAGGAACTTAATTATGCCAAATTTGATTGAGATATGTTTCAAACCTAAGACTTTTTTTATTGAAATCAATGAGTAAGTTAATAATTAAGGATAAATTTGAAAATTTCAAAGAAAAATAAAAATCTAAACAATTGAAACATCCGTTTAATTTAATAATTTGACTGTCATTTTTTCTTTTCATTATAGGCCTAATTTTTTTCTTCTCATTATAGGCCTTTTTTTTCTTCTCATTATAAGCCTAACTTAACTTTTTATTTCTTTCTCTTATAACAAAATTTAACGTGGTGATTTTTTTTTTATTTTATTATTTTTTTTTTTTTGTATTCGGTATCATTATGTAATATTAAAAAAAAAGTATTTTGTACGTTATTTCACTTTATTTATTTTTTAAATTGGTAATGGTATTTGTTTGCTTGGTATTGTTGATTTCGATAGAAACTTCAAACTTGTATCTGATGCGAGAAGTTTCGTAGTGGGTTCACGACAATCGGATTCTTCGGGCTTGTTTTTATATATACTATATAATTACATATAAAGGCACATTTCAATACTTATCCCAACTTTTATTTTATTTTATGCCAATTTATTCTTGAAGTAAAGCACAGTTTATGACGTACAGGGGTAGTTTTTTAATTTTTTTTTGACAAAAATGTGGAATTGTTTACTTAACGCCTACCTTTCAGTACGATATAATTATAGAGGGATAAATTATGGTGATTCAGTCGATCAATAAATGTTAAAATTTTGTTCATTGTGCATAAGAAGCCCTTGATTTAAAAGATTGCTCCTACATTGTCAATTTTAATTTCTTAAAATGATCATATCTTATTGAAAATACTTTCTCAATATAATGAAACACAAAGAGTCAACAACACTTCAACTGAGTCTCAATCTCATGACCTCCTATGTGGGAGAGTCACTACATGCCATTTGAACACAAGGTGCTTGGCGATTTCAACATATTGTTATATTTTGTCCTTTAATTGTTCATTATATTGCACTTTTAGTCCTTATTGTTATATAATTATGAAACCCCGTTAGTAAACTTTTCTTAATGACGTTATTTTGTCATTTATAATCAATATTCATGGTTAAAGTTTCACTCTCTCTACGAGAATACTATTTTAATAGTGAATATTAATTCCAAATAATAGAAATAACCTCATATATTAATGAAATTTGACAATTATGTAATACTAGGGACTAAAAGTGCAACATTATGAACAATTGATGGGCCAACTTGTTTAAATCCTACCCAATTGTAAACCCAAACATTAAATCATAATTTTGAATACTCATTTTTTTACTATACTTGGTAAAAAAAAAAAAAAACATAATAGCTTACTCTACAAAATCTTCATACTTATGAAAATCAAAATAAAATCTCTGAAAAATGTGTAAGTGAAATTTTTGACAGGTCTAAATAATCCAAAATACATAATATGTACATTTAGATACAATACGTGCATTTTTTAATTATAATACAATTTTTTAGGACTCATTATAAAAAAATTAGAAAAATTTAGAGGACTATTTGTGATATCTTTAGAGAAGTTGGATGACATATTGTGATAAGTTTGTAAGTTGAGGACCAAAATTGATAGCATCGCAAACTCAGAGGACTATTAGTTATAGTTTAGAGAAGTTAGAAGATTGAGTTAATACCCAATATAGTTCTCGACTATAATGGTTTTACTCGATTTAGTCCTAAGTGACTTTTTGTGCTTAATTTAGTCCTCGACTTTGATGGTTTTACACAATTTAGTCCTTTGTTAGTAATTCCGTCAATGGGTTGTTAGAAGAAGGGTTAACATAGTAATTTCTCTTTTTTTTTTTTTTTTTTTTTTTTTTTTTTTTTTTTTTTAATAATGGCCAGATTGTCATCTTCTCCCCATTGTTAACCTTGTTATTCAAGTATAGACAGTGTCGTTTGGTGAAGATAGAAGGAAGTAATTGGGGCTTCCGGAGGATTTTGATTTGGAGTTGTTCGAATCCGTTGATGCGTATGTGAAAATGCAGGGTATGGACGCCGACGGGGTGGATACGGACCCAAACAAGGGCAATGATTTGGAAGCTCAAGGCTGACGACTCCTTAATCTTTCTGGAAAGAAATATGCATTTTTTTGTTTTTTGTTTACTCCAATTTATATTCACCACTACCAATACTGCATTTTGATATACAATAATTGATTTTCATGTTTATTGTTCAGTTTCCTGCTACCAATACTACATTTTGACATACAAATGCTTTTCATGTTTATTGTTTAGTTTTTGACGTCTTCCAGTACCTGGGCAACAAGGTTAATAATGGGGAGAAGAAGGCAATCTGGCCATTAAAAAAAAGAAAGAAGTGAAAATTACCATGTTAACCATTTTTTTAATAGTCCATTGACGGAATTACTAACAAAGGACTAAATTGTGTAAAACCATCAAAGTCAAGGACTAAATTAAGCACAAAAAGTCACTTAAGACTAAATTGAGTAAAATCACTATAGTCGAGGACTATATTGGGTATTAACTCTTAGAAGATTTATTATGATAGACTTCTAAGTTGAGGATCAAAATTGGTAATGCCTCAAAGTTGATTACATAACTTTTTTCATTTGATATTTTTTTTTTATCGTGTGCGTATTTGTAACTAGTATATTAAAAAAAGTCTAAATAATAATAATAATAATAATAATAATAATAATAATAATAATAATAATAATAATAATAATATATCACCTTTATTTATATTTTTGGTGCATTATTTCTCAAGCTTAAAATAATTAAAAATTAAGAAATTTTGGAAGATAGGCATGCAAAAATGAGTTGTCTCTATTATTTATTTATTTATTTAAATGGTCACCTGCTAATTATTGCATCTTAGTTTTTTTTTTTGTTTTGTTTTTTTTTTTTCATATGTATAATAATATAAATATTTTGATTTTTTAATTTATATCATATAATAATTTACAATCTGTCTAAACTTCTGCCTTTCCCTTCTTCTCCGGTGATCGGTCTTCTCCCTTCCAATTCATGGCTGCTTCTAGCTCCGGCAACTCCATTCCCGCTTCCGGTGAATCCCTCCCGCCGGCGAAATATTATAATTTTGCAGCGCATGTTGCGTTTATTAGTTGATTTAGGCAATTTCCTTTTTTTTTTTTCCAGTTTTTATTCGAATTCTTGATGTTGTTGATTTGTGTTCCAGAGGCAGTTCAAGTTATGGTCTCATCTTTAGCTGATGACTCTCCCTCGGTCAGAGAAGCCTCCATGTCTGCTCTCAAGGATATCACTTCCTTGTATACCCCTCTCTCTCTCTCTCTCTCTCTCTCTCTCTCTCTCCATTTTTGTGTCTGTGTATTATCTCAAGAAGTGTATTTATACGTGTGATTTTGCTCCAGATTTGAATTTTGCATACATTTAATTCTTGGCCATTGCTTATCTGTATCAATGCATATATATGTATGGTGTATGGTGTTCTGTGTGTATGGAAATTTATGTGTTAATGCAAGTTTTGAAGACTTTATTATTATTATTGTTATTGTTGTTGTTGTTGTTGTTGTTGTTGTTATTATTATATTAGTATTATTATTTTTCACTTTAAAGATGAAGGACTTTGTGTTTCTTTTAGGAACCCACTTCTGGTTCTTGATTGCTGCCTAACTGTTTCTAGAGGTGGACGCCGGGTACTGTAAATCAGTTTTGATTTTTTGTTCCCTGAACCATAATATACTATTTGCACAATTCTGCATATTACTCAAAGTTGTGAAGTATAATTTTTGGTTTCTTTTTGGGAATCTAGAGGTTTGGGAATATAGCTGGTTTATTTCAAGTAATATCCGTGGCAATTCGTGCCTTGGATAAGGGGGATGTAGATCCTGCTTTCATGATGAAGCTTGCCAAGATTGCAACAGCTGAGGTCATTTCAACAAAGGTATCCCTAACTCCAATCTTTTATGCCCATCAGGTTATTTTCATGAGTTACAATTAGCTCAGTTAAGTTTGATCTTTAGATTGGCATTGATGTTGTGCCAAGAATGTTAGTCAATCAATAAATTTCCAATTTGAGAGGGTAATACCATCATCTTCTAACCCTCCATTTTATCTTATAGGAATTGAATGCTGATTGGCAAAGAGCTGCTGCTGGTGTCCTCGTATCAGTTGGTTCACATCTGCCTGATCTAGTAAGTTGCTTATCCCAAGGTCTCTGTGCTTGCTGGATGTGGTACTGTCTCTTTTACCAGTTCTTATCCTAGATTTACCCTTCTTTTGCTTTTCTCCTTTATGGAATGGCCGAATGGGAATGCTATACATATTTCATGGCCATTCTTCTCAGTCTTTCTTTTGTTTGCCTTGATTCTTCTTGTTTATTATTGCTTCAAGGTTTCAAAACAGGATGTTTTCTTGACTATTGTTTTCTGATGATTTTTTGGGACAAAAATCACTTTTTGCTGTTTCCTCATTTGTCCACTGCAGATGATGGAAGAAATATTTCTCCATTTCTCTGGTTCAAATTCAGCTCTACCTGCAATGGTTCAAATACTTGCAGACTATGCATCATCTGATGGTCAGTTGTTGTTACTGACACTTCAGTTTCATGTTATTTCCTGGATTGACTATAGTAGCTGATGCCAATTATATTTCTTTTGAAGCTTTGCAGTTTACTCCACGATTAAAAGGTGTTCTGGCACGAGTCGTACCCATTCTTGGGAATGTGAAGGAAATATACAGGCCAATCTTTGCAAATGGTAGTTTTTTACATCTTTGCACAATTGCACAGGTTGTACCCATTATTGGGAATGTGAAAGACATATGCCTGCCATTCTTGCATGAGTTGCTTTTTACCTCATTTTATTGAACTGATCTTTTGCAACAGACAATCATAGTTGATCTCTACAAGTTTTGTTCACTATACAAAGACCTACTTCTTTAGTTCCTAATCTTAATGCCATGGTTTGGAACTTGAAATAATGAAATGGGATGCTATTGAAATGTCTAAGAAGATTAATTTGAACAAAAATATTGCTTACCATTGTGGTTGGATAATGATGTTGAAATGTCAAAGATCGTTAATTGCAGTTCAATTTTCATGTCTGCATTGGTGCACAGCCCACACTTTTTTCAGTTTAAATGACTTTAGATGTTAACCTTTTCCCAGCATTTAAATGTTGGTGTCAGGCCTGCTGGCAGTATAGCGTGGATTTCTCACTGTCTACAATCCTTGATACCGATGTCGTGTGAGACTAATGTGCTTTTGTTGGTTACTTTTGACTTAGTGTATACTGTAATGCATACTTCTGTTTTAATACAAATGCTTCAATGTTGCAGATCTTTTCTTAACTCTGCCTTTGAGCTCCTACTAAGAGTCTGGGCAATGTCACGGGATCTTAAGGTTTTCACGATCTATTCTTTCCTTTTCTGTATCATGACTTACCTTCTCTTTATTGATTTATATTATTTGGGGGTTAATTTATCAACAAGTCTTTGGATCATGAGATAGTCTCCTTCTTGACTCTTATACATGGCGGGTAGGGCTGGGACATTATGTGCAAGTTAAGAATGCCTTGAAATCTTGGAATTGGGATGTGAACATCTCATATCCACTCTTCACCCCATGGAAACTATTAATGTTGATAATTAGTGGCAAAAATAGACTTCTGCTACTCTTGCAATCCACTAAGACAACTCTATTCAATGAGTAATAATTGCCTGCTTCACTATATAATTTTTTTGGCCAAGTAATGAATTTATTCACAAAATAGTGGCAACAAGTTGTATTTACATGAGGTCTACACAGATTCAGATTTGTGCCAGATCAGGAATTCCACTGGCACTTCAATAACATCTATATATTTATTCTTTACACTATGCACACAGATAGCCCGTCCTGAAAAGCTTCTCTCGTTGTCTTCCTGTATTAGCCATTTAAGACGTAATATTAATATAGGAAGGTTCATTGCCTCAACTGATGATACAAGTTTTGCTTCCTTATACTTTTCTATACTTTTGCAGGTTCGCTTGTCTGCTGTGGAAGCTTTAGGTCAGATGGTTGGTCTTATTACAAGAACACAGTTAAAAGCGGCTTTACCGAGACTTGTTCCAACTATATTGGAACTGTAAGGCATACCTATATTATAATGATCTCTCATCTCTGGGATTTTCTCTTTTATAGTGCCATAATAATAAGTACATATAAGATTTCTGGTATTTTTGTTCTGATTACATCATTTTTTTTTGGGTCAGAAAAGGAATGGCTCATCTATGTCTGGAGAATGGGTGCTCTTGCCCATTAAAAAATCAATCTATTATTAGATAATCTAATTTTTCCCTCACTCATTAGACAAAGTTGCCCCATTCATAAGAACAAATTTTCTCTAAAAGACCAAATTTTGTGCAAGTTAAAAAACAAAGAAAGTAAAAACCTAATTTGTGCTGGTCCAAGTAAAACCCCAGTTTCCTTTCTATTTCCTTTTTCACTAGTCCTTTTGTTTTGTTTTTGTTTTTTTCATAGTTTCTATAATTTCTTTTTCACTAATCCTTTTGTTTTTGTTTTAATGTTTGTTTTGTTTTTAGGTTTTTTTGTTGTTGGTAGTTTTTCACTTAGGGTCCGTTTGGAAAGCAGGAAAATGACTTCTGGAAAATGTTTTCTGGAAAATGAGTCATTTTCCGGAAAATAGTTTCATTTCCTGTGTTTGGATATATTTTGGAAAATTGTCTTTGTGTGTTTGGTTCATTTTTTGGAAAAAGGGTAGAATTGTATAATTAAACATTGTAATTATTTTATTTAAAATATAAAAAATTATAATAATATTAAAATAATGCTATTTATTAAAAAAATAGAATTAAAAAAAAAAGAACGTAGAACCTACAGGTTTTTGGCGGAAACCATACAGGTTTCCGCCGGTTTCCCCACCTCATTGGTCCATTTCCGGCCATGGGTGATATGGCTTGGTTTTGGCCGAGAACATGCGAAACGGCTATTTTGGCGATTCCGGAAAATGACTTACGGAAAAAAATTCCGTAAGTCATTTTCCGGAAAAATGAACTGATTTTGATCCTTTGTTAATGTATTTATGAACTCAAAATCTTATGAAATTGATTGAATGGAATTGGAAACCATTACACACACACACAAAATATATATATATATATATATATATATATATATATATATATATATATATATATTCTTAAATTGACAATTTGAAGCCCTAATTTAAGTTGCACTAAAACCTAATATCAATGAGAGTTATAATTAAATTTGATCCTTTTTTAGTTGTATTTTTTTTAAATATAAAAATATAAATAATTTTTTTATGTTAATATATATTATCATGCCATCATTGCCCCCGCTCCCATCCAAAATTTCTTTATCTGCCACTGCAGACACTGAGTTTGTTCTGTTGGCCTTCTCTTTTAGGTATAAGAGAGAACAAGATGCTGCATTCGTCGCCACCTGTAGTCTTCACAGTTTGTTAAATGCCTCGTTACTCTCTGATAGTGGGCCTCCCTTGCTTGATTTTGAGGTAGGAAGCATTAGTCTTTTAGCCATCCTTTATAGTGTGGTTTTTAAGTTCAATGCTTAGATCAGTGGTTTCTTGCTTAGCACTACAATACAAACTGATTCCTTGTTAATATCCTTTTTTTTTTTTTGTGTGCTAATTATATTGTAAAAATAATGAAAAATTATGAATTTAGTTCATTACAAGTTATATTATATACTTGCATTAATCATAAAATTCAAATTCTGTATATTGAATGACAGAATAAAGTTCATTGCACACAAGTGAAACAGCTAGTGTTTAGAAGTTAAAGTGCTACTTTTTTGGCATTTCAAGGCATAGCAATCGCATGATTCTTAGTTTTGTTATGCTTCCATCCAGAAAATGAGATGGGAGCTCATGTCACAGGATATCCTATAGTCTAGGGAGCAGGGATAAAGTGAACATGGGGATGGTTTAGTGTATGCTTCATAGGTCTGCCTACAGACAGCACTCTCCAACTTAACAACTAAGCCTTAGTCCAACCTAATTCTGGTAATATATATGGATTATATCTCTCTGTTACATCTAATTAGTGCTAAATCAATTTGAGTTCTTGAGCTAGCATATCTTCAATTCAAGTAAATGTCAGCCTACATCTTCCTTTCCTATGAGAGAATAGATTAAGAATTTAAGATAATTTGAGCATGTTCAGCAGAAACCTATCACTTTCCTTTGAGAGAGAATATATTAAGATGGTATGAACATGTTCAACATAGACCTTGTACATATGGATGCCAGGTTAAGATGGTAACAAAGTAGTAGCAGGATCTATGCAAGTGAGGGAAGGCTTATTGGGTAGATGGTGTGAGGAAAAACATGGTAGTGCAAGGTGTTATGCCTCCAACTAGTTCTAGAGATAGCTGAATGGAGAATAAAATCCATATTGCCAATCCAGACTTGTTTGGGCTAGGCTTAGTTGAATTGAATATCTTTCTGTCTTTCATTTGGGAGGAGGGGGCCAGATGCATCTAAGCCCTTGATTGCTTTTATTTTTCTATAGATTTGAGAGTGTACATTTTTATTTTGAAGCATCAGTGAGTGACCTGTGCTTTTGTAAATACTGCATCTTATGCTATGTGATCTAAGGTTTTGCTATTTATGTATTTTATTTATTTTTCAAACATTTACACACATGAGCTACACATTATTCTAAAGGAAGCTACTTCACCCATTCCAAATGCAGGACCTCACTGTTGTTTTGTCAACTCTGCTAATAGTTTGCAGCAATAATGACAAAAAGGAACATTCAGATTTTCCAGTGGGCCTGAAGGTTTATGTTTGTTTGAAACGATGAATGCATTGTTATCTTATCTTTGTATTTGTATTTTGTTTTGTGTGAGTATAAACAATTCTTAAATATCTATTTGACAGTGAAATTGGGAAACTTATGCAGGGATGTAGGGAGTATTCCTTAACCTTAGCTACACCTTTAATGAATTTTGGTAACAGATTCACTGCTAGACATTTTCTATCTGTTTCTTTTGGGAGTGAAAAAGATTTTATTGATGATGAAGAGGCAGAGTAGATGGCTGTAGATTTCTAGATGGTAAAAGTGAAATTGAGACAGGAATGAAGAAAGAAGCCTATTCCTGTTGATGCATTATGCTTTCTCTGAGGGAGAACATTGGCGAATAATAATTTTTCACAAACTTATTATGTTCTTTTAGCTTCTCTGTGTGGAGTTTTCTAATTTTTAGCTGATATTTATTCTTTCATTTATTTATTTGTTTTTTTGGTGAAGGACAGACTTATAATGAAGTTCAGCATTGCTTTCTAACAGTTGGTTCGGTGTACCCTGAGGATTTGTTTGTGTTCCTTCTCAATGTAGGTTCTGTTCCATACTTGAATTAGTTTATGGATCTAGTTACTAAGATTTTATGGCCACAATATATCCTAAAAAAGAGAAAAACTATTGTTTACAACCAATGTTTAGAAGGTGAATACATAAGGTGAGGTGTTTTTGTTAGATCCCTTGCTGGGATGTAACCCCACAAATATATTTATATAATTTTTGCATGTTTATTGCCTACCTCAACTGCCAAGTGACTTTCTTCTTTAGTCTATGTATTTGCTTTTGTGATTTTCACGTCTTTCTACCATCTACTTCTCTCATACCTTTAGTTAGTAGATAATAGAGTGGAGTCATGCACATGAAAAGCCATGCAACTGACATAGACCGAGGTCAAGATGAAGAAGAAAATATTAATACCTGATGCCTCAATATGTATTGAAAACTGAACCATTGAGGATACAAATTCATATCTATGGTGTAGTTCCTTTTTTTTTTTTTTCTCGAAAGTTTGGGAGGAAAGGTGTTGCCTCAACACATTAGGAAGCTTGTGTCCCCCTCAAATGGCGCAGGATGGTTTGGGGTACTTCGACTAAGGACTTGCCTTTATAACACTTCTCCAATTTTCTGCTTTTCGTTTGTGCATTATTTTCAGTATAGTAAAGAAGCTACTAATTTTGTTTTGTTTTGAGTTTGTTAGTTTACATATTGATCATTGACCTGCAGTTAACACAAATTTTTGCTTGCCACTACCAGAAATGCAGGTTGAAAGAAGAACCATTCACTTTTGGTTCCCTTTGTGTTTTAAAGCATCTATTGCCCAGGTTTTTTTTTTTTTTTTTGCTGAGATAATCTTTCTGTCACTTATACACATGCGCATATTGATCATCATCTTCTAACTTTGTCACAATTTCCTTACAAGATTGGCCGAGTCTTGGCATAATAAACGGCCTATCTTAATTGAATCAGTGAAGCTGTTAATAGATGAACGCAATTTAGGGGTTCGTAAAGCTCTTGCAGAGGTACTCTATGACTTGGAACATTCATGTATTATCTATTTCTATATTCTAGAATTATAAATCGGATTCATTTCATGATTCCATAGTGACATTGTGATTAATTACACTAAAAAAAATCCAGAGTGATATTATATTTCTGTTGTTGCAGTTGATTGTTGTTATGGCTTCCCACTGTTACTTGGTTGGTTCCTCTGGAGAGTTGTTCATTGAATATCTTGTACGCCATTGTGCAATGCCAGATCTGGGGAATGTTGAACATCAAAGTTTTAAGGAGTCATCTAGGTTTTCTGGCAATTATTACCCTTTTGTATATAGAAAATTGGAGGTTGGCACGAATCCTCTAATGCATGGATGAATTTCATGATTATTATTATTTTTTTTTTGAAAACTAATTTCATGATTATTAGTGTGCTTTTTTGTAATAATTTTGAAATGATTGCAAAATTCATTTTTATACATAGTTGGATTGTTGCATTATGTCTCCATCTTTGCAAAATTCCTTGTTTTGTGCATGCCTTTTATTGCTAAATCTTTCCATTCAACTCAGTTCAAGGCTGGAGCTGTCTCTCCAACAGAACTAAGGGGTATCTGTGAAAAGGGTCTTCTTCTAATAACTGTTACTGTTCCTGAAATGGAGGTATATTATGGCTTCTCTTCCCCTCCTTTTTCTGTGTGAGGTTAGACTGTTAGAGGCACATTGGATTTATGTTTAATAATAATAATAATAATTTTTTTTTTTTGTTTCAGATTTCTATTTTTATTTGTTTCTGTTTTGCAAAGTAGTCTCTTGTGCAGCTTTGCTTATATTAGTTGGTGGAGGTTTTAATAACTGAATTGTTATATGATAATTGCAGCATGTTCTCTGGCCATCTCTATTGAAAATGATTATACCGCGAGTTTACACTGGTGCAGTGGCAACAGTAAGATACATCTCCAGTGTTCATGAGAACTTCCTACTACTATGAGGAACTATTTGTGGAAACAAAATTTCTAAGCATTCCTTTTTTGCCTTGTTCTAGATTTTCAAACACTTCCTCTTGAATAAAGTATTTCCTGAATTTGGTTCATTTTATGTTGTTGCAGTCACAGTTTTTCATCTAAAACCAGACAATTTCATACTTTCTGTTTATACTTTATACCTTGGAATGAAAGATAATTTTAAAAAAAATCACAAATGAAAATAAAAAGAAAAATGGATAGAGCTTTGTTTTTATTTATTTACACTCAAGACTTACTAAATAGTCTTTTACAGGTCTGCCGATGCATCTCAGAGTTGTGCAGGCGCAGATCCTCTGAAAGTAACGCGATGCTTTCGGAGTGTAAGGCTCGCACTGATATTCCAAACCCTGAGGCAAGAATCTCTCTCATCAATGTACACTGCAGTATCATGCATTTGTGCCCATAGTTTTGTGAATTGAATTATGACTGGATCTCTTTTAGGAACTTTTTGCTCGCTTAGTGGTACTTCTGCATAATCCCCTGGCAAGAGAGCACTTGGTAACTCAAATCTTGAGTGTAAGTCTATTTCAAGGCCCGGTTTTTTATGATAACTACATAAGTTATTAAATTTATCAGAATCTGGGAATTTATGTTTGATTGTCGCTTTTGGATCAATTAGGAGAAGTATATAGATCTATAGATGCTTGATTACTTGTTAGGTTTGTTTTACTGAAGCTCTACCTTCAGGGGTAAATGAAATTTTTAGCTACATTGAAATTTGAAATATTAGTTTGTGTAGAAAGTTCTATATTCTTGAGGGGTAATATGTGATCAGAATTTCCCAAATCAAGAATGCAAGACCTAACAGTAGGAAAGATTGGAAAGCTATGTGATTACATAATAAGGAAAACTTTCTAATCCAATAATAGGGAAAACAACTATTTTTTTTTTACAACTCCTCTCTCTTTTATTTTTTATTTTTTATTTTTACCTTGGCCATCCTGGAGGGATGATTCTATGCTTTTCATTTCATGTACCCAGAAATTCACTGTCAAGGATGGTGTTACCCTCAAATTTTTTCTTAGTCAATTCTGCTTTTAAGTTTCAGTACTTATTTTCCTGAGTTGATTGATGTGCTTTGTTTAACAAGAAATATTTCATGCTTAATGTTTTCCCATTTCTATTCACAGGTCCTGTGGTACCTAGCACCTCTCTTTCCCAAGAACATTAACTCTTTTTGGCAAGATGAGGTATAAAGTTTCTACAAGGTGCTATGTAAGAGGCTTATTTTTAAACAGGCATCTATGTACTTTATGCAAGTGGGTTATATAATTTGTTAACTATAAAACTCTAATCCTAGTAGTTAAAGAGTTAGCAATACTAATTCCTAATGCTAATAGTATAAGAGTTAGCAATAGCTCAGGGACGTGCACCCTCATCCCTATGTATTTAAATAAGGTATTCTACATACCTTTTATATAAACAACGGAAAGAAGTGGGTGATTCAGTTCTGTGGTTCCTGTCACTAACTCTTATAATTAACTCTTAGAATACTAGTATTAGGATCTTACATTCAAAATAATGATGGTCTTTTCAAGATATTATTGACATTCTAATGGTGAAGAAAAATCATAATAGTTAAAGTCTTAAAGAAACATCTGAAACAATTATGTATTTATGTGGTTAGGTTACATAGTTATTGATTGCTTGCTAATCAGCAAATCCTGAACTTTTCCATGTTTGAATGTCATGCATCTATTTTCCTTCATGGCTGATGCTTTTATTTATTTATTTACATCACTAATATTCTGTTATGGCTCGATTATTACCTATCTCTGGCTTCTGGTTTGGCTTCTCTTGTTTGATTCCTGAATACAGTTAAATAGTTTAATTCTTGTCCTAATTGGTTGTCTTGTTTGATAAGCTCTAGATTCCAAAGATGAAAGCATATGTGAGTGACACTGAAGACCTAAAGCAGGATCCTTTATATCAAGAATCTTGGGATGACATGATTATCAGTGTAAACTTCTGTATTTATTATTCATTTGATAAGTTTATTATTGTTTGATTATTTCCTGATGACTTTGTGCTCTTGGTTCACAGTTTCTTGCCGAATCTCTGGATGTGATTCAGAATGTTGATTGGGTGCTATTGCTTGGAAATACATTTGCAAGGCAATATGAACTTTATAAATCTGATAATGAGCACTCTGCATTGCTTCATCGGTAATAAATTGCTTTCTATTCTTTGCCTGATATATTTTGTCTGATGGAATGTGGTGTGAAGTAGCCCACTTTGTTTTGGGATGGAGTGAAAAATTTATAGTAAATCCATTTGCCAGAAAAGAGTGGATGGTATCTCTTACTTTGCCAAGTTTCCACTTCCAGACAAGTAAAATTCCTAGTGTCAGATCTTGCATTGAATACTTGTAATTTTCATGCAGGTGAATGGATTGGTGGTGTGATGCTTAGATGTTTTATTATCCTTTTCATTTTAATGTAGGTGCCTTGGCGTTTTGCTGCAGAAAGTTCATGATAGAGCTTATGTTCGTGCTAAAATTGATCTGATGTATAGACAAGCCAATATTGCTGTCCCCACAAATAGGCTTGGTTTAGCTAAAGCCATGGGCTTGGTAACTAGTTTTGCATAAATTATCTGTTTTCTACATTGGATGATATTCAGCACTGAAATAAGATTTTTATGGAACTTAGTGTAGCCATTTGCAGTTTTCAAGCTTATGAGTAGCTGCCATACTGTTTCAGGTTGCAGCATCACACTTGGATACAGTTTTAGATAAGCTAAAAGGCATTCTAGACAACGTTGGTCAAAGTATCTTACAAAGGTGATGCTTTGGTTGTCTGTTTCCTTAATCTTACTTCCTTTAATTTTGGCTTTCTTAGCATATTGCACATTAATAAGATGCAGCTTTGTTAGCAATTCTTCTGCAGAGTTACTGGTTCTGTATGAACTGAACATTGATCCTCAATTTCTTCTTTAAATTCTCTAATTTTTTCTAAGATATTTTTCCTCTGTAGGAATCCAAGATATTAGCGTTTAAATATATTAGTATTATACCAATATGGGTAACAGAGTTGTTTCTCTGGATGATTTACAAAGTTGAAATTCACATATCCTGTCTGATACTCATTCTTTAAAGGAGTTGAAAGTTAAAACAATCATCTTGGAGAGCTATTCATATTTTCTGATGTAAAATAGAATGCGTTGTACTTTTGAGGTTTATTGTCAGCTAAGCTTGCATCCATCATGAGAGTTCATTTTATCAATGATGTTTGTATTGTGACTGATAAATATTTCCAATTCTTTTATATTTCTTGAATAGCCGTTACTCCTCTTAAAAAATAAAAGGAAGCCCTAAGACTCCAAAATCAAGGCCTCTATACTACTTTTATTGATCACCAGAAAAAGAGGGTTTCACTCTATCTGATATTGTATATCATGAAAATTCTCAACTTCTCTGGACCTATATTTTTTTTAATTAATCTTGATTTTATATTCTTGTTATTGCAGAGTTCTTTCTTTTTTCTCAGATAGAGCTAAAATGGAAGAATCTGATGATACTCATGCTGCATTGGCATTGATGTATGGATATGCTGCTAAGTATGCTCCTCCAACCGTTATTGAAGCCAGAATAGATGCACTTGTGGTGTGTACGAGTTTCCTACAGATCTATAATATGTGTGTACATGGAAGTGATGTCATCAAGCTTTTTAATGCTCTTTCTCATTAATTATGAATATTTTCCTTCAAAAAAAGTACTAATGAAATTTAGTTATTATTATGCTCGAAAGTTGTCTATGTCAGAAGCACACTTTAGAAATATGAGATAGCCAATCTGGTAAAATGATTGTGGGCTTTTGAAACTGCAATAAAACCTGACAGGCTGCATATTGAATGTTTGTTTTGGAATATCATGTAAAGATTAAGGTTTTATTTAGACCAATTAATGACAGTTTTTAGATATCTGGTATTCACCTGATTTCACTCAACAAGGTCCTCTTGTCAAACCAAGGACTACTATATCTATATTCAAACTCATTTACATCTTGTTACTTTCTTTCACTAGCATATTTAAGGTATGTAGATCTCATTATTTTCTGAAGGCTAGGGTTTCTTCTTTATGCGGTCAAAGTGGCTGCAAAGTATCTTCATGTGTTCTCTGTTCATACTCCAATAAGGATCCCTTTTATGTAGAAATCCTACTCTGCTAGTCTTCTATTTTCAGTTTTCACATTAGCTTAGCTTGCATAAATTGTGTAATTTTTCTCAACTTCAGTTTATATAGCTGTTTAATAAGTAGCCTTATTTGTTTTTACACAATATGATTGTTGCGTTGCTTACAGGGAACTAATATGCTTTCACGGCTACTTCATGTACGCCATCCCAGAGCAAAGCAGGCTGTTATCACTGCTATTGATTTACTAGGTTTGTAGAAGCACTTTCATGTTCTTCGTGTCTGTTTATTAATGGTTATCTGTGATTGACTGAGCACATTTAATTTATTCTTCATGAGCTGGCCTGAACCTTATTAAATAAATACATTCATGAACCCATGAACTTCAAAAAAAGTTGTATCCCACTTCATGCATTCCTTTTATTTTATTATTTATTTATTTTTATTAAATAAAGCAGTTACTTTTACTATAGGATTAACAGAAGGCATTTTGTGAAAATTTTGTATTCTCTCCATAAACATGAGTCCGAACAAAAATATGAAAACTTTCTTGAGTGTGGAAATGGATTTTGATAGGGCACTGAAATTTTTGGATTATTTTAATAACAAAAATGCAGGTCAGGCTGTAATCGGTGCATCTGAAAGCGGTATATCATTCCCACTAAAAAGAAGAGACCTATTACTTGACTATATATTAACTTTAATGGGCCGAGATGAGGAAGAAGGATTTTCTGATTCTAACATTGAGCTCTTGCACACCCAGGTTTGTGTATTGTATTGGATTTTGGACAATATGATTCTGTAACATCTTTATTTTATTTTTTTGAGAAATAATTTCTGTTCCATCTTTATCCAATTCTCTAAACTAAATCCTTTCTCTCCTTGCCTTTGTCACCAAAAATTTGGGAATGTGGAAATTTTGGTGCAGTCCCTTGCTTTAAGCGCCTGCACTACGCTAGTTTCTGTGGAGCCAAAACTGACTACTGAAACAAGAAATCTTATTATGAAGGTGCGAACCAGTGGCAATTCTATGTGAAAATGTTGCTTGCTTAATTTTTATGATGGACAAAATAGTGCTGAAGATAAGAGTCAAAATATTTTTTCATTTGACAGGCCACTATTGGATTTTTTGGTCTTCCAAATGATCCTTCTGATGTTATTAATCCCCTTATAGACAATCTCATTACTCTTCTATGCACGATACTGGTCACAAGGTACTTTACTCTGTTGCTTGTTTGCTTTATATTAGTAGATATTTAAGGTTGACTTCTTTTCAAAAGGTGGTTGTTTTGAGTAGGCTTTTAAGATCAGGTAAACTATAAGTAAACTGTGAGGCATATAGCATATCTATGTGCCTGTGATATGATGTAACGACTGTAAATTAGTGAAGTATATATCTTATGTGCTCTAAGCTTATTTGATTATCATTTCCAATATAGTGGAGAAGATGGCAGGAGTCGAGCAGAGCAGCTATTGCATATTCTGAGAAATATTGATCCATTTGTTTCCTCTTCTTTGGAGTACCAAAGAAAAAGAGGGTGTCTAGCAGCTCATGAGCTGCTCATCAAGTTTCGGGCAATTTGTGTTAATGGATACTGCGCACTGGGCTGTCAGGGTAGTTGCAGTCATAGCAAACAAATTGACCATGCTGCTAATCGCAATCTCTCCAATTTACCATGTAATTCTCTCTTCTTAGTTATTCCCCTCATGCTACTAATCCAACTTTTATGTGTTAACACTTTTGTTTAATTGATAGCTGCATTTTTTTTACCAAGTCGTGATGCTTTGTCATTGGGAGAGCGAATAATGGTGTATCTGCCTCGCTGCATAGATACAAATTATGAAGTTAGGAAAGTCTCTGTTCAGGCAAGTTTACTCAGTTTTTACTGGGATGAAGTCTTCAAATGGAATTTTAATTGAAATTGCTGTTAGTGTATTGAATCAAATGGGATATTCTTCATATTTTCACGTTGTCCCTGGATGTCGCGTATAAAAGATCACATGTTTTCTCCTTGCAGATTCTAAATCTATTTTTCAGTATATCGTTCTCCCTGCCTAAGCCCATAAATTCTAGTCTTGGAATCGATATAGAGCTGTCTTACATTGCTTTGTCATCCCTTGAGGATGTTGTGGCTATCTTAAGAAGTGTAAGTTCTTCTAGAACTCTCTCCCTTCTTAATCACTGATATGAAGCGATAAAATGGTCCCACAACATTCTTAATTTGCTACTTGTATAATCAAAGTAATTTCTTCTTGTCTGAATTTAATTTTATATTGCCAGGATGCTTCAATAGATCCATCAGAGGTGTTCAACCGGGTTGTTTCATCTGTTTGTACCTTGCTGAATAAGGATGAGGTTAGACAGTGTTCAAAGTTTGTTTGTTTGTTTGTTTGTTTTTTTTTTTTTTGTTTTTTTTTTGTTTTTTTGTTTTTGTTTTGTTTTTTTTTGTTTTTGTTTTTTTTTGTTTTTTTTGTTTTTTGTTTTTGGAATAATCTGCAATATCATGTCTTGTACAGCTTGTTGCTGCTCTACATGGTTGCTCTGGAGCTATATGTGACAAGATCAAGCAGTCTGCTGAAGGTGCTATTCAAGCAGTGGTTGAGTTTGTTACAAACAGGGGAAATGAGTTGAATGAGATTGAAGTTTCAAGGTCCTCTATTAAATTGACTTAATTATGGATTTCATGTAGATAGGGTGGATAAGATTTATTTTGGGTATTTATTCTTCAACCAAGCTTGATTTTGATGTTGTTGTTGTTGTTGTTGCTGTTTTCTTTTTTTTTTTTTTTT
Organism: Ipomoea trifida; assembly: GCA_003576665.1. NCBI lineage: Eukaryota > Viridiplantae > Streptophyta > Magnoliopsida > Solanales > Convolvulaceae > Ipomoea > Ipomoea trifida. The sequence goes on along the minus strand of CP025649.1, from coordinate 8,857,406 downwards.
TTTGGCATATACATGCATACACTACAGGACATCGCAATCATTGCTCACTGCTGTGGTTCATGTAACAGAGAAGTATTTACGTCAGGAAGCTCTTGGAGCTGTATCCTTATCTCTGCATTTTTCTATTTTAACTATAATTACCATCATACTCCGTATTATCTGTTTTCATTTGTTAAAGCTTGTTGGAAGATGTTTTCACATTTTTGCCTCGAATTTTCTTATGTGTGACTTCTTTAACTGTTGAAAGATATGTTCTTTAGCTGAAAACACAACCTCAAAAGTTGTGTTCACTGAAGTATTAGCTGCTGCAGGACGAGATATGGTGACAAAAGATATACACAGACTGCGTGGTGGTTGGCCAATACAGGATGCTTTCCATGTGAGCATATTAATTGATCATTTGCTGGTGTTTACACAACATAATTGGTGTCTATATCTGTTCACTCCATTAGTATAACCAGGTTGCAATGCAGATATTAATATTAGTTGAGGATTTTCCTTGTTCTTTCTTTCCCCTTGCTCTATATCTGTTCATGCCATCAGTATAACCAGGCCACAGTGCTGATACTAATATAAGTTCTTGCTTCCCCTTTTAAATTTTTAACAAAGGAGTCAAGACTCAAGAGATGTGGAAGAAGTTGTAGTTGTCTCTGTATGCCAATGTAAAACCTTATTATGTTCTGTAATGTAATATTTGTGTTCTGTAATCTCCAAACAGAATGGACCACAAAGAAACCTAAAGAAAATCCCTGCTAAATATTATGAACTCTTAAAAAAAAATTTAGAACATCTAGGTTTGCTGTGTAAACTCTTGCTGCATTTAGATATAGGCAAACTTTTGCTGATTATCTTGTCAATTCCTTTGCTTTATTAATCACTTTATTGCTTTATAGCCAACCATAGTAATTTAAATACACATGAACATCTTGATAATTTAACTTTGTTTGGGATCCCTTGACTGGGGCAACAGGCATTTTCACAGCATTTGGTACTTTCACATTCATTTCTGGAGCATGTGATATCTGTCATCAATCAATCTCCTGCACTGAAAGGTGGTGATAGTGGGAAAGGAGAGAGTTCCAGGAATTCTGTTGATGGTAGCATAGAGGATGATGTTTCACGCGCAGCAGTAGTGGCTCTCACTGCTTTCTTCAGGTGTAATTTTGAATTTCATGATTGATTTCTTATGTACATTTGATTCATTAGCAAGATTGTTTTTTCTTCACCAGAGGTGGTGGTAAATTTGGGAGAAAAACTGTTGAGCAAAGTTATGCCTCTGTGCTTGCAACACTTACTCTTCACTTGGGAACCTGCCATGGTTTAGCTAGCTCTGGGGATCAAGAACCACTCCGGTAATATTCTTGCATACATCATACTGACATGCAACAAACATATGCTATGAATTGCTTTGATATGAATCTTTTTCTGGCCATATGTTTTCCCATGAATTCAGTGCCCTGTTGAATGCATTTCAAGCTTTCTGTGAATGTGTTGGTGATCTTGAGATGGGAAAGGTAGGTCATCTTTTGCTTTGTTGAAGCTTTTATGAGTTTACCAATGACATCGATAATCAAATGAGGCAAATATGTCATACAGATTTTGGCTAGGGGTGGAGAGCAAAATGAAAATGAGAAGTGGATAAATCTTATTGGGGAGCTTGCTGGAAGCATCTCTATAAAAAGACCAAAGGAGGTACAATGAACCCACTGAAATGCCTCTCCTCTTCCAACCCCCCCCCCTCCCGCCCCGCCCCCACCCCCACCTGAAAAGTGAAGAGACAAGAAAACAATGAGAAAAAAAAAGGAAATTTTTTTTTCTTCCTTTCATTTTGTTTGAGCAGAGTGGGAATCTTAAGAAAAGCTTATTTATTTCACCACCACGGTGGTAACCTTACTGGGTAAAAAAATAATTGTAAATTAGAAAAGCTTATTAATCTTGTCACGTTGGGAATTCACTCTACTGAAAATTAAAGAAAGAAGGTCCAGTTTCCCATGTAGTGTGAACCAATTAACTTCTTTCAAAGTAATAGGCAGACCTTCTCTTTATGATTTCTATTGCAACATTCCCTCCTAATAGTTTCCTGTTTGATTGAAAGAAAATTAGACCAGAATGAGTGTGTCTTACTAGAGCAGTTGTAGTATTTTAAAAACCCTTGTAGGAAAGGAACTTGATTAATGTTTTTGGTTCTGATAGAAAGAGTATTATTTAAATGATTAAATATCTTATTTATAATAAAAAATGCCTCCTCTACATTTATAAATGAAAAAGGACAAACCATGCAGACAAATGGTGGAGGATAAATGTATAGTTCTGTCATGAGCAGTGTATAGCACATCTGTCAGCCCCTTCCACAATCAAGTCTCCAAGATTTTTGAGATAGTAATCTTTCTGTTGAACTGAAGGCACATTATGTTTTGGCATTGGTGATAAGGAAAATGCTATTCCCCCCCTCCAAACCCCCAAATTTTCCCTTAATATTTCCCTCCTTGATGTGGCTTATAAATTATAATCATTGGGTGCTCATGAATTGGGTGACCCCACCATTAGTTAAAAAGAAAGTTAGTTGTGCAATTAGAAAATGCCATGTAAGGAGGGGAAGATTGGATGGGTGGGTACCATTACTCTTGGTAATAATTCATCAATAGAATATTATAAAAATGAAGTGGATTATAGTTCACTACTTTTTCATCCCTCTTAACTATACATTTCACATGCACATAACTTCTTAAGTTGCTAAAGCTATTATCACTAAATATATATTTTCCAGGTACCGACAATATGTTTGTTCTTAAGTAAGTCATTGGATCGACCCCTAAGAGTGCAGAGGGAAGCTGCTGCTGCAGCATTATCAGAGTTTTTGCGTTATAGGTATGTGTAGATCTTTGCTTGTCCTACAAATCCAACTCCACCCTGGCCTACATATTTGGAAGATCGATGGAATTTGCATGGAGTTTTGGCAAAGATCCTCACTTGTTTGACACTTTGACCACAAGATAAGGGCTAAAAGGAAAGAATACCTGTGGGTGTCAGTTAGGGACATGGGAGTCCCTAGTATATGATTTCTTTTCTTTGTAATTTCGGATTGAATTTAAAGGGCACAGTTGTTAATAGTTTCTCATTTCGTTTTCTCTTTGCTGATTCTAAAGCATAATTTCATGACTGCAGTGATGGCTTTGGTCCTCTATTGGAGCAGATGGTTGAAGCATTGTGCCGGCATGTTTCAGATGACTCTCCGACAGTGAGGCGTCTCTGTCTAAGAGGACTTGTTCAGGTATTTTTGCTCTTTGTTTTCTCCTACTGATTTTTCCCTATTGTACTTCTTTCTTTTAATTGATTATATTGGACTATAACTTTTGCTGTATTTTCATTTTCACATTGAAAGAACTGTGAAATCTTATTAACTTAAATGGCCAATTTTATATACTTGATGAATGAGCAACAAATTTCCATTTGATCTTGTAGATGCCATCTATCCATGTCCTTCAGTACACTACTCAGATTCTTGGGGTAATATTAGCTTTACTGGATGATTCAGATGAGTCAGTTCAGTTAACTGCAGTTTCATGCTTATTGATGGTAAGTTCATTATATCTTTCTGTCTTAGAAACTTGGATCTAGCTTTCGTACATGGGATAAATTGGAATGTACACTTTGTAGGTTCTTGAGTCGTCCTCCACTGATGCTGTGGAACCTGTACTGCTCAACCTTTCAATTCGGCTCCGTAATCTTCAAGTGAGTTAGATACTAGCATATACATGTATCTTCTTGAGTTGTCATCTTTTGTGGCTTCACCATAGCTATGATTACATATAATGTCTTAACTGAATGACTGACATTGGTTACTTCAAAATTGCAAGATGTCACCACAATATTTTGCTTTTGTAGTTTTCATTGGAAAAGTAATCTGATGTCAACTGTTTGATAGCTGTTTCTGGCAGATAATTAAGAGCTATTTTTTGCTGATATTTATTCATTAGAAATGCTTGAAATTTGATACCAATTGAATACTTTTCTGGTAAATTGGAAAATTTTGACACTTTTGAATTGTCGGTTGCCAGCGTATCAACTATTCATAAAATAGTCATTCCGCTAATCACTTTCTTTGCTTTGGTAACAGGTTTGCTTGAATGCAAAGATTCGAGCCAATGCCTTTGCAGCATTTGGTGCACTCAGCAGCTATGGAGCAGGATCAATACTAGATTCATTTCGTGAACAGGTGTTCACTTGACTGTGATTTGATCTATTAGAAACTAGTTAAATACATTTGGTGTTTTTTATGCCTTACTAAATGTATCTATTATATTACTTGTATTAACTGTAGAATTATGAAAAGCTTGTTATTGGCCTCTTTTGCTTTATCCTCTTTGGTTGCATTTTAGGAGCCACCGCTTCACATATTGACTCTTAGAGCTTAACATTATCTTCCCCTCTCAGATTCATGCTGCCTTCCCACGTATGGTTTTACATCTTCATGATGATGATCTTGGTGTCCGACAAGCATGCCGGGTGAGTTTTTTTTTAACAGAAAATTTTCTTTACATGACGTGTTACTTGGAAAGTGGAGTCAACAACTACTTTGTTTTACCAGAACACTCTAAAATGTATTGCTCCATTGATTGAAATTGATGCAATCCCTGCTCTTCTCAATACACATCGGTTTAGTTCAGACCATAGGTATGTGCTTATTGGATTAAATTATACTTCTTTAACGTTCAATGGGGTTACGTCTAAGCAGCCTTTATTTTTCAGGAGTGACTATGAAGACTTCTTGAGAGACCTTGCAAGGCAACTAACTCAGAATCTTGGCCCCCGAGTAGATACTTACTTGTCAGCAATAATACAGGTTTGGCCCACTCTTGCATAAATTTTTATTAAAATCAAGAAGAAAATAAGAATATAAATAGAAACTGTTCGAGTTGATTAACCTCATTACACCTCAAAGAATCACTATCAACCTGAAAACTATCCATCACTAACTAGTACAATGAACTGCTCTTTGGAGGATGAATAGAGATAAATGAACTAGTAATAGATATTGCTTACAGAAAGTTCATAAGAGTTACTGCCATTTGGGGTCCTTCGAGTATAGTGGTTTTGCCACGTTTAGTCCTAAACTTTCAAATTAATCGCTCGTGGTTCTTCAACTTTCAAGTTAACCGCACGTGGTTCTTCAACTTTCAAGCTAACCACCTGTGGTCTTTCTGAAATGACCACAGTTGGTTAAAATTTGAAAGTTGAAGGACCACAGGTGGTTAACTTGAAAGCTGAAGGACAACAGGTGGTTAACTTGAAAGTTGAAGGACCATGGGTGGTTAACTTGAAAGTTTAGGACTAAACGTGGCAGAACCACTATACTCGGAGGACCTTAGATGACATTAATTCAAGTTCATAAATATAGAAATCATTTCAGCTGAGAAAAAGCTTAGAATTGTTTGATGTCGGGATTGAATGCTAAAGATCGAATGACATTGATATGTGATTCATGCTGGATGGTTTATTTGGTTACTTTATGCATTTTGCAAAAATATTGGGTGGTTTTGGTCAATCATCAGATTTAGCTTCAATTACTTTTAAGAGTCATTTATGTTATTCAGAGTCATTTTTTTCTTCTTATATCTTAACAACAAACTTAAGAGTAAGGAGCTGGAATAGGCGACCATGGTAAAGTACAGAATCACAAAATAATTGTATTTCCAAACTTAGCCGGTAAAACTTTTGGCTTGCAGGCATTTGATGCTCCCTGGCCAGTTATTCAAGCCAATGCGGTTTATTTGTGTAGTAGCATGCTTTCTCTTTCAGATAACAAAAACATCTCAGCCCTCTACTACAGTCAGGTTTGTCGGATATAACTGCTTCTCATGACTCCAGTTTTACTGTTTAACCGCGTGTTAACATATTTGAGTTGTCGTTAGGTATTTGGAGTATTGGTTGGCAAGGCGAGCCATTCAACAGACGCAATTGTTAGGGCGACTTGCTCTGCAGCACTAGGCCTGTTACTAAAATCGCCCAATTCAAGCTCATGGAGGGATGCTCGCTTGAACAAGTGAACTCCACAAGGATCCATGAATTATAAGAATCTACGTTAAACGAATATAATAGAAGCCGAAACCATAGTAAGGGGCATCTATCGGCTATGACTACTATGCGATTGTATGATATTGCAGTCTAACTTGAGTGCAGAATCATACTGAGAAGATTCTTGTTGGTTTAATCTCTCTGTGCACGCACTTGTACAGCTGCCAACCATGTATTTTGGTCTGTTCATTTTGTCTAGAAGCGCTTGTACTCTCTTAATTGTATAGTGAATAAGAGGTGTGTATTTGTTGAAACAAGAACCATTTGTGAGATTCATGACCAGAAATCTCCATGGTGTGTTTGCTTCCAGAACCTATATATTCATCTTGTCATCTTGCTAATGCAATTCTGGAGTCTGGACAAGAAAATAATACGGAGTATCCACTAAAATTTGTTATCATTTTCAAGTGCCATATGATTGGCAGAGAAGTCGGTCCAAAAGATGCTTATGCATGCCCTTACGTAATCTCAATTGTTATATCATGGATTTGGGTTCATCTTACATTGTGAACCTTGGTCCAAAAATTATGTGTATGCTGTTAACACATTCTGCATTTGTAGTTTAAAAATTTGTGTACCTGTAAATAAATTGAAGACACATAACATGGTAATTCAGACACATAATATGATAATTACATAGACAAATTGTTAATTGCACGTACAGAATATATTATATGTAGATACATAACATGTTGGTTAACATTTTATGTCTGTAGTTAACATATTTTGTATTTATAGTTAACCATTTATGTTTCTGTAGTTATCATGTTATGTGTCTGTAATTACTGCGTGATGTGCTCTCAATTTGTTTACAAGTATATAAACGTTACAAAATAAATCGTGGTCCATGTATAATTTGCCACGTAATCTGGTGTTTCACAGCCAGAAATTCCCACTGTTTCTGCAATTATAAAAGGACTCTAAACAAGCAAGCTTGGATATCATATACAGCAATGGCTGTCCTAAGTCACCAGCAGCTGCTACATTTCGTTTTGTTTCCCTTTATGGCTCAAGGCCATATGATCCCCATGATAGACATAGCCAGATTGCTGGCACAAAGGGGAGTTAGAATCACCATTTTCCTAACACCCCACAACGCCACTAGAGTCGAGGCTGCCATTGCTCGGGCGCAACAATCCAGGCTGCCTATCCAAGTTATCCACCTTGTTTTTCCCTGTGTTGAGGCAGGCTTACCTGAGGGCTGTGAGAATTTCGACTTGCTGCCTTCTATTGATCTGGCAGTGAACTTCTTCGTCGCAATTAAGATGCTTCAACCGCGTGTTGAGGAGTTGCTGAGGGAGCTGAACCCCTCTCCGAGCTGCATAGTTTCTGACATGTGCTTCCCATGGACAACTAATGTTGCCCAGAGCCTTAACATCCCGCGAATTGTTTTTCATGGGATGGGTTCTTTCTCCCTGTTGTGTCTGCACAAGTTAGGGAGCTGGAGTGATCTTGAAAGCATGGAGTCTGAATCCCAGTACTTTGAAGTGCCTGGACTGCCTGATAAGATTCAACTCACCAAGGCTCAGCTCAAATACATCCTTGATCCGATGTCCCAAGAATTTCAGGAGTTTCACAAACAGATGAAAGATGCAGAGGATAATGCTTATGGGGTACTGGTAAACAGCTTTGAGGAGCTGGAATCAGAATACATCAAACAGTTGAGGAAAGAGAAGGGGAAACCAGTTTGGACCATTGGCCCAGTTTCTCTGTACAATAAGGTGGAATCAGACAAGGCTGAGAGGGGAAACAAGGCCTCCATTGATAAGAACCAGTGCTTAAAATGGCTTGATTCCAAGGAAACCACCTCTGTCCTCTTCGTCTGCCTTGGAAGCCTATCGCACCTGCCAACTCCTCAGATGATAGAGCTTGGGCTTGCCCTGGAGTCATCGAACCGCCCCTTCGTTTGGGTTATAAGGCACATGTCCGACGAGTTTCAAAACTGGCTCCAACACGAAAAATATGAGGAAAGAGTTAAAGGGCAAGGCCTCATCATCTACGGCTGGGCGCCACAAGTACTAATCTTGTCTCACCCTTCTGTAGGGGGGTTCTTGACTCACTGTGGATGGAACTCGACCCTGGAAGGGATAGCTTCCGGCTTGCCATTGATAACTTGGCCATTGTTCGCTGAGCAATTCTTGAATGAGAGGTTAGTAGTGAATGTGCTCAAAACTGGAGTGAAAGCTGGAGTGGAGTTTCCGGTTATGTTTGGAATGGATGAAGAGACAGGAGCCCAAGTGAATAGAGATGAAGTTGCTTTGGCAATTGAGAAGGCATTGGGTGGAGGAGAGGAGGCTGAAATGAGAAGAAGAAGGGCAAAAACAATTGGAGAAATGGCTAAGAGAGCAGTGGAGGAAGGTGGTTCATCTCACCTCAACATTGCCAAACTAATTCAAGATATTGCAATGAAACCAGTCTGAGACTGTGATATATCTGATGATGTTTCCATTTTCATTTATATGTCACATTTCTTGTTGCAATGAACAGTTTTGTAACAGAATTCCATTTCATTGCAAAGACTTGTGGGTTCAGTATCTGTTTACAATGCTACAAAATCATTGCTTCTGAAATCCAGAAAGCTAAGTTTCATTTAATTAGAAAGAGACACATATGCCCGGGGCTATTCCTAGCTCAGTTGGTTTTACCAATTACCTTCACTAGAAACTTGAGATCAAACTGAACAAACTAAGAATTCATTATTACAGCAAAGGAAATCACAGCCTAAGGCACATAGGCCAAGTCTAAAGCAACATAGCATAGCTAAGCATAAAAGAGGGCAGGACTAATGCACTAGCGCGCTCACGAGCTGGTCCTACTGCATACCTAAAAGCATTTTAGAAACATTAGCAAAGAACACTAAGTAAAACCTCATTCTCACTCGTAAAGGTACAATATTATACTTTGATAGTGAAAATAGGTTTTACGCCACGCATATAGAATATATGTCAACGAAACCATCATTATTAAATACCAAGAGACTCAATAACAATAAGCTGAACAAGATATAAACCAAGGACTCCTCAATAGAACTCAATAACAAAGGAACAACTCCAATATCATAAGACAAGAACTCATTAGCCAAGTACTCAAGATAAGGATATAATCTCAACAATACAAAGAATAAGCACAACAATCCAACAAGCATAACTCAATGCTCGTCTAAGGGCTCGGCAGTGGATGTGCACGACCCAATCCAAGTTAAGAACAAGGGTGCGTAAGTGTGCTAAAATTCAAGGACATGCCATCTGGTGCATTTTGGCACGAGTATTGTGTGTTTTATTACGTATGTTAGTGCATTTTACGTGAGTAGTAAGAGTGAGTATTAGTAATAGTCTAATTTTGTAACTGTGCATAATTGTGCATTCATTAGTTAGATGTTAAGCATCCATATAGTTGCCAACAAATATAGTTAGATAAAAGAAAGAACGAGCTCTTGATTGGTTGGCAAGTTGAACTGATCTGTAGGACTAGTAATGGTAGTTGATTCATGTTCCTAGGCTCTTCCAATTTGATTGTTTATTTGATATTCCGATTCTTGGTAATTTCCCTGTTCACTTTCCTGAGTTTTGATTCAATTGTTTTGCATTTAAATTGATCTTTAGTGTTAGTATTTGTTTCTAGCACTATAAATTTCTAATTCACTTAGTTTACTTTTGAGTTTATAAATTGCATCGTATTCATTCCCTGTGGGATCGACCCTTGCTAAAGCACACTATCACCACAATTGATTCATGCACTTGCGATTACTTATTAAAATTGTCCATCAATTTTTGGAGCCGTTACCGGGAAATTATTTATTTTTATTTTTGTTTTTTTCCCTTTGCTTAATTTTTCTTTAAAAAAAAAGTGCTTGGTATTTGTTTAGTTTTTCTCTATTTTCCTTTTACTCTTAATTGAATCTTTTATTTATTTGCTTGTTACTTTATTTGTGTTTTTATTTTATGCAAGGTCGTCGTTCTTTAAAACCTACACTATTGCATTTGGACGACAACATTGATATAAACAAGAAAAAACCTTTACCTTGTGAAAATACTGCTTTTGAACCGCAAGAAACAACCACAACTATGGATGCTCTTCCTCAACCCCCTCAACCAAACCCTAGGCTAATGAAAGACTTTGGTAGGCCCCAAGTAGGAGCCTCACCTTCTTGTATAGTGCTTACTGATGCAGCCAAGAATTATGAGTTAAAGACAGTCCACTACAACCAGTTGCCGTCTTTTCACGGTTCAGCAAGCGAAAATGCCCTTACCTTTATCCGAGATTTCTACGGGATAGTCCAACACTTCCCGTTGAACGACTTGACCGAGGATGCACTGAGGATGAGGTGTTTTCCGTACACTTTGAAAGATGCAGCAAATACATGGTTCATGTCTCTCACACCTGGATCTCTTTGGACATGGCCGGAGGTGTATAACAAGTTTATCGGTAAGTTCTATTCCCATGCTAAAACTGCTGAATTGAGAAGAAAAATTGTGACTTTTTCGCAAGCTGAAGGTGAGCCGTTCCATGAGGCATGGGAAAGGTTCAAAATGCTACTCATTCAATGTCCCCATCATGGATACCCATTGGAGCTACAAAACCAAACTTTCTATGAAGGTTTGACTCAAACCAGCCAATCAATGGTTGACAATGCGGCTGGAGGTGTCATGTGAGAAAAAATTGCGGAGGAAACCTTAGCATTGTATGAAATGCTAGGTGCAAACTCCCAGAAAAAAAGTGTAAGAGGACGGACGCAAGGCATGTATGAGGTTAACTCAAATACTGAATTGACAATTCAGGTGTCTGAGTTAGCAAAATAAGTGAAAAACATGTGTTCTATGATGGGTATGAAGCAAAATAATGCATTTATGATTGATGAAAATGATTGTGAGCAGGCCAATGTTATGAATAGCTTTAATCAAAGGCCTAGTAATGACCCGTATTCTAATTCTTATAATCCGGGTTGGAAAAATCACCTTAATTTTTCTTGGAGTAATAATAATCAAAATAATTTTCAACCAAAAAAATCATCTTGGGAGGATTCTTTGAATACTTTTATACAGGCCTGCAGTAGACAGCAAGAAGCGAACGATCAACGGTTCCAACAGACAGAGGCATCACTTGCTAAAACTGAGGCTTCACTTGCCATAAATGAAGCATCCATGAGAAAATTAGAAGTCCAAGTGGGGCAAATTGTCGAAGCTCTACAAGGCCATGTGCCAGGTAAGTTGCCTAGCCAATTCAACCTGAAGAAGCTGAGGTTATGACTGTTTTAAGAAGTGGTAAAGTTATTGAAAACAATGTGAAAGCAAATATTACTTCTAAACAAACTGAAATAGTTGAAAACTTGAATGATGATGATGTTAATAAAAATAAACCCAAATTGCATAAATCTAATGATCCTTATGTGCCCCTTAAGCCGTATGTTCCCCCCAGTTCCATTTATTGGTAGATTGAAAAATTCAAAGTTTGATAGATCATTTTCTGAGATTTATTATTTGTTGTCAAAAGTGAATGTGAATTTGCCTTTGTTAGACATGATTAAAAATATGCCTGCCTATGCTAAGTTTTTAAAAGAATTGAACACTAGATAGAAAGCGTAGGTATAAACATAATGAAAAAGTCTTTATGTCCAAAATGGAAAATTAACCATGACTATCCTTGATGAAACTGCTGAATTTTCCATTCTGAAATCAATGCTAGTAAAACTAGAGATAAGTTGATTCATGTTTATAAATCTTAAAAACTAACAATTCTTCATTACGAATGAAGAGAATCAGTATATATGAAGATTTAATTGAGAGAAGTTGAGAAAACTCTATGAAGTAACTAATATGTAATTCAATAATTTGAGAATTTGAAGTGCAATGTTAATTTTAATAAAACTAGTGTTCGCACTCGTGCAATGCACATAATGGATTTGCTATAATATTTTAAGAATATTTGGATCAGTATATAATTATAGAAATTATAACATCAAATATTATATAGTGCAATTGAAAAGATGACTTGTATCGATTATGTTTTGTGATATTATCCTTGCATGAATTTGACCAAATAATTTTTGAATTAATAGCTAATATGTAGATGTAAGCATCTGGTGCTGAAACTTTGGGGATTTTATATATCAGTGTTTAGGCTTTGTATAATTTGGGCAAATTTTCACTTTGAAAAAAAAAAACATAATATCACCAGTTCGAATTACAAATTATTGAAAACCTCTTTGTAGACGACATTGGTAGTACTAACAGAATCTTGTCCATCCTCGTCTAACGCTAACACCTTCAGGCCATCAGGATGGGTGACTCGGGAAAAAGTCACGTACAATTGACTGTGATTAAACACCAATTTGCCCAACATGAGTTAGTGTTTGACCCTAACTTTTGTTGATAGTCATGGCATATGCGAGCATCAATGGGAATTGTTTACGCAGAAACTTGAAGGACAATCTCATATTAGAAGGAGTGAAAGACATTCGGGGGATAAGAACTTTGGTTCCTTCATGTGTCCCATTAACTATTCTTGCTTCGACAATGTGATATGTCAATCTTGTGACGATAAGACGCTACCGTTGCAAAGACCAAGAGGGTGCCCTATGTTCCGCAATAACATAACAGGTGCACCAACCTTTAATGTCAATGAATATTAGGGAGTCCAAACTATCTCAAACTATTTAGAAATTCAGGAGCGTGGAGTTTTGATAGATTTTCACCGTCTGATTTTACCTTACACAAACAGTCACAACTTAAATATGTTCATCCTTCTACAGTATTCATGTTGCACATGTATTGATTAATTTGATAATAAAATCAAATAAGTACATAATAATTAACAAATTAATTGGAGTAAATCAATAATTTAAAACAACAAATAAATCAAAATTTATATAATAAAATAAAAAGGTTATTACAAATAATTTGAATTTAAATTGTAATACCATTTCTAGGCATATTAATAAGGGTTCTTAGAGATGCAAACCATAAATCCATCATACAATGCTTCACTACCGGTCACGTACTGCAATTATTTATACCCGGGGGAAGAAAATTAAAAATTACATTTTATTTAAATAAAATAGTTAGGTATGCTATTAAGATAACAAATTTGCTTACAATTAAAATTGAGATTAGCTGGACTAAATTAATGCTGGTGTACAAACAGCTAGTTCTAACTTCTAATAACGACTGAGCATTTTCGAACAATCTATTTGGTTGGAGCAACGATGCGTGTGGATTATTATGGTTAGGTATGTTATTAAGATAACAAATTTGCTTATAATTAATACTGAGATTAGCTGGACTAATGCACAATTGTAATACGAATAGGAATTGTTATATTACCATATTTTTCAATATTACGCAAACGTATATGATTATTTTGGGCGGGAAGTTAAAATTCAGAAATTTATGTTTATTAATAGTATAGATTTGTTAGTAATAGATTAAAATTATCATTTTATACATAATTAAATGAAAAAAATATGTATATGATAATAATTTATGGAGTGAGTTTATCTACAATATAAAGTAATAGATTTTTTTTTTAATCTCCAACATATGTCCAACATGCATGCACCATAGTTCATAAATGGCAGTGCTGCTGCATGCTGCAACATCCAGATCAGAGCCATTATATTGCACTGCACGCCAATAATTGTCTGTATACGTATAGTAGTTACGTACAGCAGTCAAATTAACCTTTGAAAACAACTCGACATGGACACAACGTCACACACAATGTCGGTTTTTGCACATTGTAAGCTCTTACGCATTGCCTTTTAGAAATAAGATACTAGGGTGTGTTTGGTTTGCACATGGGAATTGAAATCTGAATGAGTTTTAAATACTTGGTAATAGTAATGAGTTTTTGTGAAAGTATTTTGCATGTTTGGTAGTAAGGTGGAATGAAAATAATTATTAATAATTGGAGAAGAGGAAAAGGAAGAGAAATGAAGTCTTTATTTTATTAGGAAATGAGTTTTGTAATTAATGGGATAATCAAAACCTATACTAGTGTTCTAAAAACCTGTCAACCAAACAATAACAATAACTTTGATACTCATTCTTAATAGTTAAACCTGTCAACCAAACACATCAAAATGACAAGCTTAGAATTATTGTGTTTTATTATATATCAGAATACAATAACTTTGAACCTAAATAAATATAGACTAATTTTCATGTATTATTATAGCAGATAGTCTAAATATTAATAAAATCTCTCTTCTTTATATTCTTGTCTATCCATTATTATTGAAATATCTCAATTTACAATGCATTATTGTCATGAACAATCTACATCATTGGTGAACGGTATTATTTCTAGCTTAGCTTATATGTACTCATATTTATAATACATAGATAAGATGAAGATCCCTATAGATATACCTCGTGTAACATTATCACTATTTGAGGATACAAATTGAAAGAAAAATCTATTCCCACATGTAGAAAAATATAGCATGCTGATAATTGAGCACCAAGAATAAATTGGAGAAAAAAAAATCCATTAGTAGAAAAATCCATTCATTTACTATTTGAGGATACTCATATTTTCCTTTATTTTTCAATACATGTACAATTATTATTATTACTAGTATTTTCGCCCGTACGTTGCACAGAATAGATCTATTATAATATTTTAAAAATATTTGGATCGATATACAATTATACTTTTGTGCATACTTTTAAAATGTGACTACTACATAGATTTTGAAAATAATTTTTTTGAGATTTGCTCAAATTTCCCTAAAACGATTGATCTAGTAGAACATACGCTCTAATATCACTTATTGCTCCTAGGCGAACAAAAAGTCTAGAAGGAAATTAGAGCTTCAAAACAAAGCTTTGAAAACAAGTTTCTCCGCAACGGAAGTCCTTAGCTTGCCTTGAAAATGAGTAGCTAAGTTTTGAACAAATAGCGTGGTTGAGTATGTGTTAAGTATGAGGTTAGTTCACAGGTTAATAAGTAAGTAGTGCATAACATAAAATGATGCAAATAATTTTTATAGTGGTTCAAAAACTTTAATAACCCACTATTCTCATTAACCCCAAGGGGGTTACACTAAGTATTGTTACACATATACAAAGTGATAAGAAAACTTAGCTTCTTTAAGTGATAGTTCTTCAAATAGGGGTTAACCACTAAGTCGCCTTATTATTCACTATCCAATCAAAGATAGCAAAGGGCCCTAGTCATCCACTAAGTTGTCTTGCTAGGTTGATTACATGGAAGATAGTTGTTGGTTTTATGAGTGCTAGACTTTGAAATCCCTCAAATTTTACTTCATCTAGAGAGCTTGGTTCAACTCGATCTCTTTGAACACTTGCACTTCGAATACTTTTTATCACACTGGCATATACTCGCTTAGCTTGGGGCCCTCCTTTTATAAAAGAGGAGAGATGAGCACCAACTTTGATTTTGAATAATCTTCTAGTTTTCTCTCATCAAGTGGTAGCCGTCTAAAAGTTGCCACAGTCCCTTAAAATTCGCTGCCATATGATAACCTTTGTAGCTTAGGGTAATGACTGTTTTCCTATTTAGCTTATAAGCACTTTTAAAGTCAAAAAGAGTTGCTCTTGCTTATCACCAATCTGTCTTATCCATAGATTTTTAGGTGTTAGACAAGTTTCATCCTTTAAACACCAGTTTTTACTATTTCTTGAATAATCTCTTTCCAAGGTTGATCTTCCTTAAAAACATCCTTCAATGGATCTCTTACATGCTAGGAATACAATAGAGATTCCCTTTCATCATCTAGGAAATACTGTCAAGACTTCTTCTAGTCTTGGGCAAACCCATTAGCTTCCTTCCAATATAACTCCTGTTGTGTGACACCCCAACCTCACACAGGCTGAGATAGATAACACTTAGCACAACAGCTGCCTATCTCAACCAACAAACCAAACATAGCGGAAACGAATTTAAAACTTAAGGGCGTCATGCCACATCTAGGTATAAACACAGCCCAGATGCACAGGCTAAACATAAGAATCAAACTAAGCTGTCATATATAAGATAAGATAGAATCCTCAAGTCATCATCAACAAAACCCAAGTACTAGTCAAAAGTATATAATGTCATAAAATCCCATAGTGGCACACAGGCCCAACAACCAACATCTAAACAAGATAGCTAAGGCTAAACATCCTCAGATAGAAAAGCTCTAGCACGCTCTCGCATAACTACTCCATTCCTGGAAAACACACAAAGAACCATTAGCAAAAGAATGCTAAGCAACCACCATTCACACCCGCAAGGAGATATAGATATACATAAGCTTATAAATAGGTTTACACACCCATATAGAATATAAACACCAACGAACTGATCAATAGTTCAAACCGATACTCAACAACAATAAGCTGAACGAATCAATAACCAAGACTCAGTCAAGCAAAGCCAATATCCAACAACGAAAGCATAATACAATAACGAACCAACAACCGAGATACTAACTGAACAACAATCCAAAAGGAACCAACCAGACTCAACGAGAGCAACAAGATATCGACCGAATAACACAAAGGACTCACAACAACCCACCAAGAAAGAACCCCAACTCCAACCTCCAAACCAAGTCAAACCAACCACCAAACCAAGTCAAACCACATAGTCAGAAGTCAGAAGTCAAGAGTCAATCCCGGAAAACCGGTACACAGGGGTGATGAGCCCAATCACAGGGACCGAAGTCCAATCACAGGGACCGTAGTCCAATCACAGGGACCGACAGTCCAATCACAGGGACCGAAGTCCAATCACAGGGGTAATCAACCCAATCACAGGGACCGAAGTCCAAAGTCAGAATTCAATAGTCAATAGTAGCACAATAGTCAAATCCAACCAACAACCACCAACAACATCCACAAAACCACCATCACAACCTCATATTCCAACATCAACCCAAACATCCAAACGAAGTGTTCATCTCAAATATGAACACAAACCAACTCCCAGATCATGAATCAAAGAATCAATAGATCAAGAACACCAAAATTGGAAACCGAAGACATGAATCAATACTCCAAGACATGGTATAAAATACCCAATAAATGACATGAATAAATACTCCAAAGACATGGTAAAATACCCAACAAAACAATCCAACAATAATCAGAAACAAAGGAGAACAACAGACAACAACAACAGAGAAACTGCTCACTGGAAACAAATTCCCAGGAGTCGTGCGGAACACACTAACGGAGCTCACCCTTCCGCCAGTCTCCTCCGCAAGAAGGAGACGGCCTCCCTCGGCGGACCACCCTCCTCCGCCTACTCCTACCGTCGCCACCTTGCGGACCACTTCAACGGATTACATTGTGCCGCCTCCGTGTTCCGCAAGGCCAAACTCGAACCCTTCCCAGGCAGTTTCTGCTCAGATCAACAATCCAACTTCCAGAATACAAAATCAGACCAAATACACTCACATTTCATCCCATTTAGAGTCCAAAATAGGGAAATCCATAACATCATTGATCATACAACACTAGGCAAGAGATCAAGATGAAAAACCAACAAAATACATCCAAGAAATAGGCCAAATAACAAGAAATTTCAGGATTTCCAACACCAAGAACATCATATATAGAATAGGTGAATAAAATAGATTTGATGGACATGGATGGTTACCTCAAGAGCTTTTCCCTACTCCAACAAGCCTTTAGCTAGCTCACAAAGCCCCACCTTCACCTTGATCATCTTTTTCCCAAAAAACCCCAAAAGAACACTTATAAGAATATGCAAAAAGGCTATCTAAAACACAAAATGCAAGATAGATTCTAGGCTAGATGCACTTACCCACTCCTAAACAAGCATAAAAGAGCAATCTTGACTTGGAAACTTGTAGGAGAAATGAAGACCAATCTTAGGGAATTTTAGGATGAAAATGGCGTGTGATTGAGTGTAGGAGGAAGAAGGAGTGAAAATCTTTAGGGTAGTTTGATCTTCAAATTATATACTAGGAATACATACAATATTTAGGGTGTAAGACATTTAAAGTGATGTGGGCTTAAGTAACTTATAATATAATGGGTGTAGGAAAATAAATATAATCAAGACTAGTAAGTTGGGCTTAATGAATTCACCCCTTACACATTAAATACAATAATTAGCCCATAGAATGTCTTAGGAACAATATATATATATTATATAATATATGATCAAGAATGTGGGCTTGTAGGAATATTTAATTACAAAGGTTGTAAGGGTCCAAATTAAATAAAATCCCTTACAAGAATAAATTCAATTAATTGGGCTCTTGATTAGAATAATTAAATTAGGCATCAAATATATATATACATATCAAATTGAAGGAATTAGCCCAATTGGAATTAATTAAATTGCCCAAGGAATAAATTAACGATCGAAAGGCTTGAAATGAATTTACGGGGTGTTACACTCTACCCCCCTTAAAAAGGAGCTTCGTCCCCGAAGCTCAAAGCTAACGGGACTAGAAACAGAACGATTCAAGGAAACAAGGATTCAACGGAAGATTAAAGAACGATTGCTCAACAACTCCTAAACTCAAGAACATACTAACATGCAACTAAACTCATAACTTACTAACACTTCTAACAATCTAAACTTATAACTTACTCCAAGCCAACTATCATGCAAGAACATAAGCTAAACTACTCACCTAGGCAAACAAAGCCGGGTAGCGCCGCCTCATGTCGTCCTCCATCTCCCAAGTGGCCTCCTCGACTCCATGGTTGGACCATAGCACCTTCACTAGCTTGATCGCCTTGCGTCGAGTTTCACGTGTCTTGGAGTCCAAGATCCTCACGGGCTTCTCTTCATAAGACAGCGCCTCGTCCAACTCTATCGTCTCGGGAGCTAATACATGCGAGGCGTCGTGCACGTACTTCTTCAGCTGGGAGACGTGAAACACGTTGTGCACTCGATCCAACTCTGCTGGCAGGACTAAGCGATATGCCACCTGTCCAACCCTCTCCAAGATCTCATAAGGGCCGATGAAGCGAGGGCTCAACTTTCCCTTCTTTCCGAACCTCATTACTCCACGAGTTGGGGAAATCTTCAACCACACCTTTTCGCCTGCCTGAAATTCCACGAATTTCCTTCCCAGGTCAGCATAGGACTTCTGGCGGTCTTGAGCAGCTTTCATTCTACTTTGAATCAGCTTGACTTTTTCTGTGGCTTCTTGCAGATATTGAGGTCCCAAAGTCACTGGATCAACCAAATCTTCCCAACATAACGGGCTTCTGCACTTTTGACCGTAGAGCGCCTCATATGGAGCCATCTGTATACTGGAGTGATAACTGTTGTTGTAGGAGAACTCAATCAAATCAAGATGCTCTTCCCACGACCCTTGCAAATCAAGCATGTAAGCCCTCAGCATATCCTCTAAAGTCTGAATGGTGCGCTCGGTCTGTCCGTCAGTGGCGGGATGAAAAGCCGTACTCATCTTTAGTCTCGTGCCCAAAGCTGCTTGCAGATATTTCCAAAACTACGATAGGAACCTCGAATCTCGATCAGACACGATGTCGCGCGGCACTCCGTGGTACTTCACCACCTGGTGTATGTAAGCCCTAGCCAACTGATCCATAGTCCACGTTTCCTTCATGGCGATGAAGCGGGCTGTCTTGGTGAGGCGATCCACTATAACCCAAATCTTGTCTTTCCCGGATCTGGTCAAAGGCAACCCTCCCACGAAGTCCATAGATATAGATTCCCACTTTCCTTCGGGCACTTCCAGGGGTAGTAACATTCCTTTAGTCTTACACCTTTCTGCCTTGACTTTCTGGCAGTTCAAACAGCGGCTTACGAAATCAGCTATTTCCTTTTTCATGTTCGGCCACCAGAACAGTTTCTTCATGTCTTTATATAACTTGTCGCCACCAGGATGGACTGAATACGGAGTGTAGTGGCTTTCTTCCAATATCTGTTTCTTTAAGTCTTTACATGAAATCGGCACGCACCACCGCCCTAAATATCGCAGACTGCCGTCGGGGTAGATCTCGAACGGTCCCTGCTTGCCATTAACCATCTTGGCTCTTACTCTGTTCAACCGGGCATCGCCCGCCTGGCCTCTTCGGATCTCGTCGAGCCAAGCTGGTAAGATCTGCATACTAAAGAGTCGAACTTCTTCATCCATCTGCTCTTCTTCCACCACGGCAATATTCATCTTTTGAAATTCCTTACACAGATCGTCTGCTAGTACCCATGTGGCATTGAGTGAATGACTCGTCTTTCTGCTCAGTGCGTCGGCCACTACGTTTGCTTTTCCTTCATGATACTGAATGACCAAGTCGTAGTCTTTAATGAGCTCTAACCAACGTCTTTGTCGCATATTCAGCTCCTTCTATGTGAAGATATACTTCAAACTCTTGTGATCGGTGTAAATCTTACACTGCACCCCATACAAGTAATGCCTCCAAATCTTGAGTGCAAAAACAACAGCAGCTAACTCCAAGTCGTGCGTAGGGTAGTTCTCTTCATGACTCTTGAGCTGTCGGGACGCGTAGGCCACCACTCGGCCCTGCTGCATCAGCACACAACCCAAACCTTTCTTCGACGCGTCACTATACACCTCGAACCCCTCAGTCCCTGATGGTAGAGTCAGAACAGGAGCCGATGTCAACCTTTCTTTCAACTCTCGAAACGCTGCCGCACACTCGCTGTCCCACCTGAAGGGTGTAGTCTTCTTCATAAGCTGCGTGATCGGTCGAGCTATCTTAGAGAAGTCCGGAACGAACCTCCTGTAGTAACCTGCCAAACCCAGAAAGCTTCGGACTTCCGACGGAGTTGTTGGTGCTGGCCACTCTATCACTGCTCGGATCTTAGCAGGATCCACCGAAACTCCATCCTTGGCTATCACGTGACCCAAGAAAGCCACGCTGGTCTTCCAGAATTCACACTTGGATAGTTTGGCATACAGCTGTTTCTCCCTTAGAATATGCAACACAGTCCTGAGATGCTTCTCATGCTCGGCCGGATCCGGAGAGTAAACCAGGATGTCATCGATGAACACCACCACGAACTCATCTAGATACGGCTGAAATACCCTGTTCATCAAGTCCATGAAAGCGGCTGGAGCATTCGTTAACCCGAACGACATTACGGTGAACTCATAGTGGCCATAGCGGGTTCGGAATGCCGTCTTCGGAATATCCGCCTCTGCCACTCTAAGCTGGTGATACCCGGATCGTAAGTCAATCTTTGAGAAGATGCCGGCTCCCTTCAGCTGATCAAACAAGTCGTCAATTCGCGGCAGGGGATACTTGTTCTTAACTGTCACCCGGTTCAGCTCTCGGTAATCGATGCAGAGACGCATGCTACCATCTTTCTTCCTCACAAAAAGCACCGGAGCTCCCCACGGCGAAACACTTGGTCGGATATACCCTTTGTTTAACAAATCTTGCAGCTGCTCTTTCAACTCCTGCATTTCCTTTGGAGCCATACGGTACGGGGCTTTCGATATCGGGGTCGTCCCTGGCATCAGGTCAATAGTGAACTCTACCTCTCGGGGAGGCGGCAATCCAGGAATCTCCTCTGGAAAGACATCGGGGAACTCGCTCACTATGGGTATTCGCTGCACTTCACTTTTCGGAGCACTGAGATCCTCCACTGCACATAAGAAAGCTTCATGCCCTTTGGCAACATATTTCTTGATCTTGATCATCGAGACCAGCTTGACCTCGGGCTCCTTAGTCACCCCTCGGTACGACACCCACTTGCCCCCGGGGCCCTTCAAGACCACTTTCTGCTCGCTGCACAAGATCTGAGCCTTATACTGACCCAGCCAGTCCATACCCAGCACCACTCCGAAGTCATCCAAGTCAAATTGAATGAGGTCACTGGGAAAGGTCACTTCCTTGATCTTGATAGGCACACCCTCGAAGATGTGCTCACACGCCTTAACTTCGCCCGATGCCACTTTGACTGCAATCCTCGTCGCTGCGCTAGGCACTATGCCTAGCTCACGGACCAACTTCGAGGATATGAAAGAATTAGAGGCTCCAGAGTCGAACAACACCAAGGTGGGGACGGAGAGTACTGGGAAGATGCCGGTGACCACGTCGCAGCTCTCGGCCTGGGACTTGTTCATAATGAGAAGCTCCCCCGTCGTAGATGGAACTCCTTCCTTTCCACTCGCTCTCTCGAAGCCAGGGAGAGTCACTCCCTTGCTACGCGTGCTGCTGCCTCCTGAAGTCCTTGCCGTTCCAGCGTCGGCCGCCTTCAGCTTCTTGAGACGTTCCAGCATTCCTCCTCCCGTGCCTGGGGCTTCTTCCCGCTTCCTTGACGGTAGCATGATGCAGAAGAGGGAGATACTAACAGAAGGCGAAGAGAACACTGCGGTCGGTCTAAACCAAACATGGAAGATAGTTGTTGGTTTTATGAGTGCTAGACTTTGAAATCCCTCAAATTTTACTTCATCTAGAGAGCTTGGTTCAACTCGATCTCTTTGAACACTTGCACTTCGAATACTTTTTATCACACTGGCATATACTCGCTTAGCTTGGGCCCTCCTTTTATAAAAGAGGAGAGATGAGCACCAACTTTGATTTTGAATAATCTTCTAGTTTTCTCTCATCAAGTGGTAGCCGTCTAAAAGTTGCCACAGTCCCTTAAAATTCGCTGCCATATGATAACCTTTGTAGCTTAGGGTAATGACTGTTTCCCTATTTAGCTTATAAGCACTTCTAAAGTCAAAAAGAGTTGCTCTTGCTTATCACCAATCTGTCTTATCCATAGATTTTTAGGTGTTAGACAAGTTTCATCCTTTAAACACCAGTTTTTACTATTTCTTGAATAATCTCTTTCCAAGGTTGATCTTCCTTAAAAACATCCTTCAATGGATCTCTTACATGCTAGGAATACAATAGAGATTCCCTTTCATCATCTAGGAAATACTGTCAAGACTTCTTCTAGTCTTGGGCAAACCCATTAGCTTCCTTCCAATATAACTCCTGTTGTGTGACACCCCAACCTCACACAGGCTGAGATAGATAACACTTAGCACAACAGCTGCCTATCTCAACCAACAAACCAAACATAGCGGAAGCGAATTTAAAACTTAAGGGCGTCATGCCACATCTAGGTATAAACACAGCCTAGATGCACAGGCTAAACATAAGAATCAAACTAAGCTGTCATATATAAGATAAGATAGAATCCTCAAGTCATCATCAACAAAACCCAAGTACTAGTCAAAAGTATATAATGTCATAAAATCCCATAGTGGCACACAGGCCCAACAACCAACATCTAAACAAGATAGCTAAGGCTAAACATCCTCAGATAGAAAAGCTCTAGCGCGCTCTCGCATAACTACTCCATACCTGGAAAACACACAAAGAACCATTAGCAAAAGAATGCTAAGCAACCACCATTCACACCCGCAAGGAGATATAGATATACATAAGCTTATAAATAGGTTTACACACCCATATAGAATATAAACACCAACGAACTGATCAATAGTTCAAACCGATACTCAACAACAATAAGCTGAACGAATCAATAACCAAGACTCAGTCAAGCAAAGCCAATATCCAACAACGAAAGCATAATACAATAACGAACCAACAACCGAGATACTAACTGAACAACAATCCAAAAGGAACCAACCAGACTCAACGAGACCAACAAGATATCGACGGAATAACACAAAGGACTCACAACAACCCACCAAGAAAGAACCCCAACTCCAACCTCCAAACCAAGTCAAACCACATAGTCAGAAGTCAGAAGTCAAGAGTCAATCCCGGAAAACCGGTACACAGGGGTGATGAGCCCAATCACAGGGACCGAAGTCCAATCACAGGGACCGTAGTCCAATCACAGGGACCGACAGTCCAATCACAGGGACCGAAGTCCAATCACAGGGGTAATCAACCCAATCACAGGGACCGAAGTCCAAAGTCAGAATTCAATAGTCAATAGTAGCACAATAGTCAAATCCAACCAACAACCACCAACAACATCCACAAAACCACCATCACAACCTCATATTCCAACATCAACCCAAACATCCAAACGAAGTGTTCATCTCAAATATGAACACAAACCAACTCCCAGATCATGAATCAAAGAATCAATAGATCAAGAACACCAAAATTGGAAACCAAAGACATGAATCAATACTCCAAGACATGGTATAAAATACCCAATAAATGACATGAATAAATACTCCAAAGACATGGTAAAATACCCAACAAAACAATCCAACAATAATCAGAAACAAAGGAGAACAACAGACAACAACAACAGAGAAACTGCTCACTGGAAACAAATTCCCAGGAGTCGTGCGGAACACACTAACGGAGCTCACCCTTCCGCCAGTCTCCTCCGCAAGAAGGAGACGGCCTCCCTCGGCGGACCACCCTCCTCCGCCTACTCCTACCGTCGCCACCTTGCGGACCACTTCAACGGATTACATTGTGCCGCCTCCGTGTTCCGCAAGGCCAAACTCGAGCCCTTCCCAGGCAGTTTCTGCTCAGATCAACAATCCAACTTCCAGAATACAAAATCAGACCAAATACACTCACATTTCATCCCATTTAGAGTCCAAAATAGGGAAATCCATAACATCATTGATCATACAACACTAGGCAAGAGATCAAGATGAAAACCAACAAAATACATCCAAGAAATAGGCCAAATAACAAGAAATTTCAGGATTTCCAACACCAAGAACATCATATATAGAATAGGTGAATAAAATAGATTTGATGGACATGGATGGTTACCTCAAGAGCTTTTCCCTACTCCAACAAGCCTTTAGCTAGCTCACAAAGCCCCACCTTCACCTTGATCATCTTTTTCCCAAAGAACCCCAAAAGCACACTTATAAGAATATGCAAAAAGGCTATCTAAAACACAAAATGCAAGATAGATTCTAGGCTAGATGCACTTACCCACTCCTAAACAAGCATAAAAGAGCAATCTTGACTTGGAAACTTGTAGGAGAAATGAAGACCAATCTTAGGGAATTTTAGGATGAAAATGGCGTGTGATTGAGTGTAGGAGGAAGAAGGAGTGAAAATCTTTAGGGTAGTTTGATCTTCAAATTATATACTAGGAATACATACAATATTTAGGGTGTAAGACATTTAAAGTGATGTGGGCTTAAGTAACTTATAATATAATGGGTGTAGGAAAATAAATATAATCAAGACTAGTAAGTTGGGCTTAATGAATTCACCCCTTACACATTAAATACAATAATTAGCCCATAGAATGTCTTAGGAACAATATATATATATTATATAATATATGATCAAGAATGTGGGCTTGTAGGAATATTTAATTACAAAGGTTGTAAGGGTCCAAATTAAATAAAATCCCTTACAAGAATAAATTCAATTAATTGGGCTCTTGATTAGAATAATTAAATTAGGCATCAAATATATATATACAAGTATATATACATATCAAATTGAAGGAATTAGCCCAATTGTAATTAATTAAATTGCCCAAGGAATTAATTAACGATCGAAAGGCTTGAAATGAATTTACGGGGTGTTACATGTTGCTTGTTTCCTTTCAAAACTTTTAATTTCCTTTTGAAGCCTTTTCTTCAGGATACTTCCTTCTGAAACTACGTCTTCCTAGTCAGTCCAACTGCGAAACTTATCTAATTTTACAATAAAGAATAAGGAGTCTAAACTGCTTATATAAATACGCTCTACATCATCAAAATCTATTACAAATAATCCTCTCAAGAAGAGTACATGGAAGCCCATGTGAATCCCTTTCAAGCATTGAGCAAGGAGAATGGGCAAGCATTGGAGGCTAACACTATGGTAGATCCATTGAGTGAGGAAGATGCATGGAAGGTAAAACTTAAATGTTTACCTTCTAACTTGAGGTAGGCATTTCTTGGGTCCAACTCTACGTATCCCATGATTCTGTGTTCTTTTTTACTTGATAATGACATTGAAAAATTGTTTGATGTGCTTAGAAAACATACGAGAGTGATTGGATATACAATTATATTAGTGATTTAATTGGCATTGATTCTAAGTATTACATGTTTAGGATTTATTTAGAGGATAATACCAAACCCACCCATGGTAGAAGCTCTTAGAAAGCTAAACCCCAATTTGAAAGATGTTAAACAATGAGATCATTAAGTTTTTGATGCTGATATTATCTACCCTATTTTGGATAGCAAATGGGTTAGTCCTATTCATGTTGTTCTGAAAAAAGGGGGGATAATGATAGTTGGGAATGGGAATATAATAATGAGCGCATTCCTACTAGACTTGTTATGCGTCGGGTCACCTTATGTTCATCTACTATAAAAAGTTGGAAAAAGTGCCAAATAGACGAGTGGTTACTGAACTTTTACACATTGTGCAATTGAACTATCGAACAAAAAAGTGTGCAATTAGACCATTAAAAACTTAAAAATTATGCAAATAGCATTTTTTACAGGTTATTTCCAAGTTTCCCTTAAATATGATGTCATAATTTCAAATTATATATAAAAAATACTTTAATTATTATTTTTAAAAATTAAAAGAAAGAAAAAACAATTTTTTTAAAATTTCAGTACTGTGGATGAAGTCTGAAATTTTTAAAATTTCAGTAGACACCTTTTGAATTTTTTTTTAATAGTTCTTTTTTCTTTTAATTTTTAAGGGAAATTATGACATCATATTTGAAATTATGACATCATATTTAAGGGAAATTTGTAAACAACTTGTAAAAATGCTATTTGTAAAATTTTTAAAATTTTAATTTGATGGTCCAATTGCACACCTTTTTTTTTTTGGTTCAATTGTATAATATGTAAAAGTTCAGTGACCTATTTGATATTTTTTCCTAAAAAGTTCAACAAGCCTACTAGGAAGGACCATTATTATCTTCCTTTTATTGATCAATTGCTTGAAAGGTGTGAGTTATGTTGTATTATTGTTACTTTCTATTTATTATTTGCTATCATATAAGTGGCTGTAACTTAGTCTAATAGATCAGCCTATAATTTAGGAGAGTCATCAGTTACCTATACTATAAGGACTCTCTCTCTCTTGTAATCGATTGTGAATTTCAAACTCAATTTACTAATCTGGTATCAGTTGCGATAGGTGACCGATCTTTTATCAAACAACCCGAAACCGCCGATCACCTCTAATCCTCTTTCTCAGCCAAATGGCCACAACTCCCTCCGACGGTGCGCTAACAGTCGCCACCGATCAGCCACCAGTCCCACCACCTTCCCTAACGGCTGCCCATCATTACGTATCGGTGAAACTAACCACCAGGAATTACTTGCACTGGCGAACTCAGCTAGTGTCGTTTCTTCGAGGACAGGGACTACTCGGATTTCTTGACGGCACAAATCCCTGTCCGCCGGCGACGCTGCCTGCTCCAACGACACAGCCGGCGACGCCACCACCGCCCAATCCGGCCTATCCGATCTGGGTCCAGCAAGATCAATCCGTGCTGTCGTTGTTGATCTCGTCGCTCACCGACGAGGTCATGTACCTCGCTGTCGGCAGGGACACCGCCCCGGAGGTTTGGGACGCCATCTCCGCTGCCCTCGCGTCATCTTCTCGTTCGCGCTGTCTCAGCTTGCTCGGTCAATTTCAGACCCTGCGGCAAGGGCATCTCTCGCCTGCTGAGTACCTCGGTCGCGCCTAGATGATTGTCGAAGCCCTCGCTCTTGCCGGACGTCCCCTCTCCACCGATGAACAATTGTTATACGCGCTGCGTGGTCTGCGGCCAGAGTACCGATCAATGGCGAGTGCCCTGACGGTATCGACTACGGCGGTCTCGCTGGCACAACTTGCGGATCATCTACAAAATCAAGAGTTTATTAACTCTGATGAATTCGTTATGTCTGATTCCCCTGTTCAGACGCAAAACTCTGTCGCCTTGTATACAGGTCATGGGCGATCCGCATCAGACTCCGGCGGCAGACATTCTGGAAGCCAGCGAGGAGGTAACAGCGGCGGTCGACATTGGAGAGGCAGAGGAAACTCAGGCCGCGGTCGAGGTGGCAATCCCCTCGCTGCCAAATCTGTAGATCACACGGCCATTCCGCCGTCCACTGCTATAAGCGGTATGACCGCCCTTCGCCGCAAGCCAATGTGGCAGTTGATGGTGAGCCTAATGCTGCGATCTCCGACGCTTGGTATCCGAATACCGGAGCTTCGTCGCATGCTACACCAAATGAGACCATGATGCACAGTTCAGATGTTTATAACGGTAGTGACGTGTTAAAGGTCGGCAACGGCGCAGGTTTGACAGTCTCCCGAATAGGACATGCAGTTATACCATCCGTGTCAAAAAGTTTATCTATGTCGAATATTCTTCACGTTCCCAATTTATCTTTACCATTACTCTCTGTATTTAAATTTACGAACGAAAACAATGTTTATTTCGAATTTCATAACAATTGTTTTCTTGTGAAGGACTGCAACACCCGGGAAGTTCTTCTTAGAGGGTCAACAGTTGGTGGTCTCTACAAAATTGTCTGTGCCTCAGTCTCATTTCGCGTTTGTTTCGGCTCGAGCCTCCTCAAGCATTTGGCATCAACGGCTCGGTCATCCCCACATTCAAGTCTTGAGTCGCATTTTAAAAGAATGTCCTGTTAGTGTCAATAATTTCAATAGTCAAAATCTATGTACACCGTGCCAACTTGGGAAATCGGCACGGTTTCCTTTAGAAAGAGTTTACAATAATAGTCAGAATATCTTAGACTTAGTTTACACGGATATTTGGGGTCCGTCACCGGTTATTTCATCTACCGGTTCTAGATATTTTGTACTGTTCGTTGACGACTTCTCTCAGTTTTGCTGGTTTTATCCCTTACGGGTAAAATCAGACGTTTATAAAAATTTTTATGCTTTTCGGGTTATGGTAGAACGGCGGTTTTCCCGTTCTATCAAAACTATTCAGTCCGACTTAGGGGGTGAATACCTCCGCCTTCATAAGACCTTTGAAAATCTGGGCATATTTCACCGACAATCTTGCGCATACACCCACGAACAAAACGGCCGTGTTGAGTGGCGTCACAGACATATAGTCGAAACTGGCCTCGCTCTTTTGGCAACCAGTTCCACCCCTCACTTATATTGGGATTATGCATTCGAAACAGCAACACATTTAATCAACTGTTTACCCTCCTCCGCAATTCACTTTGAAAGTCCACATTACCGTGTCTTCCAAACTAATCCCACATACACCTTTTTTCGTGTCTTTGGAAGCCAATGTTTTCCATATCTACGGCCTTATAATCGGCATAAAATAGAGTACCGCACCACTCCCTGTGTCTTCTTAGGTTACCCTGTTTCGTTTAAGGGTTATTTTATCGCTGCATGGACCTAAAGTCTGGGGCTGTTTATATCTGCCGTCATGTTCGATTTAACTAGTCTGTTTTTCCTTTTGAATCAACATTCAGGGTAATACGAATCCGGATACTACTGTTGTACCCTGGGGCTCTTTTCCAACTACTGTGCCCCAATGTACAAGTTCAACTCCGGCAGATATGCCTATAGCACAAGCCCCGCCTCATTTGGCCATTTCGGCACCTCCTACTACCGAGCCTGACACTCAACCCGCTCAGGCTCAGGCTCAGGCCACTCAATCAGACGGTAGAGCTATGCGGACGCGTCGTAAGACTCGTGGCACTGGGGAGCAATTTTATGCTTTAACTTCAAGTGTTGAGCCCTCGTGTTACTCTCAAGCAATTGGTCACACTGAATGGCGTGATGCTATGGACCAGGAATTCAATGCCCTGTTACACAATAATACCTGGAAATTGGTCCCTCCGAAACCAAGTATGAATGTAATTGGCTGTAAGTGGGTTTTTAGAACCAAACATAAGGCCGATGGTTCTATTGAGAGACACAAAGCACGTCTCGTTGCTAAAGGTTTTAATCAGGTAGCTGGCGAGGACTTCTTCGACACCTTCAGCCCTGTCGTCAAACTGAATACGGTTCGGTTATTATTTTCTCTCGCCGTGTCGAACAACTGGACTCTGCGACAGTTAGATGTTCATAATGCGTTCCTGAACGGCCACTTGACTAAGACAGTCTATATGAAACAACCACCAGGCTACGAGGATCCGGTACACCCGAGTCATGTGTGTCATTTACAGCGCTCGCTCTATGGGCTCAAACAGGCACCTCGGGCATGGTTCAAACGCCTGCATGATTTCCTATGCTCTGCAGGGTTTTCGCCTTCTAAAACTGATGTCTCTCTCTTTTATCATACAGCAGGTCTATCCAAGGTCTATTTACTGGTATATGTCGACGACATAATCATGTTGGGTAATGATGTTTCCTTGATTAACAAACTACTAGCTCGCTTATCTGGGACCTTTAAAATCCGAGACTTAGGGATCCCGAGCTTCTTTTTGGGTATTGAAACTATTTCTGACTTGCAAGGATTGCTACTCTCTCAACGACGTTATATGAAGGATATTCTCTCCCGAGCCGGGATGCTGGAATGCAAAGCTCTGGCTACTCCAGCTGCAACCACTCATCCTGTGGCCCCGTCAGATGAAGTTTTTGACAATACTACTCAGTATCGTCGCATTGTCGGTGCTCTTCAATATCTCACCATCACTCGGCCAGATCTCTCTTATGTTGTTAACAGGCTCTGTCAGTTTATGCACTCTCCGACTTCTGAGCACTGGTGTCTTCTTAAACGAGCCCTTCGGTATGTTAAAGGGACTCAGCTATATGGTCTGCTTCTTTCTTCGTCCTCATCTACAGAGTTGCATGCTTACTCCGACTCAGATTGGGCATGGTGTCCGGTGGATCGAAAATCAACCAGCGGCTATGCAGTCTATTATGGAGATAATCTAATCTCCTGGTTATCTCGGAAACAACGTACCGTGGCTCGTTTCTCTACAGAAGCTGAGTACAAAGGGTTAGCCGACGTTTCTGCTGAGGTTACTTGGATTATCTCTCTCCTACGTGAGCTAGGTCTGGACTCCGGCAAACCGGCTCAATTATGGTGTGACAATCTCGGTGCCACTTATCTAGCTGCCAATCCCGTTTTTCATGCAAGAACTAAACATGTGGAAATTGATTACCATTTTGTTCGAGATAAAGTTGCTTCAGGAGCCTTCACGGTTAGCTTTGTCTCGTCTCAAGAACAGATTGTTGATATCTTCACCAAACCTCTACCAGCTCCGCGCTTCCAGGCTCTGCGACGCAAGCTCAATGTTGTCGAGCTTCAACCTTGTGCTTGAGGGAGTGTGTGAGTTATGTTGTATTATTGTTACTTTATATTTATTATTTGTTATCATATAAGTGGCTGTAGCTTAGTCTAATAGATCAGCCTATAGTTTAGGAGAGTCATCAGTTACCTAGACTATAAGGACTCTCTCTCTCTTGTAATCGATTTTGAATTTCAAACTCAATTTACTAATCAAAGGATGCAAAAGAATAAATTCATCTTTTGCTTTTTAGATGGTTTCTCATATTATTTTCAAATTTCAATCCATCTAGAAGAACAAAGGATTACAAATTTCACTTGCCAATATTGGAAGTTTTCCATTCAAGAGGATGTCCTTTGGTTGTGCAATGCATTGGCAACTTTTCAACGGTGCAAAAGTGTTGGGAATTATTTAGTGGCTATTTATTCTATTGCTTGTTTAAATTATTGCTTGTTTAAATTACTTGATTACTACCCCAACAACTTGATATGATTTGCTTAATTAGCTTCATGCTTATCCTGCTAGCTTCTATCTTAGTGTCTAGAATCTCATTAGTACGTAGTTACGTTGCATAATTGTCATGCTATATATATATAAACCCCAATTCCTAAAGAATAACATTACTTTACCCTTGCTCACAAATTCCTAAAGAATAACATTACTTTACCCTTGCTCACAAATTTAATACTCATTAATAAATTAAATTTATTATTGTAGGTTTATAAAGTCATTACAATAACATACACTATAAGTTAATAAAGTCAATACTCCAAATTCATAAAATCACTACGGTAAGTTTATTTCACAATTATGAAATGATATGTTGAAAAAGTATATCGATATATGTGTCATTTAAAGTATCTCAACAAGATATTTTTATATATTGATTTTATTTATACAAAAATAAAAAATATATATATTTAAGTGATTATTGATCATCTCATTTTTATAAATGTACAATATTATTTTTACAAACTTACAGTATTATTTTTATAAACTTAATGCATAATATAACATGAATATAATTCTAGTGTGTGATACAATTTGTCCATTATATATTGGATAATGTCTGTCAATGTTTGCCATGTAAGCTCTTACCTCATTGGCTTTTAACTTTTTCCAAAATTAGATTGTCTACATGCATCATGCATTTAATTAAGTTGTGACAATGTCTGTCAACGTTTGTCCATTCTCTTACCTCATAACCTATAAAAATAAATATAAATATAAATGTCACAATATATGTCTGCAGAGATGAGCTCTCCTTATCAAATATTTTACAAAAAAAAATCATGTCTGAGTACAAGATAATATTAAATAAAACGAACCAGACCCTACCATAATAAACACCTATACAATTTACCGACCATGATATTGATATATCATTTTGGTATATCAACCTGAACTCAAAATTAATAAAATGCTCCAAATTAGAAATGATGAAAAATTAATGGGCTAGAGTATATAAACAAAAAAAATGAACTTGATAAAATAAAATAAAAATAAAAATAAAAATAGAAATCAAAGTTGATAGTATGAGTCGACTAGGTTGAAACTTAATTAGTAGGTTAGTCTAAATTGATCAAAATTACTCTTCGTTACACATACATGTGATGTAGAACAAAATAAACAAGGTAACATATATATGTATGCTATTCTTTAATCTTATTTTTAATTAATTTTTAAAATAAAATATTAATAAATATATTTATAAATTTAATACAAAATACATTATTGTTTATAAAAATAAATAATGAAATATATGTTATAGAATACATAACTTGGAGAACAAGTGGATGCGGTCTCAATTATCATATTTATAGCGATTTTCTAGACTTTAATCTTTATCCTTTAGAGTTCTTCTGAGATTATGTTTCTTACCTCTATGCATGTACTCCATGTATCGTTGTAGCGGATTGTCTACAAATATTAATAAGGTGGCATTTCGTTCAAAGATATATAATAATCAAAATCGAAATTGGAATCAAATATTCCCTCAATCCCATTTAATTTTATGAGTCGGGTTCAATTAACGAGGCTTGAAGTAACATTAAAAGTACTATTAATTTTTCAATTTAATTTACAATTTAATTTTTCATAATATTAAGTTTAGAATTAGTATGTGAAATTTATATATTTAGAAACTACATTAAAAGTACTATTAAACAAAAAAAATTAAAAATTATAAGTAAATATTAATGAAAACAAGCAAAGAAGAAAGAGTTGGTTTCACTAATAAATAGTAATTAGTAGGTCAGATGAAATGAAACAAAAAGAGTATTTAGTAATTGGAATGTGTTTTAGTAAAAGTATCCATGTATTTGGTATAACTATAAGAATGCGAATCAAAATATTAAAAAAAATGTAAAGTTATTATTATAAGAATAATGTAAAATATTTTTAAAACGAAAATCAAATTAACTTCATTGTCTATTTGTCTTTATCCAACATTATCCCCAAAGGCATGAATAAAAGAAATAGAGTAAAGAACATTTTTTTTTAAAGTAACATTATATTTTTTTTTTTTTAAACAAACACTTGATTTAGATTTTTTACCTCAAAAATCATGAACCAAACGTCTCCAAAATTTCTTTTTCTCAAATATATTTTTTGTCTTTCTATTATTGTCTTTCTCGTTTTACCATATTATAGTTACATATATATCAAATGAATCTCGGAACCAAAATGATACAATGATTCATTCATGCGAGGAAATGCATGTCACAATTCATAATACGTTATTGATTAGTATGAATACTCTACATCCTTGGTGAAAGGTATTATTTCTTATACTCATATTTTTAATCCATATATCATATAAAGCTCTCTATAGATACACTCCTGTGTAACATTATCACTATTTGAGGATGCAAATTAATTGAAAGGAAAAATTCATTCATATGTATGTAGAAAAATTCATTCACTCACTATTTGAGGATATTCATATGTTTATTTTTATATCCATGCACAATTAGTATTATATGTATATGTGTGTAAATAATTATATTATATTATTATGATTAAAGTGTTTAATTTTATCAAAAGCCTTATGGTCGAGCGGCAAAGCTGTGGCTTCTAAAAGTGTTTAATTTTTGGATATTACAATTTATTTGTTTGACAAATGTTTTTGTTGAGCATGGTGCAAGCCCTTTGACAATAAATTTATTTACAATTGTTGTAAAGTTTTAAATACGCTTGCATGTGAAGATTTGTAATGAATTTTCTATTTGAACCATTTTATCTAATTAATTATGTTTCGTATTTTGTTATGAATATTTTCTATCACACACATTTGAACTGTTTTATAATTTGTTGTCCCATGTCATCAAGATTTATGGCTTCGCCATGTTTGTAAGTTTTGTTTTATAAATATTAATTTATAATTTATTAGGATAACAAAGTGATTGTTTGTAAATTTATTTAATTTTAAATTATTTGTTCGTTTTTATAAACTATAACTATTTATTTATGAAGATACTGATACGGTTATTGGTTATTTTACATTTAAAAAATATCTAGAATTTTTTTCATAATTAGTAGTGTTTGTAAAATTGTTAAAATTTAGTGAATCTTAGTTATTTCAAGTAATTTAAATTTAATTTATGAAAATACATGTTAATTTAAATTTTATTTATGAAAATACATGTTAATTTCATGTAGGATCTTTGTTGTTGTTGTTGTTGTTCCCCGATTGTGTAAAATCCCCATTCAAATTTTTAGTGTAGTCATTTTTCTATTAAAGTATTTATAGAACTGATATAACTTACAGTTACTTGCCATGCTAAGGAGTAATCTATAGTGATAGAGAGATCTTTATACCGTGGTCCAAGGTTCACAACGCGTTGTAGACTATGGTCTTATATGACGTCATTTTTTATTTACTTTTAGTGGCGACCATTTAATTGTTTAATTCACGTTATATGTTTTTTTTTATAAAGCATGTTTATATGTTTTGTGTTATGAAAGTTTGTACCTTAAGTGTATTAAGTATGTACGTGAAACAAATTAGTAGTTGTGTAACACACAACATATTGTGTGTCTTATGTTATGAATTTATATCTTGTGTTGTAAAATTATGTACTTATAGAACATAAATTCTCCACCTAAATTAAATTTGAAAATAAGTAAGTATATAACATATGTATGCGTTGCGTTTTAAATTTTTGTGTATGTTCTGAAATTTTATGCATTAAGAGTATAAATTATGTACCTAAAATAGATTAGTAGTTGTGTAACACAACATATTTTATGTCTTTATGTTATGAATTTATATTCTATGTTATGAAATTTTGTGTCTATTATGTAGATTAAGAATATAAGTTTTATAGTTGAAATATATTAATAGCTGTGTAAACCAAAAAATTACAAAATCTTTTAAAATTTAAATATCAAAATACTTTTGTGAACTTTGATCCATGATAGAGTAGAAATTGAGAATTTATATAATAAAACTCTTTCCAGAGGATCAGAATTCATGGATGTCAGCATAAGCCAAAGCTGTCGGTTGTCATTTTGCCATTGAATGTCGGGACCAATCAATAATCCACATGCAATAAAGGTGTTTCACTATAAGTTCTACAATATGGATTTTTGATCTCAACTATTTCAATTTTATTTCCTCATAAATTAATATATAATAAGTTATTTTTATCCTTTAAATCTCAAAAAAAAAATTTGTCATTATCAATATTTTAAATGCAAAATAAGAATAAGAAATACTCTAAGAACTTTTTTTGAGTATTACTGACTGTATTACAATGTTATCTATAACTTTTCATATGAAAGTAGGAGTGTAAACGAGCCGAGCCGAGCTCGAGCATAGGGTGGCTCGAGCTCGAACTCGTTAAGGAAGGCTCGGCTCGAGCTCGATTGAGCTCAAGAATTGATGCTCGAGCTCGAGCTCGCCAATTTTCAAGCTGCTCGAGTTTGGCTCGAGCAGCTCGATTGTTCGAGCTCGAGCTTGAATTCGAGCTCAAAATCAAGGTTGAACTAGAGTTCGAGTTCGATTTTGAGCTCAAATTTTAGCTGTTTGATTTTAAATTCACGTTTCAATTAAAAATAAACTATAATTTTATATGTATATATTATATTATATTTATATAAATAAATAAATAAATATATATGTATATATTATATTATACAAATAAATAAATAAATAAATAAATAAATATATATATATATATATATGTATATATTATATTATACAAATATATATATATATATATATATATATATATATATATATATATATATGGCTCGCGAGCGGCTCGACGAGCCACGAGCCTAAAACATTAGAGCTCGAGCTCGACTCGATTATTAAATGAGTCGCTCGGGCTCGCCTCGAGCTCGAATTTGACCAAGTTGGAGCTGAGCTTTGACCGAGCGGCTCGCGAGCAGCTCGCGAAAGGCTCGACTCATTTACACCCCTATATAAAAGTGTAATTTAGTTTCATTAGACCACAATATCTTGACTATATAGAATTAGGTGTTCAAATAATTGTATGATTATGTATGCGGTATTCCCTTACATCATCATTACAAAGGTTTTATCATACCCTAGAAGATGCCCAGAACTTCAATTCCCACTTGTGATGCATATATATATATATATCTAAACACACTAAGCAAAGCTTGTAAATCCCGAAAGGTAGTTTCCATTTTCCAGTAGGTAGCGATCGATGGCGGTGATAACAGAGCAGCAGCAGCCTCATTTCGTGTTTGTTCCATTCATGGCTCAAGGCCACATGATCCCCATGATAGACATAGCCAGATTACTAGCCCATAAGGGCGTGAGAACAACAATTTTCCTAACCCACCATAACGCCAGTCGTGTCAAATCCGTGATTGATCGCGCGCAACAATCTGGCCTCCCAATCCAAGTCCTCCACCTCGGTTTCCCCTGCGCCGAGGTCGGCTTGCCAGACGGCTGCGAGAATGTGGACTTACTCCCTTCTTTCGAAATGGGATTGAACCTCTACGCCGCCACCAAGATGCTTCAACCCAGAATCCAGGAACTTGTGAGCGAGATGAAACCCGCCCCCACCTGCTTAATCTCCGATTGGTGCCTCCCATGGACGGCCAATATCGCCCAGAACCTTAACATCCCGAGAATTATCTTTCATGGGATGTGTTCATTCTCTCTGCTTTGTATGCAAAATTTATGGAATTGGGATGGTTTAGAAACCTTAGAGTCTGAATCCCAGTACTTTGAAGTGCCTGGACTGCCAAATAATTATAAGATAGAAATAACCAAAGCTCAACTCGGGCACTTGGTGAAACCCAGC
Source organism: Ipomoea trifida (assembly GCA_003576665.1). NCBI lineage: Eukaryota > Viridiplantae > Streptophyta > Magnoliopsida > Solanales > Convolvulaceae > Ipomoea > Ipomoea trifida. The sequence goes on along the minus strand of CP025649.1, from coordinate 8,819,930 downwards.
TCCGAGGAGTTCACCAAGTTTGCCAAGGAGAAGGAAGACGTAGAGGATAGCGCTTTTGGGGTAGTGATGAACAGCTTCGAGGAGCTGGAACCGGAATACATCAAGGAGTTCAAGAAAGGGAGAAAGGTTTGGACCATCGGCCCTGTTTCTCTGTGCAATAAGGAGGAATCGGACATGGCTGAAAGGGGGAATAAGCCCTCCATTGATAAGCATCACTGCTTGAAATGGCTCGACTCCATGGAACCCAACTCCGTTCTCTTCGTCTGCCTCGGAAGCGTCTCGCGACTGCCGACTCCTCAGATGATAGAGCTTGGGCTCGCACTGGAGTCATCAAACCGCCCTTTCATTTGGGTTATCAGGTACTCTTAGTTATTATTATATACTAAGATAAACGGAAGGAAACTTAAATAATCACGAAAAACTTCCTGGTAACAACAAAAATTTTAAGATCACCTAAATATCTGTAGCTATAGTTGAAGAAACCTTTAGAGTATAGTTAATGTTTTTTTCTATTACTTCTTGATTACTAGATGGTGTGTGTATTCATCTCTTAAAAGATTAAATCTAACTTCAATCTTAAAGGCCCCATGCCCCAACTGACCTAGCATGTGAAAGAAAGTACATCACAGAAATTTAGTGCTTACAAGGAATCGGTTTATATTAGGCATAATCCCCACACCTCATTGCCAAATTTCGAACATTGGTCTCTCTCCCAAACAATGCCTATGAGACAAATACCGGTGCTTACCTGCCATCATTATAGACAGAAATTCTGTTAAATTCAAATTAAATATCCTAAAGTATCTAAGTGACGAAATCACTTATTAACTTAATCATTCACTTGCTGCACAACTAGTCATGACCACGGTTTTGGTTTCTGTTCGAAAATGGACGAATGGGCGATTCCAGTTTGAACGGTCAATTCAAACCGTGAATTTTTTTTTGGGGGATTTTCTTGCCTGTTTTTGCCTTGCCATAATGCAACCATATGTATGCCGGTAGATTAATGATTGCATGCAATAAATGATAGCATATCAATTTCATTCTATGCTTCAATTCCCTGACGTGATATTTTGTCCCCTTTTTTCTTAATTTTTAATTAGTTCCAACAATGGAGTATATATGATTCAGAACTACTGAACCAGTAAATAAAGATAAAAAAAGTGGGTATATGAAAATATATGCATCTTTTTAAACAATAGCACACCTGCACAAAGTAGATATGACCACAAACTGGCACAAAGGCCAGACGTTCCTTTGCGCCAGTAGACTGCCCACTGCCAGTGGCCACATTATTATTATTATTATTATTATTATTATTATTATTATTATTATTATTATTATTATTATTTTAACGATTCTGGAATTGTAACAGGCAGTTCCAGTTCCAGAATTTTGTAGATTGGAACTGGAACCAAAACGTACAATCCATTTCGATTTTGGTTCATTCTAACAGTGCACAGTTCAGTTCGAATCGAACCATTGTCATAGCTAACCACAATACTAATAATACAGTATATTATATTATATTATATGTGAAAAATACTTACAAAGTTACAGGTACATGTCTGATGAGTTTCAAAACTGGATTCGCCAAGAAAAATACGAGGAAAGAGTTAAAGAGCAACAGGGGCTTGTCATCTATGGTTGGGCTCCGCAAGTACTAATCTTGTCTCACCCGTCTATCGGGGGATTCTTAACTCACTGCGGGTGGAACTCGTCCCTAGAAGCCATTACTTCCGGCTTGCCTTTGATCACTTGGCCACTTTTCGCGGAGCAATTCTTGAACGAGAGGTTAATTGTGAATGTACTAAAAATCGGAGTGAGGGGTGGAATGGAGTTTCCTGTTGTGTTCGGAGCGGAAGAACAGACAGGAGTCCAAGTGAATAGAGATGATATTGTAGTGGCCATTGAGGAAGTGATGGGTGGAGGAGAGGAGGCTGAAATGAGAAGAGAAAGAATGAAAAAGCTTGGGGAAATGGCAAGGATGGCAATGGAGGAAGGAGGTTCATCTTTCCTTAATATTGACAAACTAATTGAAGATGTTGCAGAGGAATCGAATGCTAGGACATCAGTTTAAGACTATGATATGTGTTAGTTCATTTCCATTTCTTAATATATGCTATCAACGGGACTTCATCAACATCTCTGTACTTGCTACTGGATGAACCATGTCGAATTGGAACTAGTATTATGTAAAATCATACTCCCTCTGTCCCTCCCATTTTACTTCCTATTTACTATTCATTGGTGAAACAAACTCTTTTTTCATTGCTTATTTTCTTTTGTAATTTTTTTTATTTTTAAATTTAATTTTTTGTGTTTAATAGTATAGTTTCTAAATATATAAATTTTATATATTAATGCTAAACTTAATATTATGAAAAATTGGATTAAAAATAACTTCAGTCAAGCCTGTTAAACGAATCAGACATCTAAAATGGGACGGAGGTAGTATCATTCAGTGTAAGCAATTTGAGTAGACCCAACTTTCTAGATTAGAATTGTCTTATATTATCAGACTACACATTTCAAAAATATATATATAATCACGCTACACAAGTTGAGAGTATACACTAAAAAGGATAAGTTGTTCTTATTAAAAATTAGATCTAAAATTTTGTAGTACTAAAAAAAAAGATCTAAAATTTTGTAATCCTTAACGGAGCAAAAAAAAAAAAAAAAAACACTAAAAAGTTGAACTTGAAATTTCTGATTACAAAGTCAATAATTTCATCAACCTACATAACATTGGTCTAGTGGTTGAGAAGTAGTATTACTTAAAGACTTACTTCCAGCATCAAAGTAGAGGTTTAGACTTTTTATACTCAAAAATGTGCAATTTAGTGTTAAGCCTTTATGAAATTCAGACTATAATACGAAACAAAAACTGTAGGTAATAAAGAAAAAAAAAAAAAAAAAAAGCTCTGCAAGATATGTCCTGCATCACTTCATGCCATCCGTCGAACATAGCAATGATGGTATTGCAACGTGCACAGCCGCCGCACGGCAAAAATATATATGCGCGCACCAACGAGATAAGAGTTCAATTCAGTGAAGTGTATGTAAATGTGTAATCTTGGAAAAGCACTAGACGTGGACACTACATCCTCCACACATGATGCCAACCTGTGCCTATCAACTATTCATAAATTGAAAAGGATAAGTGGATAACCTTCTTTCCAACCACTTTCCTTTTCTTGACCAACTTCTGTCGATAGTAATAAACAAAGGAGATAATTTTTTTTCAATTTTGTCCTAAACAACTTTGGTGTCATATGGTAGTCCCAGACTTTTGTATTATCACTCAAAATTATCCTCAGTTAGTTAAGGTGTCAAATGGGTGTTAAGTATAGGTGCAATATAGTCATTTCACGTTAATCTCTTCTCAACCGGTTTCTTCACTTGTGTACACCGGTCTTCGCCGGTAAAGCCACTAGCCACTGACAATTTCTTGATTTTCCGATGGTGGGTCGATCTGGATTTGATTAAACGACGACAACTTTGATTCAATCTTAAGTTGTGTTAGCACGGGCGATAAAGGTCGAGTCTTTAGAATCCCAAATGGCCAGTTTCCCAATCTTGATCGCGCCGGTTGACGGACACACATCCATAGATTCTACAACCATGCCCAAATCCGTGAATTCAATTCCGACAAATCAACCGAGCCCAGAGAAAAATTCCGGTGAAGAACCAGTTGTGTGAAAAATCCCGGACCGCCATTGTCAACGTGATGATCTTTACCGGAGAAGACCGGTGTACACAGACGAGGAGACCGGTTGAGAAGAGTTCAACATGAAATGACTATATTGGCCCTGTACTTAACACATGTTTGACACCTTAACTAACAGAGGAAAATTTTGAGCGATAATACAAAAGTCTGGGACTACTTTATGACACCAAAGTTATTTAGGACAAAATTGAGAAAATCACTATAGTCGATGACAATTTTGGGTATTAACTCTTTTATAATTCTACTATGTTACAATTGACCAATGCAATGACTATAAGTGTTTTTTTGAAGGAAAACAACTGAACTTCATTAATGCACTAGCTAGGGAGAACGACGTTCTAGTATAAAGAAATAGAATGAATCGAATTAGAGATAAAAAAGCGCATAATGTCATTGCAATCCTTCGTGGCAATGCTCACATAAGACCGTAGTTCAAACGTTGTCAACAGATTAGCTCGCAAAGTGACACAATCTGTGTGTAGCCCGATGGAGGCAAATCCATGACTCTTTGTCCAAGATAAGGCCTCCTTACAGGTCAGGGTTTCAGCCAATTAAGGGGATGAACAAGGTGACAACATTCCATTCCCAACAGCAATGATGCCTTCGGCTGGCGAGAGGAGAACAACCCCATATTACAGTAACTTAGTGACCTGGCTCAACAAACAGTGCTAAATGTCGGTGCGTACAAGGGATTTGCCTATTTTAAGTATAATTCTCACACTATCATTGCCGAGTTTTGAACCTTGGTCTTTTCTCCAAACACGATTTACAGGAACTGTGGGAAAACTATTTTGCTTAGAAGCCTACCTACAATCATTACAGATAGATATTCAGTTAATTAAAATCAAACTGAATATCCTAAATTATCTAAGTGACTAAATCCCTTATATATTAACTTAATCATTCACTTATATTATATGTGGAAAAATCCTTACAAGTATATCTCCTATGAGTTTCAAAACTGGTTTCGCCAAGAAAAATGTATTATTGTAGGTTTATAAACTCATTGCAATAAATAAACTCATTACAATAACACTATAAGTTAATAAAGTCAATACTCCAAATTCATAAAATCACTACGGTGAGTTTATTACACAATTATGAAATGATATGTTGAAAAAGTATATTGATATATGGGTCATTTAAAGTATCTCAACAAGATATTTTTATATATTGATTTTATTTATACATAAATAAAAAAAAATATTGAAGTGATTATTGATGATCTCATTTTTATAAATGTACAATATTATTTTTACAAACTTACAGTATTATTTTTATAAACTTAATCCATAATATAACATGAATTCTAGTGTGTGATATAATTTAATTTGTCCATTATATATTGGATAATGTCTGTCAATGTCTGTCAATGTTTGCAATGTAAGCTCTTACCTCATTGGCTTTTAACTTTTTCCAAAATTAGATTGTCTACATGCATCATGCATTTAATTAAATAATTAAGTTGTGATAATGTTTGTCAACGTTTGTCCATTCTCTTACCTCAGTACCTATAAAAATTAATATAAATATAAATGTCACAATATATGTCTGCATAGATGAGCTCTCCTTATCAAACATTTTACAAAAAAGAAAAAAAAAATCATGTGGGAGTACAAGATAATATTAAATAAAACGGACCAGACACTACCGTGATAAACACCTATACAATTTACCCACCATGATATTGATATCATTTTGGTATATCAACCTGAACTCAAAATTAATAAAATGCTCCAAATAATTAGAAATGATGAAAAATTAATGGGCTAGAGTAGAAACCAAAAAAAAAATAAATTTTGAACTTGATAAAATAAAATAAAAATAAAAATAAAAATAAAAATAAAAGTTTATAGTATGAGTCGACTAGGTTGAAACTTAGTAGGTTAGTCTAAATCGATCAAAATTACCCTTCGTTACACATACATGTGATGTAGAACAAAATAAATAGGGTAACATATATACGTATGCTATTCTTTAATCTTATTTTTAATTAAGTTTTAAAATAAAATATTAATAAATATATTTATAATTTTAATACAAAATACATTATTGTTTATAAAAATAAATAATGAAATATATGTTATATAATACATAACTTGGAGAATAAGTGGATGTGGTCTCAATTATCATATTTATAGCGATTTTCTATACTTTAGTCTTTATCCTTTAGAGGTCTTCTGGGATTATGTTTCTTACATCTATGTACTCCATGTATCGTTGTAGCGGATAGTCTATAAATATTAATAAGGTGGCATTTCGTTCAAAGATATATAAGAATCAAAATCGAAATTGGAATCAAATACTCCCTCAATCCCATTTAATTTTATGAGTCGGGTTTAATTAACGTAACGAGGCTTGACTGAAGTTATTTACAATTTAATTTTTCATAATATTAAGTTTAGAATTAGAATGTGAAATTTATATATTTAGAAACTACATTAAAAGTACTATTAAACACAAAAAAAATAAAATTATAAGTAAATACTAATGAAAACAAGCAAAGAAGAAATAGTTGATTTCACTAATAAATAGTAATTAGTAGGTCAGATGAAATGGAACAGAAAGAGTACTTAGTAATCCGAATGGGTTTTAGTAAAAGTATCCATGTATTTGGTATAACTATAAGAATGCAAATCAAAATATTAAAAAAAAATTAAAGTTATTATTATAAGAATAATGTAAAATATTTTTAAAACGAAAATCAAATTAACTTCATTGTCTATTTGTCTTTAGCCAACATTATCCCCAATGGCATGAATAAAAGAAATAGAGTAAAGAACATTTTTTTTAAAGTAACATTAATTTTTTATAACACACTTATACATGATTCCGATTTCTTACCTCAAAATTCATGAACCAAACGCCTCCAAAATCTCTTTTTCTCAAATATATTCTTTGTCTCTCCATTATTGTCTTGATGAGAACTATTATCCTACGGCAATGGAGAAGACTTCTTCAGACAAAGACGAAACCAGCAGAGACAACAGTGACTGATCACGACGAACCCATGCGACGTACGCTGGATTCGTGAGGTGAGGCGCACCATCGGAAGCGGCGATAAGAAACTCAGCCAGGCAGGGGCACGAACCGTCGGCGAGTTCAATTAAGTCATGATCACGAAGAAACGGGACGACTTGGGTAAGCCAAAACAGAAAATTACGGAACATCTGAAACGGTCCGTTCCGTCATTCTCAGCCATGGGATGGAGAAAACCCCTAGCGACTGATACCAGATGAGAACTATATTGTGCTTGTACAGGTTACAAGGGTATACATAGGAGGAGAGTTATAATCAGTCTAGAACCGAGACTGATAGTATGACTCAAATATGTAGAGTCCTAATAGTCTTTCTCGTTTTAACATATTATATTTACATATATATCAATTGAATCTCGGAACCAAAACGATACAATGATTCATGCATGCATGCGAGGAAATGTCTCAATTCATAATACGTTATTGATTAGTGTGAACACTCTACATCTTTGGTGAAAGGTATTATTTCTTATACTCATATTTTTAATCCATATATCATATAAAGCTCTATATAGATACACTCTTGTGTAACATTATCACTATTTGAGGATGCAAATTAATTGAAAGGAAAAATTCATTTATATATATGCATGTAGAAAAATTCATTCACTCACCATTTGAGGATATTCATATGTTTACTTTTATATCCATGCACAATTAGTATTATATGTCTATGTGTGCAAATAATTATATTATATCATTATGATTAAAGTGTTTAATTTTATCAAAAGTCTTGTGGTAGAGCGGCAAAGATGTGGCTTCTTAAAGTGTTTAATTTTTGGATATATATTACTATTTATTTGTTTGACAAATGTTTTTGTTGACAATGGTGCATGGTTATGGGAGTGTGATTTATTACGTGGTCAAAAGGATATTGACCTTATTATGAGTGTTCCAGATTCTATGTATTGGGGAGGGGGGGAGGGGGGTGGGGTGTGAGGAGAATGGTAATTATACTATATAGAGTACCAGCCTAGGTTATCCATACTTGACCGGTTCAAACCCAGGAGTTTGAGAATCAAACCTCCAACCTCTCGGCTGTAGGTAGAGCACTCTTACTACCTGGGCTGTCCTTACGGACATGTTTAAATATTGTTGTGCACTTGTGCATGGGAATGGGTGGCCTTCCGGTCATGATTCTCCTACTTTGGCTGCTTGGCTTCCACCACTGCCGGGGTATTTGAAGCTCAATATAGATGATGCTATGGATTTTCAACACAGGAGGTTGGGGTTTAGTTTTATGCTTTAGTTTTATTAGTTATGTTGATTAATTAATTAATGATTTATTGTGAGTTTTAATTATTTATTTACACTTTGAAGATGTGCATTTGCTTGTTTAAATAATTAGTGTTGAAATTGTCAAAAATTAATATTGATTGTTTAATTTGTGATATTGATTTTTGTCTTTATCTCTCAAATTTTGAAATATTGTTAATCAATAAAATGAATATCAATTATTTATGAAAAAATTTGGTGACAAAATAATTGACAGAACATTTTATTTAATAAAAAATGACAATTTATATTTAAATAAATTTTGTTGTTCTTATTGTTGTTGTTGTTATTATTATTATGGTATTTTATGTTATGTGAAAAAATTTTAAAGTAATGATCGACACTCGTGTCAATCGTACTTATATAACTATGTATTTCATACTTTATTATACATAAGATAATTAGAAATCATTATCTATAATAATTACAATAATGTATGGTATATATAATAATAATAATAATAATAATAATAATAATAATAATAATAATAATAATAATAATAATAATAATAATAATAATAATAATAATAATATAGTACGGTTAATTATAATGTCGACTAACAGTCTAACAACGCAAATTATATGGTGGACCATGGTCCACAATGCATTGTGGACCATGATCATGGCTGATACTGCAGTTGTGTTGAACGGATACTGCAGTTGTGTTGAAAGGAAATTGCAGTTGCGTGGAACAGAGGACATTCATCCGTTCAACACAACTGTAGTATCCTTTCAACACAACTGCAATATCTGTTCAGCACAACTGTAGTATCAGTTCAACACAACTGCAGTTCCAGACGGATGACACGGCCTCTGTTCCGCGCAACTGCAGTTTCCTTTCAATACAACTGCAGTATCCTTTCAACACAACTGCAATATCAGTTCCACACAACTGCAGTATCAGTCATGATCCATGGTCTACAATACATTGTGGACCATGGTCCATGGTATAACGACTGGTCTAATAACAAGGCAAATTTTCTCAAGTACATTGGCCCCCAACTCAAGTTTTTTGGCTCTTAAGACTAGTTCCAGTTCAACATGGGTCATCCAGTAGCAAGTACAGATCAGAGATGTTTATGATGAAGTTATAGCATTATTATTAACTAATTTTGCAAAGAAAAGGAAATGAAAACATCATAGTCTTAAACTGATGCATGTCCTAGTATTCGATTCATCTGAAACATCTTGAATTAGGGTTTGCATTCAAGATGTCATAAAATTTTTTAAAAAGATATTTTTTATATATATATATATATATATATATATATATATATATATATATATATATATATATATATATTGTATAGTATGCAATTTCTCCATTTTTTTATTTATTTAGTAAATTAAATAAATATTTATTTGTGTTTCTCATTTGCTCAAGATTACTAATGTATATGTATAAGAAACAACAATAGTGTATATAAAAAGAAACATCAAAAGGCTCAAAATCAATTGTGTATATGCATATATTGCTATTATTTTGCAAAAGGACAAAAATTTGTTTTCAAAATGATGAGTAAGAAATTGGGCAATTTATTTCCTTTGAGAAAATAATTCAATGAACAACAAGGAGAGAAAAGAAAATTTAAAAAAAAAAAAAAAAAACCTAAAAAGTTAGCTGTTGGAAACTTTAGAATTACAAGAGAGAATGGGGGGAGAAATAATCAAAAAGAGGAAATAAAGTGGAGAGGGCGGAGAAAAAAGCAGACAAGTGGAAACAAAAGTATTAATATTTTATTGAGAGTCATTTCTATTTTTGGTCCTACGGTTATTGGGGCATTGCCAATTTTAGTCCACTTCATTAATTTTTGTCACATTACGGCTAGTCTTATTTAGTTCTTGCCACTTTTAGTCCATCGTTAAAATTTTCGTCAAATGATCGTCCTAAACAGGGGTATTTTTTGTCTTTTCATGCTTTGGTCATCTCTTTGACCATTTGCAGTGATTTTCCTTACACATTTTCATCCAATGAAGAGGTCCGGCGGAAGCTATGTGAGCCACATTACAAAGCATGATTTTCGCCGAACCTCTTCATTGGATGAAAATGTGTAAGGAAGATAATTGCAAAGAGTAAAGGAGATGATCAAAGCATGAAAAGACCAAAATATCCCTATTTTGGACGGTTATTTGACGAAAATTTTAACGGTGGACTAAAAGTGGCAAGAACTAAATAAGACTGGTCATAATGTGGCAAAAATTAATGAAGTGGACTAAACTTGGCAATGCCCCAATAATAGTAGGACCAAAAATGGAAATTACTCTTTTTATTGAAATAATGGTAAATTTGTAATTTGTAAAAATTAATGGCAATTAGGAAAGAAAATAAAATTCAAATGTTATATCATAATATATATATATATATATATATATATATGCACGTGCGCACACACACTTTATAATGAGCGAGATATGATTTTTGGAAATGAGTTGCCATGTAAACACATGTATAGCTAAATGGGGTCAAGAAATTTTTTTATATAGGTTCAAAATAATATTTGAATACTGAATTAGTTCAAGAAATAATAAATAATAATGCTATCACTATCGCATATGGAATTGCTACTAAAGAGATCAGTGTTTGTACATTGTCAGTTATACATTGTTGCTTCTCGGATTAACAATCCAAATGGTCTGAAAATATTAATTGTAAATGAATCAAGTTCAATTTGTATATCAACATTTAACGTTGTGTCCATGAAGTTTTCAATAATTTATAACTTTTTTAATTTTTTGCATTTCAATTTGAACAAAATGGGTAATTATTTATTAATTTTCTTGCAGGTAGATCTTTAATTTTTTATTAGTTCAATTATACAACTTATATTAATATAATTCATTTCAAATTTTCATTCTTCTTATTAAGAATGTTAGGACTCCTAGTGTTAGTCATGTTAGGACTCTTCTTGTTAGCTACTTCTATTATTGTTATACTTCTATAGTTTGTATATAGGTGTTATAGATTACGTTGTATAGTTAACACATTCAATTATACAAAATCCTAATCCTAATCTGGTATCAATCGCCAGGTGATCTCTATGGCCGACGCTACGTCTGCGGCTGTTTCGTCGGAGAGGACGGTCTCCGACGGTGCTCCGGCTTCGCTACCGGCGCCGAATGCCCTTTCTTCAGCTTATCATTACGTGAGTATCAAGCTAACCTCGCGTAACTTTCTTTTTTGGAGAGCTCAGTTGGTTCCGTTTCTCCACGGCCAACGTTTGATGGGGTTCATCGATGGTTCGATCCCCGCTCCTCCTGTTTTGCTTCCGCCGCCGACAGCGACGTCCACTGCCGCTCCCACCGTAAACCCGGCATATGCTCCTTGGTTTCATCAGGACCAAGCAATTTTATCGATGATTATTTCATCTCTTTCAGAGGAGGTCATCCCAATTGTTCTCGGCAAACAGACCTCCATGGCGGCTTGGAATGCGCTCGAGCTTGCGTTGGCCTCCACGTCCCGTGCTCGTGCCGTTTATCTCCTCGGGCAGCTCCAGACATTGCAGCAGGGTGAGGCCTCTGTTGCCGATTATTTGGGACGTGTGAAGGTTCTCCTTGAAGACCTTGTGTTGGCCGGACGTCCGGTGACTGACGACGAGATGAACATTTACGCTTTTCGTGGATTGCGGGCGGAGTTTCGCTCGTTTGCTGCCTCTTTGTCCACTCGGCCGGTGCCTCTGACTTTAGAGGAGATGGCGGATTTTCTCGGCGCACAGGAGTTTGCGCATGTTGCTGAGTTCTCGCCTGCTGGAGTGTCGCCGTCGGTCGCGCATGCTGCTCGGCGTGGTAATGGCCGTGGCGGTCGTCGCGGCTCGCAGCAGTGGCGTGGTGGCCAGTCGCGGTCTGGCGGTGGTTCGCCGGCGTCTGCTGGGCAGTTCGGTCAGCAGTGGCGCGGGTCTAGTTCTGGAAGTCGAGGCCGTGGGCAGCAACGTGGAGGTCGTGGTGGCTCACGGTCGAATTTGCGATGTCAGATATGTGATATTCCAGGTCATTCGGCCTTGACGTGTTATCGTCGCTATTCAGACGGGTCGCAGGCTCATATGGTGTATCAGGACTCTACTGACTCGGGCTCGATGGGGTCTCAGACATGGTTCCCGGATACGGGGGCCACCGATCATGCTACTCCGGATGCTCGTTCTTTCACTACGGCTGAGGACTACATTGGTACTGACTCACTCCGGGTTGGTAATGGTAAGGCTTTGCCTATTTCTAGTGTTGGTTCTACATCGTTTAGTACCCCGTCTCGTTCTTTTAAGATGTCTCGAGTTTTGCATGTTCCTGGTTTGTCTGCGTCATTACTTTCTGTTTAGAAATTTGCTTCTGAAAATTCTGTGTTTTTTGAGTTTTACCCCACTTGTTTTGTTGTGAAGGATATCCGCACCAAAGCGGTCCTCCTCAGGGGTAACAGTTCGGGTGGTTTATATTCTTTGCCGATTTCTGCACCTTCTGCTTTCGTTTCGGCTCGGGCATCGTCTTCGGTGTGGCATGGGCGCCTTGGCCATCCTCATCACCGTGCTCAAAGTCACGTTTTGAAGTCTTGCTTAGTTAGTTCGTCTAGTCGATTAGATTCTATTTGTACTGCTTGTCAGCTTGGGAAATCTGCGCGTTTCCCTCTTTCTAGTGTTCGTTCTTCTAGTACGCATGTCTTAGATTTGGTTTATAGTGACATTTGGGGTCCTGCTCCAGTTTCTTCTGTTAATGGATACCGTTATTTCGTTATTTTTGTCGATGATTTTACTCGCTTTACTTGGTTTTATCCTATGCGTTTAAAATCTGATTTATATGCTGTCTTTGCTCAATTTCGTGCTTTGGTTGAGCGTTCTTTTGGCTGTCGTATTAAGTCTATTCAGTCTGATCTTGGGGCTGAATACAAGAAGTTACACTCCGAGTTTCTTCGCCTAGGTATTTTTCACAGGCAGTCATGTGCTTACACTCACGAACAAAATGGTCGTGTTGAGCGTAAGCATCGTCATATTGCTGAGACAGGTCTTACTTTGCTTGCTCATTCTTCTGTTCCCTCTCGGTTCTGGGATTATGCCTTTGAGTGTGCGGTTTATCTTATTAATCGTATGCCTACTTCTGTTTTAGCCAATAAGAGTCCCTATGCTGTCTTATATCGGTCACCACCATCATATTCTTTTCTGCGTGTATTCGGTTGTTTGTGTTTCCCGCACTTACGCCCGTATAATCGTCATAAGATGAGTTTCAGGTCTGCTCCCTGTGTTTTTCTTGGTTATCCTGATTCTTTTCGGGGGTATCGATGTATGGACTTAAACACTAACAAAATTTTCATTTGTAGGCATGTTCGTTTCGATGAGCATGTGTTCCCTTTTGCTGCTAAGTCAGTTGTGCAGCCCGATGTGAGTCCTCAGTCGATGCCGTGGGGTGTTGCCCAGTTATCTCCTGTTCCTCCTGACGTGGAGGTGCTACCTACTTCTGATTCTCAGCAGGTGGTCCCGTCTCGGGGTCGTCGTGCTCGTCCGGTGCCTCAGGGTCCTGGTCCCATGACTCGGAGTCGGGCTCAAAAGGAAGGTGCGGTGCTGGTTGCCTTGTCTGCTGAGTTGAGCCCGTCAGAGCCTACCTGTTATACTCAGGCTGTTCGGTTTCCTGAATGGCGTGAGGCTATGGATGCTGAGTTCAATGCACTGCTGCAGAATCAGACTTGGAGACTTGTTCCGTTTAAGCAGGGCATGAATGTTGTAGGCTGCAAGTGGGTCTATCGCACCAAGTGCAAGGCGGATGGTTCGATTGATCGGCACAAGGCCAGGCTTGTGGCAAAAGGCTTCAATCAGGTGGCAGGTCAGGATTTCTTTGATACATTTAGTCCTGTAGTGAAGCCTACTACGGTGCGTCTACTTCTGTCTTTGGCACTTTCTTCAGGATGGACTGTGCGTCAACTTGACGTGCACAATGCGTTCTTGAATGGGAATCTCGCTGAGGCTGTGTATATGGCTCAACCTCCTGGTTATGCTGATTCAGATTTTCCGGGCCATGTGTGTTTGTTGCAGCGGTCTCTGTATGGCCTTAAACAGGCCCCGCGTGCGTGGTTCACGCGTTTGCATACTTTTCTTTTGTCAGTTGGTTTTAAAGCTTCCAAGACCAATGTGTCTCTGTTCATTTATTCTCAAGGGGACTTGCGTGTGTATTTGCTTGTTTATGTAGACGATATCCTAATTATGGGGAGTAGTTCTGATTTGGTGTCTGTGCTGATTACTAAGCTCTCTGTTGCATTTAAGATTCGGGATCTTGGCAGTCCGTCTTTCTTTCTGGGTATTGAGACTGTGGCTGTGGATGGTGGTCTACTGCTTTCTCAGAAGCGGTATATGCTTGATATTCTTAAGCGCGCAGGTATGACTGACTGTAAGCCTTTGGCCACTCCTATTCCTGTGTCTCGTTCTTCTGGTGTTTCCTCTGAGCCATATGCAGATCCCACGAGATACAGGAGCCTTGCTGGTGCTTTGCAGTATCTTACTGTTACTCGTCCGGATTTGTCGTTTGCGGTGAATCAGTTATGTCAACATATGCATACTCCGTCGGTGGATCACTGGGCTCAGCTTAAGAGGGTTCTTCGGTATGTGAAGGGCACTACTCATATGGGTCTGCAACTCCGTAAGTCTTCTCCTTTGGTCATTCATGCTTACTGTGACTCGGACTGGGCTGGCTGCCCTCTGGATAGGAAGTCTACTAGTGGATTTGCTGTGTTCTTGGGGTCCAATCTTGTGTCCTGGGTCTGCAAGAAACAACGTACAGTGGCTCACTCCTCTACAGAAGCGGAATACAAGGCCATTGCGGATGTTTGTGCTGAGGTAACTTGGGTTGTCTCTTTACTTCGTGAGCTTGGTATGCCTCCATCATCTTCACCGACTCTGTGGTGTGACAATCTGGGTGCCACGTATATGTGTGCTAATCCTGTGTTTCATGCACGCACGAAGCACATTGAGATAGACTATCATTTTGTACGTGACAAGGTAGCTGCTGGTGAGCTTCAGGTTAATTTCATCTCCACCAAAGATCAGTTGGCTGACATCTTCACAAAGCCTTTGGCGGCTCCTCGTTTTGCCTTTCTTCGTGACAAGCTTCAGGTCGCTGCGCCTCCCTGAGCTTGCGGGGGAGTGTTAGGACTCCTAGTGTTAGTCATGTTAGGACTCTTCTTGTTAGCTACTTCTATTATTGTTATACTTCTATAGTTTGTATATAGGTGTTATAGATTACGTTGTATAGTTAACACATTCAATTATACAAAATCCTAATCCTAATCAAGAACATTTAAATTACTATCCTTACTAATATTTAGTCCGTGCACCGCACGGGTTGATTACTAGTAATAATAATATAGTACGGTTAATTATAATGTCGACTAACAGTCTAACAAGGCGATTTTCTCTAGTACATTGGCCCCCCAACTCAAGTTTTCTGGCTCTTAAGACTAGTTCCAGTTCAACATGGGTCATCCAGTAGCAAGTACAGATCAGAGATGTTTATGATGAAGTTATAGCATTATTATTAACTAATTCTACAAAGAAAAGGAAATGAAAACACCATAGTCTTAAACTGATGCATGTCCTAGTATTCGATTCCTCTGCAACATCTTGAATTAGTTTGGCAATATTAAGGAAAGATGAACCTCCTTCCTCGATCCATTGCGTTCTTGACATTTCTCCAAGCTTTTTCATTCTTTCTCTTCTCATTTCAGCCTCCTCTCCTCCACCCATCACTTCCTTAATGGCCACTACAAACAAAACAGGAATCTCTACGTACTCCACCCCTCACTCTGATTCTGAGTACATTCAGAATAAGAATTTCTCCCCCAAAAGTGGCGAAGTGATCAAAGGCAAGCCCGAAGTAATAATGACTTCTAAGGACGAGTTCCACCCGCAGTGAGTTAAGAATCCCCTATAGACGGGTGGAACAAAATTAATACTTGAGGAGCCCAACCATAGATGATAAAGTCTGGCTACTTTTTAACTTTTATCTTACATTTTTCTTGGCGAAACCAGTTTTGAAACTCATAGGAGATATACTTGTAAGGATTTTTCCACATATAATATAAGTGAATGATTAAGTCAATATATAAGTGATTTAGTCACTTAGATAATTTAGGATATTCAGTTTGATTTTAACTGAATATCTATCTGTAATGAGTGTAGGTAGGTTTCTAAGCAAAATAATTTTCCCACAGTTCCTGTAAATCGTGTTTGGAGAAAAGACCAAGGTTCGAAACTCGGCAATGATAGTGTGAGAATTATACTTAAAATAGACAAATCCCTTGTACGCACTACATTTAGCACTGTTTGTTGAGCCACGTCACTAAGTTACCGTAATATGGGGTTGTTCTCCTCTCGCCGGCCGAAGGCATCATTGCTATTGGGAATGGAATGTTGTCACCTTGTTCCTCCCCTTAATTGGCTGAAACTGTTGAGGTTAACAGGAAGAAAGGGGAAGTGTATTTGATTGAATGAATTTATTGATTACATGAGAGAAGATGCAGCCTTATATACAAGCTAGCTGCTGTGAGGTAGTTTACAGAAACAGAATGTAAACAGAAAGCTAACAAACTAAAGCTAACAGACTTAACTACTATTTGAGTTGGATATAGAGTGCTGAGTTGTATGTGTTGACACCCCCCGCAAGCTGGAAGATACATATTATGTAATTTCAGCTTGGAAACAAAAGCATGGAAGCTGATTTCTGCATGAGGTTTGGTAAAAACATCTGCAAGCTGATTAGGGGTAGATACATGTAACAACTTTAGGACACCTTTCGGCAGCTTTTCCCTCACCAAGTGACAGTCAATTTCAATGTGCTTTGTCCTTTCATGAAAAATAGGATTTTCAGTAATGGCAATAGCAGACTTGTTGTCACAATAGAGTAGGGCTGGAGGGTTTTCTGTTATCCCTAGATCTTGTAGGATGTATAGCAGCCATTGAATCTCACATGCTGTAGAGGCTAAAGCTCTATATTCTGCTTCAGAAGAACTCCTGGAAATTGTAACCTGCTTTTTGGACTTCCAAGTGACCAAAGAAGTGCCAAGAAATATGCAAAAACCAGTGACAGATCTCCTAGTATCTGGGCAAGCAGCCCAATCTGAGTCAGTGAATCCTTTCAACTGTAAAGAGGAGTTTGCCTTGACCTGGGGCTGCCTTGATGTACCTTAGGACCCTATGGGCTGCTTGCATATGGACATCAGTGGGCCAGTCTAAGAACTGAGACAGTTGTTGGGTTGCATAACTGATATCAGGCCTAGTAATGGTTAGGTACAATAGCTTTCCTACTAGCATTCTATACTGAGAAACATCTTCAAGTTTATTACCAGTTTCTCTGCTGAATTTGTTTGAAGTAACCATGGGAGTTCTGACTGGCTTGCAGTGTGTGAAATCTGTTTCTTCAAGAAGCTCTAAAGCATATTTTCTTTGTGTCAAGGAGATGCCTGAACTGTTCCTTGCAATCTCCAATCCAAGAAAGAACCTTAAAGGCCCTAAATCTTTAATATGAAAGACATTATCTAGGTGCCTTTTGATATGCTGAACTTGTTCAGAATCAGGACTTGCTATCACAACATCATCAACATACACAAGCAGAGCTACAAAACTTTCATCTCTTCCTTTAAGGAACAATGAAGAGTCAGATGAGGCTTGTCTGAAGCCCATATGCAGCAGCTCTTGGGACAATTTCACATTCCACTGCCTGTTTGCTTGTTTCAGACCATATAGGCTTTTAACCAATCTGCACACTTGACCAGGTTTTTGAGGAATGAAACCAGGAGGGAGTTTCATATAAACCTCTTCAACTAGATCCCCATGGAGGAAGGCATTGTTGACATCTAGTTGGTGTAGAGACCATCCTTTGATTGCAGCTACTGCCAATAGCATTCTGATGGTAGTTATCTTTGCAACAGGGCTGAAAGTGTCCAAGTAGTCTATACCAGGAGTTTGTGTGTATCCTTTTGCAACCAACCTAGCTTTGTGCCTTTCTATGGTACCATCAGCTTTGAGCTTGGTTTTATATACCCACTTGCAGCCTATGGGCTCTTTATTAGGAGGGAGGTCTGTTAGTACCCATGTGTTGTTGGTTTGCAGGGCACTTATTTCATTTTCCATAGCCTTTCTCCAACAGTCCTCCTTGATTGCTTCATTGTATGTCTTGGGTTCTTTGGCTACTAGAGCATTTGTGACACCCCAACCTCACACAGGCTGAGATAGCTAAAACTTAACATAAAAGCTGCCAATCTCAACCAACAAACCAAACATAGCGGAAGCGAATTTAAACTTAAGGGCGTCATGCCACATCTAGGTATAATCACAGCCTAGATGCACAGGCTAAACACGAGAAATAAACTAAACTGTCATCTCATAAAACAGAAATCATAATCCTCAAAGTATAAAATCCATAAAACATCCAAAGGAACCCAAGGAACTAATCAAGAGCATATCATAATATCTCAAGGCACACAGGCCCAAAACTAAAGTCTAAACAAGGCAAACTATGTCTACGCATCCTCATGAAAGGAAACTCTAGCGCGCTCGCGTAGACTACTCCATACCTGGAAAACACACAAAGAACCATTAGCAAAAGAATGCTAAGCAACCACCATTCACACCCGCAAGGAAGTATAGATATATGATAAGTTTGTAAATAGGTTTACACACCCATATAGAATATAAACACCAACGAACTGTGCAATAGTTCAAACGATACTCAACAACAACAAGCTGAACGAATCATAAACCAAAACTCATTCAAGCAAAGCCGAAATCCAAAGATAGAAGAATAAGACATCAACGAATCGAAGCCAAGGTACTAACTGAACACAAGCATAAGGAATAATCAAATAGAATGAACAAGGACTCATATCCCAAGAACCGAAAGGAAACCCAACACCAACCACTAAGCATCATACCGAACCCAATCCCAACTCAAACCAACTACACAAAGGTAAAACTCACTAACAGGGGTAATGAACCCAATCACAGGGGTAATGAACCCAATCACAGGAACCGTAGTCCAATCACAGGGACCGAAGTCCACTCACAGGGGTGAATCGACCCAATCACAGGGGTAGCGAACCCAATCACAGGGGTGGCGAACCCAATCACAGGGGCAATGGCCCAATCACAGGGACCTAAGTCCAATCACAGGGGTGTAATCAACCCAATCACGGGGGTAATGAACCCAATCACAGGGGTAATGAACCCGAGTACAATAATAATAGCACAACAAGTGCTCCCACAATCCCAATGATACCAACAAGCCAACAACACACACACCTACTCCAACATCATCCCAAAACAACCCAACAAAGTGTTCATCTCATCTATGAACACAAACAAACTCCCAGGTAGAAAGAATATCAAGAATCAATAGACCAAGGGTACAAAAGGGGAAACTAAAGACATGAATAAATCTCCAAGATAAGGTAATGAATATCCAACAAGAGACATGGATAAATACTCCAAAGACATGGTAAAATACTCCACAAACAATCCAACAATTATCAGAAACAAAAGAGGAAACAATAGACAACAACATCACAGAAACAGTCTCTGGGAGCAGATTCCCAGTGACCTCACGGAACTCATCAACGGACTACTGTCCTCCGCCGCACTCCTCCGCAAGAAGGAGGCGGGCCACTCCAGCGGAACACCTCTATCCACCAACCTCCTCCGCCTTGACCTTGCGGAACACTCCAACGGGTTACATTGTTCCGTTGAGGTCCTCCGCACGGTCAACTTCCATCCCAGTTTCCAGAACCCAACATCAGACACGAATAAATGTTTCCAGAGAGCAAATCAGACCCAAAATACATCAACATTACATCAAATTAGAGGCCAAAACATGGAAATCCAAACCATCAATGATCATACAACACTAATCAAAAGATCAAGATGAAATCCAACAAATAGATTCAACAAAATAGGCTAATCACAAGGAATTTTCAGGATTTCCAATCACCAAGAACATTATATAGATTAGGAGTGAATGAAAATAGTTTGATGGACATGGATGGTTACCTTGAATAGCTTTTTCCAACTCCAACAAGCCCTAAGCAAGATCACAATGCCCCACCTTCACCTTGATCATCTTTTCCCAAAGAACCCCAAAAGAACTTTGTAAGAACAAGCTAAAAAGACTATTAAAAACACACAAAGCAAGATGGATTCTATGATAGATGAACTTACCCACTCCTAAGCAATCATAAAAAGGTAGTCTTTACTTGAAAACTTGTAGGAAAATGAAGATCAATTTTGGAAGGAATGAAGAAGAAAGTGGCGTGTGAGTGTAAGGAGAAAGAGGAAGAGGAGTGAAAGCTTTTAGGTCATTTGATCATCAAAATATATACTAAGGATACATACAATATTTGGGTGTAAGACTCCAATAGGAATTTGGGCTTAAGCTTATCATATAATGGCTACAAGAATTAATTATATATGTATACTCAAGACTAGCAAAATGGGCTAAATAATCATCCCTTATAATTAATACAAGAATTAGTACAAGGAAGCCCATAGAAATGTCTTAGGAATAATATGTATATATGCCATATAATGTAAGATCAATAAATTGGGCTTGTAGGAATATTTAATTACAAATTTGTAAGGGTCCAAATTGAATAAAATCCCTTACAAGAATAATTCAATTAGGTGGGCTCTCGAATAGAATAATTAAATCAAGCTCATGGGTATATATATATATATATATATATATATATATATATATATATATATATATATATATATATATATATATATATATATATAAGTATATATATATATTAAATTGGAAGGATTAGCCCAATTAGAAATTAACTAAATTGCCCAAGGAATTAATTAACGGTTCGAAAGGCTTGAACGAATTTACGGGGTGTTACAGCATTAACAGCAAATGCTCTATATTTCTGAGATAGACTGCTGTAAGATAGAACATTAGAGATAATGTGTGGAGATGTTCTCTTAACAGTAGTATTCTGACAAGCATAATCACTGAGATAAGTAGGAATGGTCCTTATTATGGTAGATCTCCTTAGCTGGGGTTCAACTGCAGATTCTGCAATGGGCTCCCCTTCTTAAACTGATGACACTGATTGGGATTGAGTATCAGTGTCTTCTTGATTTTGCTGATGGCTCTCTGGACTGATGGTGGTGTCTTGCACCTGCTCCTCATTATCTGAGTAAAGAATTCCTCCAGAAGGTAAAACAATGTCAGTTTCCAGACTAGTTTCATCATTCAACTTATCTTGATTGCTTTGGAATGGAAAGGAATTTTCATAAAAGCTAACATTCCTGGATAGGAATATTTCTTTGGTTTGCAGATCATACAGTTTATACCCCTTCACCCCATTGGCAAATCCTAAAAACATACATTTTCTGGCTCTTGGAGAGAGCTTGCTTCTTTGGCAACTAGGAATCATAGCAAAGGCTAGACAACCAAACACTCTGAGATGTTGATATTGTGGCACCTTGCCAAAGAGGATCTGGTAAGGTATGTTGTTGTCTAGGGTAGCTGATGGAAGTCTGTTGATTATATAGACTGCATGGAGGATGCAGTCACCCCAGAAGGTCTCAGGTAATTGAGCTTGAATTCTAAGGGCCCTTGCAATGGCTAAGATATGACCATGCTTTCTTTCCACAATACTATTTTGTTGAGGAGTGTATACACAAGATGTTTGATGGATTATGCCCTTGGATTGATAGAATTCTTTCAAGATAAATTCCTTTCCATTATCAGACCTCACACATTTGATTTTCTTGCCAAACTGAGTGTTAATTACTTCATAAAAGGCTTGTATCAACTGTTTAACTTCACTTTTGCACCTCATTAGGTATACCCAAGTAGCCCTGCTGTGATCATCCACCAATGTAAGAAAATACTTGTGACCATAGATAGTGGGAATTTGATATGGTCCCCAAATGTCAGCATGCACAAGATCAAAGCAGTTAGCTGAAATATTAGAGCTAGGCTTAAAAGGTAACCTTCTTTGTTTGGAGAAATGACAACAATCACATATATTTGGTTTGTCATTACAAATTTCACTATCAACAGAATGTAGAATTCTAATTTTGCCTTTAGAGGCATGTCCCAACCTAGCATGCCAAAATTTACAGCTATTGACAGTAGGTTTACAAGAAGTATAGGCAGGTAGAACAAGCTGATAGAGTCCCCTCTTCAATTCAGCCATACCAATCATCCTCCCATGGAGTTGATCCTGTATAACACACTGATTAGAATGGAATAGAATGTTGCATTTAGACCTCCTTGTAAGTTCACCCAAGGATATTAGATTGTAGTGAAAAATAGACACATAGAGAACACTGAATAAAACTGATGTGTAGCAAAAATGTGTGATGGTGAGTGTACGGGTATGAAATGTCGTTCCGCTGAGGATTGGGGGTTATGGCACGCAATATGCAATCACAAAACTAGGCACTAGCACAAGGAAATCAACAAGAAGCTAAGCAAACAATAACAAGGTAGAACAAACACATATAAACAATAGATAATTGCAAAATAAAGAAATAGGACTCAAGTTAGAGGAATTACCATCTAGATGCTTTAACACTTAAGTTTGGGGGAAGAACATTTTACCTAGGTTCTAGAGGCTAGCACTAATAAATCCAAGTTTCCACAAGGATTAGAACAAAGGTTGCCCCATTCCAATGGTGTATCAACCTAAGTTCTTGAAGGACAAAAGCTATTTAAGCCCCAAATCTACCCCTATTTCCATAGAAGAGAAAATGGGTTTGAGATTGGGTTGGCTCAAGTCTCCCATCCAATTCCCATTGTGATGGAAGGCTTTCCAAAGACAAACAACAATCATTGCGCAACTAATCATTGAAAGATAAAATCAAAATCCAACTCAAACTCAAGAACCCTAGGTTGGGGTTCTTCCCCTTTTTCACAATAATCACAACTTAAGCATCCAAATAGATAATACAACCCTAACTCAAGCCCATAAACTAACTAATCATGATTAAATAGCATAAAGAACACAAAAACACAAGTAATAAACATAAATCTTGCAAAAGAAAAGAGATAAAGGAAAGAAAACTTCTCTATTGAAATGGGAGGAAGAATCTTGAAATCCAAGCTTCAAATCCAAGATTACAAGCTCCAAAAGTGTTAAAATACATAGATCTAAGCCTAATCTAACCTAAAAATATGAAAGGGAGTGAATGGAAGTGTTTAGGGTTCAACCATGGGTCAAAACCGTGTTCAAAATGCTCAAAACGAGTTTAAATAGTGAGCAGAGCAGGTCCCAAACGGCCTCCCAAACGGCCGTGTCAGTGGCCATTTGCCCCCTCTTCAAAAAATGCATTTTGGCACTGGAATTCTGCATAAATCAAACGCCCATGGACACGGCCGTGTCCCGGGCCGTTTGCCTCCCCTCCAGAAATTGCATTTCCGAACTCTGTGCAGCTGCTTTGACTTCTAGGCTGTTTTTCACCATTTTTCGTTCAGAATTACGAAATGCGTATTTCTAGCAAAGTTGTAGCCCTTGAAGTCTTCTTTCCAATGGTCCAAAGATCACATAATTTGGACATTCCTAGGCCGAGATATGATCCAATTACTAAGATGTCGACGTGCAGAAACTTCAACACCTTGATCTTTTGCTTCTCTTTTGTTTTAGTTTGCCCAAATGACTAATACCATTGCAAATACAAGTCTTAGGCTCCATTGGAAGTGTTGCACTCATCTCCATAGCTTCTCCTTGACTTCCATTGACTCCAAATGCGTCCAAAATGCATGAAAATCGCCGTCTTGGCTTCCAATGCTTTCGAACTCGTACTTCTTGCAAAATAACACAAATAAGCACTAATTCTCATGAAAATTGGAATGATCTATAAACAAAATGACTTAGTAAAAGGGAGAAAAATATAGACAAATGAGCACTTATCAAAAACCAAGTCTGCTGTCAACTGAACTGTCCCAATGTGGGATACTTGGGCTTGGTGTCCATTTGGCAGATCAACAAATATTCCTTGGACCTTCCTGGGGTTGTTTAACAGGGTTACACTGCACACAATATGATGTGTAGCACCACTGTCCAAGATCCATATGTGTTCTGGTTCTGTCAAGGTATTATTAGAAGCAATAATCTTACCTTCCAGTTTAGCATCTGGAATGAAATTTGCAGCTATGGCATTGACTTAGGGCCCAGCCTGAAGAGGAGAACTGATGGCTTTATTATGCTACATGAATTCCAAGAATCTCTTGTAATCCTCTTGGTTGAATGAGGAAGGATCAGCCTCTGAACTGGGGAGTTCTTGCAAGATAGACTGAACTTGATTGACATTCCCCATCCCTTTTGGTCTTGGCTTCCAACCTGGGGGGTATCCATGCTTTTTGTAGCATTTTTCTATAGTGTGACCAGTGTATCCACAGAAGCTGCACACTGGTTTTTGTTTCTGATTTGGAAAGAATTTCTTGTTCTCATGTTTTGTAAAGAAAACTCCTGCCCCTGTCAAGTTTTCATCCAGAACACTAGGTTCTCCACTGATTTCCCTTTCTTGTTGAGAAATCATAGCAAAAGCCTCTCCAATGTCAGGTAATGGTTTCATTAACATGATCTGTCTCTTAGCATTGTTGAGATTATCATTTAGGCTAGTAAGAAAGGATGATAGCATGTCACTTTCTATTTGTGCCCAAACCTTCTCAGAAATTTTGCTGCCACATTCACATCTAGGTGAACGTTCACAGGCAGGTATGGGTCTTAACACAAACAATTCATCCCATAGCAATTTAATCTGAGTGAAGTAATCATTCACAGAGGATGTACGTTGTTTTGTTCTATAGATTTCAGATCGGATGTCGGCAATACGAAATTCATCTTGCTGACTGAACCGCTTCTTCAAGTCCTTCCACACGCCCTCAGCAGTGTTAATCCAGAACACACTTTGTCCAATGGTGGGGGATACGACCCTAAGAATCCACGACAGGACCATTGTGTTGCATTGATCCTAGTAGAAGTACTTGGGGTCCGTTACGCCAGGAATTGCCAGAGATCCATTAACCAGAACCATCTTGTTCTTCGACCTTAGTGCCATTTCCATGGCTCTCGCCCATGGATGATAATTGGATCTGCCTATCAATGGAGCTGTTACGAGCTGTAACGAAGGGCTCTCATTGGGGTGAAGGTGAAGAGGATCAGTCCGATCCTTTAGATCATACGCTGTGAAGACTGGAGCTGGTACGAAACCTGCATTTTCTGCTTGAGCTACTGTTGGA
This sequence comes from Ipomoea trifida, assembly GCA_003576665.1. NCBI lineage: Eukaryota > Viridiplantae > Streptophyta > Magnoliopsida > Solanales > Convolvulaceae > Ipomoea > Ipomoea trifida. The sequence continues at coordinate 8,794,668 of CP025649.1, read as the reverse complement.
TTGGTTGCTGCCATTTGAGGACGATTCATGTTCACCATCGGTGTACGCCAGGCCATGATCTCATGGCTCTGATACCATGTTGAGGTTAACAGGAAGAAAGGGGAAGTGTATTTGATTGAATGAATTTATTGATTACATAAGAGAAGATGCAGCCTTATATACAAGCTAGCTGCTGTGAGGTAGTTTACAGAAACAGAATGTAAACAGAAAGCTAACAAACTAAAGCTAACAGACTTAACTACTATTTGAGTTGGATATAGAGTGCTGAGCTGTATGTGTTGACAGAAACCCTGACCTGTAAGGAGGCCTTATCTTGGACAAAGAGTCGTGGATTTGCTCCGTTGTGGATTTGCCTCCATCGGGCTACACACAGACTGTGCCACTTTGCGAGCTAATCTGTTGACAACGTTTGAACTACGATCTTATGTGAGCATTGCCACGAATGATTGCAAGGACATTATGCGCTCTTTTATCTCTAATTCGATTCATTCTATTTCTTTGTATTGGAACGTCGTTCTCCCTAGCTAGTGCATTAATGAAGTTTAGTTGTTTTCCTTCAAAAAAAAACTTATAGTCATTGCGCTGGTCAATTGTAACATAGTAGAATTATAAAAGAGTTAATACTCAAAATTGTCATCGACTTATAGTGATTTTCTCAATTTTGTCCTAAACGACTTTGGTGTCATAAAGTATACTCAGACTTTTGTGTTATCGCTCAAAATTGTCCTCCGTTAGTTAAGGTGTCAAACATGTGTTAAGTACAGGGCCAATATAGTCATTTCATGTTGAACTCTTCTCAACCGGTCTCCTCGTCTGTGTACACCGGTCTTCTTCGGTAAAGATCATCACGTTGATTTTTCTCTGGGCTCAGTTGATTTGTCGGAATTTGTCGACTGAATTAACGGATTTGGGCATGGTTGTAGAATCTATGGATGTGTGTTCGTCAACCGGCGCAATCAAGATTAGGAAACTGACCATTTGGGATTCTAAAGACTCGACCTTTATCGCCTGTGCTAACACAATTTACGATTGAATCGAAGTTAGTTGTTGTCGTATAATCAAATCCAGATCGACCCACCATCGGAAAATCAAGAAACTGTCAGTGGCTAGTGGCTTTACCGGCAAAGACCGGTGTACACAAGTGAAGAAACCGGTTGAGAAGAGTTTAACATGAAATGACTATATTGCACCTATACTTAACACCAATTTGACACCTTAACTAATTGAGGATAGTTTTGAGTGATAATACAAAAGTCTAGGACTACTTTATGACACCAAAGTTGTTTAGGACAAAATTGAAAAAAATTACTATTATCGAGGACAACTTTGGGTATTAACTCAATTATAAAATTATCTCCTTTTTTATTACATCGACAGAAGTTGGTCAAGATAAGGAAAGTAGTTAGAAAGAAGGTTATCCACCTTTTCAATTTATGAATAGTTGATAGGCACAGGTTGGCATCATGCACGGAGGATGTAGTGTCCACGTCTAGTGCTTTTTCAAGATTACACATTTACATACACTTCACTGAATTGAACTCTTATCTCGTTGGTGCGCGCATATTTTTGCCGTGCGGCAGCTATGCACGTTGCAATACCATCATTGCTATGTTCAAAGGATGGCATGTAGTGATGCAGGACATATCTTGCAGAGCTTTTTTTTTTTTTTTTCTTTATGACCTAAAGTTTTTGTTTCGTATTATAGTCTGAATTTCATAAAGTCTTAATACTAAATTGCACAATTTTACGTATAAAAAGTCTAAACCTCTACTTTGATGCTGGAAGTAAGTCTTTAAGTAATACTACTTCTCAACCACTAGACTAATGTTATGTAGGTTGATGAAATTATTGACTTTGTAATCATAAATTTTAAGTTCAACTTTTTAGTGTTTTTTTTTTTTTTTCTTTTTTGCTCCCTTAAGGATTACAAAATTTTAGATCTAATTTTTAATAAGAACAACTTATCCTTTTTAGTGTATACTCTCAACTTGTGTAGCGTAATTATATATATATTTTTGAAATGTGTAGTGTGATTATATAAGACAATTCTAATCTAGTAAGTTGGGTCTACTCCTTACACTGAATGATATGATTTTACATAATACTAGTTCCAATTCGACATGGGTCATCTAGTAGCAAGTACAGAGATGTTTAAGATGAAGTTGATAGCCTATATTAAGAAATGAAAATGAACTAACACATATCATAGTCTTAAACTGATGTCCTTGCATTCGATTCCTCTGCAACATCTTCAATTAGTTTGGCAATATTAAGGAAAGATGAACCTCCTTCCTCCATTGCCCTCCTTGCCATTTCTCCAAGCTTTTTCATTCTTTCTCTTCTCATTTCAGCCTCTTCTCCTCCACCCATCACTTCATCAATGGCCACTACAATATCATCTCTATTCACTTGGACTCCTGTCTGTTCTTCCGCTCCGAACAAAACAGGAAACTCCATTCCAACCCTCACTCCGATTTTTAGTACATTCACAATTAACCTCTCGTTCAAGAATTGCTCCGCGAAAAGTGGCCAAGTGATCAAAGGCAAGCCTGAAGTAATGGCTTCTAGGGACGAGTTCCACCCGCAGTGAGTTAAGAATCCTCCTATAGATGGGTGAGACAAGATTAGTACTTGCGGAGCCCAACCATAGATGACAAGCCCTTGTTGCTCTTTAACTCTTTCCTCGTATTTTTCTTGGCGAAGCCATTTTTGAAACTCATCAGACATGTACCTATAACTCTGTAAGTATTTTTCCACATATAATATAATATAATATAATATAATATAATATAATATAATATATTATATTATTAGTATTGTGGTTAAGTATGACAATTGTTCAATTCGAACCGAACTGTGCACTGTTAGAATCAAACCAAAATCGAAACAGACTGTACGCTCTGGTTCCAGTTCCAATCTACGAATTTCTGGAACTGGAACTGCCTTTTCCGATTCCAGAATCATTAAAAAAAAAAAAAAAAAAAAAAAAAAAAAAAAAAACCTGTGGCCACAGGCCACTTCCAGTGGGCAGTCTACTGGCGCAAAGGAACCTCTGGCCTTTGTGCCAGTTTGTGGTCATATCTACTTTGTTTAAAAAGATCATATATTTTCATATACCCACTTTTTGATCTTTATTTACTAGTTCAGTAGTTCTAAATCATATATACTCCATTGTTGGAACTAATTAAAAATTTTAAGAAAAAAAGGGACAAAATATCACGTCAGGGAAGCATAGAATGAAATTGATATGCTATCATTTATTGCATGCAATCATTAATCTACAGGCATACATATGGTTGCATTATGGCAAGGCAGATACAGGCAAGAAAACCCTAAATAAAAATAAAAAAATTCACTGTTTGAATCGACGGTTTGAACCGGAATCACGGATTCGTTCATTTTTGGACAGCAACTAGAACCGTTGGCACGGCTAGTTGTGCAATAAGTGAATGATTAAGTCAATGATTTCGTCACTTAGATATATAATTTAAGAGATTGAATTTGGATTTAACTGAATTTCTGTCTGTAATGATGGTGGTAAGGTTTTAAGCAAAATAGTTCTCCCACACTTCCTATCGGCAGTGTTTGGGAGAGTAATCAATGTTCGAAATTTGGCAATAAGGTGTGCGGATTTTGCTTAAAACAAACTGATCCCTTGTAAGCACGGGTATTTGACACTGTCTATTGAGCCACTAAGTTTTTGTGAGGTACATTCTCTCACATGCTCTGTCAGTTGGAGCGTGGAGTCTTTAGAGTTGAAGATTTATTCTTTTGAGATATAAATACACACACCATCTAGTATTCAAGAAATAAATAATAGACAAAAACATTAACCTTACACTAAAGGTTTCTTTAACTATGACTAGAAATATTCAAGTGATCATAAAATTTTCGTGATTAAGTTTCCTTCCGATTATGTTAGTATATAATAATATGTAAAAGTACCTGATAACCCAAATGAAAGGGCGGTTTGATGACTCCAGTGCGAGCCCAAGCTCTATCATCTGATGAGCCGGCAGTCGCGAGAGGCTTCCGAGGCAGACGAAGAGGACGGAGTTGGGTTCCATGGAGTCAAGCCATTTCAAGCAGTGGTGCTTATCAATGGAGGGCTTATTCCCCCTTTCAGCCATGTCCGATTCCTCCTTATTGCACAAAGAAACAGGGCCGATAGCCCAAACCTTTCTCCCTTTCTTGAACTCCTTGATGTATTCCGGTTCCAGCTCTTCAAAGCTGTTCACCACTATCCCAAAAGCGCTATCCTCTGCGTCTTTCTTGTCCTTGGCAAACTTGCTGCGCTCCTCGGAGCTGATGGGTTTCACCAACTGCGCGAGTTGAGCTTTGGTTATTTCAATCTTATAATTATTTGGCAGTCCAGGCACTTCAAAGTACTGGTATTCAGACTCTACGCTTTCTAAACCATCCCAGTTCCATAAATTGTGCATACAAAGCAGAGAGAAGGAACACATCCCATGAAAAGCAATTCTCGGGATGTTAAAGTTCTGGGCGATATTTGTCGTCCATGGGAGGCTACAATCGGAGATTAAGCAGGTGGGGGTGGGTTTCATCTCGCTCACAAGTTCCTGGATTCTGGGTTGAAGCATCTTGGTGGCGGCGTAGAAGTTCAATCCCATTTCGAAAGAAGGGAGTAAGTCCATATTCTCGCAGCCGTCTGGCAAGCCAACCTCGGCGCAGGGGAAACCGAGGTGGAGGACTTGGATTGGGAGCCCAGATTGTTGCGCGCGATCAATCACGGGTTTGACTCGGCTGGCGTTATGGTGGGTTAGGAAAATTGTTATTCTCACGCCCCTATGGGCTAGTAATCTGGCTATGTCTATCATGGGGATCATGTGGCCTGGAGCCATCAATGGAATCAACACGAAATGAGGCTGCTGCTGCTCTGTTATCACCGCCATCGATTGCCACCTACTGGAAAATTGAAACTGCCTTTCGGGATTTACAAGCTTTGCTTAGCTAGTTAGCGTAGTGTGTTTATATATATATGTATGCATCACAAGTGGGAATTGAAGTTCTGGGCATCTTCTAGGGTATGATAAAACCTTTGTAATGATGATGTAAGGGCATACCGCATACATAATCATACAATTATTTGAACACCTAATTCTATGGCAAATTAGATTGTGGACCATGATCCACAATGCATTGTGGATCATGATCATGACTGATATTGCAGTTGTGTTGAACGGATAGTGCAGTTGTGTTGAAAAGATATTGCAGTTGTGTTGAAAGGAAACTGTAGTTGCGCGGAACAGAGTCCGTTCATCCGTTCAACACAACTGCAGTATCCATTCAACACAACTGCAATTCCAGACGGATGACACGGGCTCTGTTCCGCGCAACTGTAGTTCCCTTTCAACACAAATATAGTATCCATTCAACAAACTGCAGTATCAGTTCAACACAACTGCAGTATCAGCCATGATTCATGGTCCACAATGCATTGTGGGACCATGGTCCACAGTATAACGACTGTAATTCTATATAGTCAAAATCTTGTGGTCTAATGAAATTAATTAAATTACACTTTCATATGAAAAGTTGTGAATAGTATTGTAATAAAGTCAGTTATACTCAAAAAAAGTTCTTACGGAGTATTTCTTATTTTGCATTTAAAATATTGATAATGACAATTTTTTTTTTGTTTTGAGATTTAAAGGATAAAAGTAACTTATTATCTGTTAATTTATGAGGAAATACAATTGAAAGAGTTGAGATCAAAAATCCATATTGTAGAACTTATAGTGAAACACCTTTATTGTGGATTATTGATTGGTCCCGACATTCAATGGCAAAATGACAACTGACAGCTTTGGCTTATGCTGACAGCCATGAATTCTGATCCTCTAGAAAGAGTTTTATTATATAATTTCTAAATTTGTACTCTATCATGGATCAAAGTTCACGTAAGTATTTTAATATTTAAATTTTAAAAGATTTTGTAATTTTTTGGTTTCTCATGTTTCCACACAACTATTAATATATTTCAATTATAAAACTTATATTGTTAAGATACATAGACACAAAATTTCATAACATAAAAACACATAATATGTTGTGTTACACAATTACTAATCTATTTTAGATACCGAATTTATACTTTTAAGGCACAGAATTTAATAACATACACAAAAATTAAAATCACCACGCATACACATGTTATATATTTACTTATTTTTAAATTTAATTTAGGTAGAGAATTTATGTTCTATAAACACATAATTTTACAACACAAGATATAAATTCATAATTTTCCATTCAGGAGGATGTCCTTTGACTGTGCAATGCATTGGCAACTTTTCAACGGTGCAAAAGTGTTGGGAATTATTTAGTGGCTATTTATTCTATTGCTTGTTTAAATTACTTGATTAGTACCGTACTTGTCCCAACAACTTGACATGATTTGCTTAATTAGCTTCATGCTTATGCTGCTAGCTTCTATCTTAGTGTCTAGAATCTCATTAGTACGTAGTTACGTTGCATAATTGTCATGCTATATATAAACCCCAATTCCTAGAGAATAACATTACTTTAGCCTTGCTCACCAATTTCAATTCATACTCATTAATAAATTAAATTTGTTATTGTAAATTTATAAAGTCATTAGAATAACACTACAAGTTAATTAATGGGAAAATTGCACTTTTTCCCCCTATGTTATGTGCATATAGCACTTTTTCCCCCTGAGTTATTAAAGTGGCAATTTTTCCCCCTCAGTTATTTTAAAAGTGGTAGTTTTTCCCCCTGTAATGTTAGATTGACATTTTTGCCCTTAAAAATAACTAGTTCATTTATTTTTATTCTCTAACCAATTATTACTAATATGTATGGAAGATCATTGTTCGATACAAACCTAATCGAGCACTGTAGCAATTGAACTTAAATAGTATGGACGGTTACGGTTACGATTCAGAACCGAAAAAAATAAAATAAAATAATTGTTGAATTTAGACTATTTTTAAATAAGAAATAAAATTATAAAAATAAATAAATAAATAAGTTTTGATTGGCGGTTCAAAATCGAAAATTGGAACCGAATCGTATCGATTTATCAAAATAAGTGTTTGATCATTTTCACTATATATATATGACTGTGGTTCAATTCCGGTTCACGGTTCAACAATTATTTAATTTTATTTTTTCGGTTTTGAATCGTAACCAGAACCGTTCATATTATTTCGGTATGATTGCTATAGTGTTTGGTTAGGTTGGAACCGAATCGTAATCATCCATACATATAAGTAATAATTTGTTGGAGAAGAAAAATAAATGAAATAATTATTCTTTAGGATAAAAATGTCAATTGGCATGTAGTGGCATGTAGTGGCCACCCTCAGATGGGAGGTCATGAGTTCGAGTCTCAGTGGAAGAGATCTCGAAATTGATTCTTTGTGCTTCAACAGGTTGAGAAAAGTATAGATGAACAGATACTACAATGTAATAAGGTCAGTTGTATTTCAAAAAAAAAAAAAGGATAAAAATGTCAATTTAACATTTCAGGGGGAAAAAATGCCACTTTAATAACACAGGGGGAAAAAGTGCTATATGCACATAACATAGGGAGAAAAAGTGTCATTTTCCCTTAATTAATAAAGTCAATACTCAAAATTCATAAAATCACGGCAAGTTTATTACATAATTATGAAATAATATATTCAAAAAGTATATTAATATATGCGTCAATTAAAGTGTCTCAACAAAGTGCTATATGCACATAACATAGGGAGAAAAAGTGTCATTTTCCCTTAATTAATAAAGTCAGTACTCAAAATTCATAAAATCACGGCAAGTTTATTACATAATTATGAAATAATATATTCAAAAAGTATATTAATATATGCGTCAATTAAAGTGTCTCAACACGATATTTTTATATATTAATTTTATTTATACAAAAACAAAAAATAATAATATTTTTTGAATACAACTGACCCTATTACATTGTATTATATGTTCTTCTATACTTTCTCAACCTGTTGAAACACAGAGAGTTAATATCGCATGAGGCTCAATCTCATGACCTCCCCGAGTCATTACATGTCATCTGAGCACAAGGTGCTTGGCAAAAAAATAATAATAATATATTTAAGTGATTATTGATGAGCTCATTTTTATAAATGTACATTATTATTTTTACAAACTTACAGTAATATTTTTATATACTTAATCCATAATATAACATGAATTCTAGTGTGTGATATAATTTGTCCATTATATATTGGATAATGTCTGTCAATGTCTGTCAATGTTTGCAATGTAAGCTCTTACCTCATTGGCTTTTAACTTTTTCCAAAATTAGAATTGTCTACATGCATCATGCATTTAATTAAGTTGTGACAATGTCTGTCAACGTTTGTCCATGCTCTTACCTCAGTACCTATAAAAATAAAAATAAATATAAATGTCACGATATATGTCTGCAGAGATGAGCTCTCCTTATCAAACATTTTACAAAAAAATCATGTGAGAGTACAAGATAATATTAAATAAAACGGACCAGACACTACCGCAATAAACACCTTTACAATTTACCCACCATGATATTGATATCATTTTGGTATATCAACCTTAACTCAAAATTAATAAAATGCCCCAAATTAAAAATGATGAAAAATTAATGGGCTAGAGTAGAAACAAAAAATTAAAAAAAAAAAATCAAACTTGATAAAAATAAAAATAAAAAAAATAAAAATAAAAGTTTATAGTATGAGTCGACTATGTTGAAACTTAGTAGGTTATAGTCTAAATGCACATACATGTGATATAGAACAAAATATACAAGGTATATATCATATATATATACGTATGCTATTCTTTAATCTTATTTTTAATTAAGTTTTAAAATAAATATTAATAAATATATTTATAAATTTAATACAAAAAACATTATTGTTTAGAAAAATAAATAATGAAATATATGTTATAGAATATATAATTTGGAGACCAAGTAGATGTGGTCTCAATTATCTTATTTATAGAGATTTTATAGACTATAATTTTTTTTAATCCTCTATAGGTCTTTTGAGATTATGTTTCTTATCTCTATGTACTCCATGTATCGTTGTAGCAGATAGTCATAAATATTAATAAGGTGGCATTTCGTTCAAAGATATATAAGAATCGAAATCGAAATTGGAATCAAATACTCCCTTCGTTCCATTTTATGAGTTGGATTCGATTAACGAAGCTTGAGTGATGTTATTTATAATTTAATTTTTCATAATATTAAGTTTAGAATTAGTATATGAAATTTATATATTTAGAAACTACATTAAAAGTACGAGTTAATACCATATATATATGGTCATCCGAGTAGGGTGGTGTTTAGTTCCAAACTTTCAAATTGTCACCTGTGGTCCTTCGACTTTCAAATTGGTACCATCCGTGATCCAAGTTAACCACCCGATATCTTTCAACTATCAAATCTTAACCACACATGGTCCTTCAACTATCAAATTTTAACCACCAATGGTCCTTAGAAGAGGACCATGGATGGTTAAATTTTAAAAATTGAAAGAGTAGGGTTGGTAAACCTAGATCACGGATGGTAGTAATTTAAAAGTCGAAGGACCATAGGTGGTAATTTGAAAATTTAGGACTAAACGTGGCTAAACCACTATACTCGGAGAACCCCATATGGCATTAACTCTTAAAAGTACTATTAAACACACAAAAAAATCAAATTTAAAAATTATAAGTAAATACTAATGAAAGCACGCAATCAAAGAAGAAAGAGTTGATTTTACTAATGGATAGTAATTAGTAGGATAGATAAAATGGAACATAAAGAGTACATAGTAATCGGAATGGGTTTTAGTAAAAGTATCCATGTATTTGGTATAACTATAAGAATGCGAATCAAAATATTAAAAAGAAAGTAAAATTATTATAAAAACTAGTATTTTCGCAAGTGCGATGCACGGAATGGATTTGTTATAATAATATATTAAAAATATTTGGATCGATATATAATTATTTAAATTAGAACATCAAATATTATATAGTGCAATTGAAAATATGTTTTGGATCATTTATGTTTTTTGATGTTATCATTGCTTGAGTTTGAGCAAACAATTGCTCAAATTAATAGCTAATGTGTAGATCTACGCATGCGGTGTTGTAACTTTGGAGATTTTATGAGTCATTTTCATTTTTGGTCCTACTGTTTTTGGGGTATTGCCAATTTTAGTCCACTTCATTAATTTTTGCCACATTGTGGCCAGTCTTATTTAGTCTTTGCCACTTTTAGTCCACCGTTAAAATTTTCGTCAAATGGCCGTCCAAAACAGGGGTGTTTTTGGTGTTTTCATGCTTTGGTCATCTCCTTGACCCTTTGTAGTTGTTTTTCTTACACATCCTTACACATTTTCATCCAATGAAGAGATCCGACGAAAGCCAAGTGAACCACATTACAAAGACATGGCTTTTGCCGGACCTCTTCATTGGATGAAAATGTGTAAGGAAAACAATTGCAAAGGGTAAAGGAGATGATCAAAGCATGAAAAGACCAAAATACCCTTGTCTTGGACGGTCATTTGACGAAATTTTTAAACGGTGGTCTAAAAGTGGCAAGGACTAAATAAAATTGGCCGCAATGTGGCAAAAATTAATGAAGTGGACTAAAATTGACAATGTAACCCCTCGGTTTTTTCGATAAAGTTAAGGTTCGAGAATATAGATATATTTTTTTTAAGCTATGACTTTGAGAGGGTCTCGGTGATCGAGAGAATTTTTTTCTAATAAGCTACGATATTTACGAGATGATCTCTCGGTACTTCAGAAGGATTTTTATAAGTGAGACTAGTTAATAATAAGTTGCGATCTACGTATCGGTCACGAACCAAGAAAATTATAAGGATATGGATTTGATTCGAATTTTCCTAGAGTTGGATTATTAAGTATCATACGATTAAGCCTGAATTTCTAGTTAGTTCAAGGAAATTTTTAAATGGACGGTAAGGGATAAATTGTTACGGACTCTGAACCTAGATTTAGCGGATTATCGGAAAATTCCCAAAATTGGTGATTTGCGACGGGAATATTTTTACGATAATTTTAGTATTAAAATCTTCCCGAATTAAGTCATATTCCTCCGAACTTTTATCTGATTTACTCCCAAACTGGCAAAGTAAGCTTATTCTACAAGCCACACCATGGAAGATTGACAAGTGTCATCCTCATTCACCACATGAAATTAGATAATTAATTAAATGGGATGAATTATGGCATAAGCTAGCTAGGGAGAGTGATCTCCAAGTCTTCCACCTCGTCTCCCATTTTCGAAAATACCAAGGGAAGAAAGAAGAAGGAAAATCTTAGTCTTCTACTTTGTGATCCAAGAATTCCCTAGCCACCTCTTCAACTCAAGTGCTCTAAAATAGGTAAAGACTTTGGCTTTGTTCGGTTAAATCCTTCCTAGAATTCAAGTTAAGCTAAAGATTCATGAAAATATTGTTATTATGGTAATTTTCGTTTAGGATCTTCGGTGAAAGGATTGAAGGAAGAGATCATCATCTTTCTACGGTTTTAGAAAATCTACTTGGGAGGTAAGGATTCCCTTAAGTCGGTTCAATCACTTGGAAATAGGCAAATGCTAGGAAAAATTGCATGATTAGAATTTTGTTCATGAAAAATATGTGCTACACTCTAGATCTATAAGTTGGCTCCAAAGTTCTTGACTTTGATCTTTATAAATTTTATTATACATGTTCATGAGTATTTTTATGCATGATTATGTTGATTGGGGCCCATATGAGCTTGTATGTGTGGGAGAAGTGAAAGATCGGGGTGTTACAACCCCGAAAGTACGGCCCAAAGTGGGCAGAAAGCGGGCGGACGCGACAGTGGACGCGCGTCCACCGCGCGCCCCTCTCCAAAATCGCATTTCGGCGCTCGGCCGAGAGGCTGGACGCCGCACGGACGCGCGCGTCCGCTGCGCGTCCGTGGGCGCCCAGTCTCGGCCCAGCGTGCCGAACCCGCGGACGCGGTCCGGACGCCGCGTCCGCCGAGCGTCCGCAGGCGCGGCCATTCGCGAGTCCGCGCGACGCGGACTCGTTTCGACTTGTTCTCGACCCGGTTTTTTTCCCCGATGTTTTTAGGATTAAGTGTCGTGATGCTTTGGTAGCCTACGGGCATCCGGGTGAGTGTTTTTGAAGCCAAAATATTATACTTAAATATTTTACGATTTTGGGGAATTGTGTTGGAAAGCCCGTGAGTAAATAAAAATGTTTATAAAACTTACGTCGAAAGAACGTATGTTATTTCGATAAACAGGTTGTCAAAACCTTATTTTTGAGGAAAATACCACTTTTAATGAGTAAGTACCTTACGTGAGAAAGATGAGAAAATGATATTTGAAAAGCCTGCGGGTATTGAGAGTATTTTGAAAATCC